>JZKD02S1984955.1:238385-265900 GCA_000966675.3 Picea glauca
TTTCCAATACGGGGCATGTCAACGGATGATTTACATCTCTCGTCAATACATTGACTTTGATACATTCCCTTCCTCTATTGATACATCAGTAGAAGATTTGATTCCTTCATCGATACATCGATAGTCCATCATCTTTCCCTTATTCGATTGTTGATGATACATCTGATTTATCCATTGATACACTTGTGAGAGATTCTCTTTCTTCAGTGATATGTAGGTTCTCTAATGTTTTCCTCCAACACCGATACACTAACAAAGGATTTTGTTCCCTCCTCGATACATCGACGCTCCAATATTTTCCTCCAACAATGATAGAACAAAAAAACATTTTCTTCCCTCACTGATACATCGATGAAATATCTACTTTACTCATTGATACATCGATGCTCCAATAACTTTTCTTCTTGCCAATACATTGGCGGAAGATTCACTTCTCTCGTTGATATGTCAACAATCCAAAATATTCCTTCAAAGCTCAAACACCAAAACATTCATGAGTTTCCTTACAATTAAATTTTATCGATTTTCATGCCCAAGCATTCTTTTTCAAACACCAAAACTCCATCCATTCACCATTCAACACCATTTCAACACTATAGAACCACATTTTCCCAAGATTCGTTGAGAGTGCAAAAATATATTTGTCACTCGCACAAACCCCCATTTCGGCCACCTTACTCACGGGTTAGCAGGCATGCATCGAAACCCTGTTTGTAACCATGTGAACCCTGTTTTAAATAGCTAAAAGGGAAGTCATTTAATTGAAATTATGGGTAAGGAAACCATTCAAAGTGAAATTACAATGCGGGAGAGGGAAGTTTAGAGTCACAAATTAAAAAAAACCTCATTCCATAATGTAGATTCATTTCCTTTTCAGGGCCACTCACATATACGACCAATTTTCCTTACTTTTTCACATAGATACGACTAATTTATTTTTTCCATTTATCACTTACCAACCTACCCCCACCCCACCAGTGCCCATATGCATGACATGTTTAATTTCCCTTCCCCCCACACGACCATCTTGCATATTTTTTCCATAAAAGGATCACCTGCCTCTCTAAGATTGTTAATGCCCCCATATAAATTTGTCAACAACAATCCCCGTAGCCATTGGCCATGGAATCACTGCTCAACACGTAAGTTTCAAGACACATTCTTAGGTTCAAAGATAACAACCAAGGATTTTTACACTCATATCTTGGAATCCTTTCCCCTCAATTTTACAATTTTCATGGCCACTATGCCTATAATTTACAGATAAGGATTTCATTTTAAGGATTATCATTCATTTATTCCCTAACTTGATTTTATATGTTCTAACCCAAAATAATACTTTATTTTTTATAATATAGGTTATTCACAATACCAATCATGGATACATACAGAAGGAAATCTAACATGGACCTTGTTATCGAGGTCTCATCGGGGAATGAAGAAGAAGAGGAAAAAATAGACACCCCAAGTCCCATATACAATGACACCCTATGTGTCATTGACAAGGACACCTCATTCAACTAGGGAGAGATATATCAAGTGTTTACCAACCAAACCTTCCCACAACTACTAGAAGGATATCAAGACCTAGACAGATATTGAGCCATTATGAGCTCTAAACTGCACATAATAGTTGTGCATTCAGTAGTGTTCCCTTGTGCTGAACAAATATATTGGATAATCATACATATCAATGTAGACAACAAGAATATAATCAGTGTAGAAGGAAAACCTATATGATCTTTTCAGTTTTTTTTTTTTTTTTGTAAGTTAGAAGTATTATATATAAAAGGCCTTCCACGACCAAAATAGAGATACAAAATACAGAGAATAGTCGTACTGTAGTTACTGGATTGCCCCAACAGAGGGGAAAGCAGTCCATCCAGGATGGGAGTCAAACATAGGTAGTGTAATAGTCTAAGGACACAGTCTGAAACTGACTAGACAACAACTAAAAAGTAGAGAAACTATTGAAACTTGAAGTGCCCCTATGGGCTTAGACATTAGGCAAATAACCTGGTCAAGTGGCATGGACGGCTTCGAACCAAGGTTCCTCCTCAACGTATGTCACTTTATCTGCCCACTGCATTCCAGATTCCACGCTTCTCTCGGTCATGTCGACAACTGGCGAGGAATCCTGCAACGCGAGCCATGATGTGTCCACCTCCACGGCCATGTCCTCGTGCTTGGCTTGCTCCTTCCCATTTCTTGCAGATTGTTGCATCTGGGCCATTCCTTCACTGGTCGCTACACAGGGTTCCTCTGCTGAAGCCGCACCTGCTAGGTTCGAGGGGAAAGCCTCTTGAAGGGAGGAAAGGAGTTGAAGAAGGATCGCAACCTTTCCATCAGTGGCTGGCAGACAGAATTGAAGGTCCTCCACCCCCTGACAGAGTTCGAAGACCAAACCGAAGAGAATAGCGAGGCTTTCTCTCAGCTGCATGTCGAAGAAAGAGTCAGGGGGCTGGTTCTCAATGTTCTGAGGCTTACAAGGAGGTGGCTCACCCACAGTCTTCCTAGAGGAGTCAAGAACTGGTGCAAGGGGAGGCTTGACTATTGGGGGGACAGGAAGGTGACGCGAAGAGGAACACGACAGCCTAGGGATGATAGCTAGGCTGTCAAACTGTGAAACGGGCGGAGCGGGGGAGGCAGGAAGAATTGGCTTAGGGTGAAGGGATGGAGAGGAGCAAGTGAAAGGCGATTCAGGGGGCGAGACAGAGGGCCGACGAGGTTTCCATGGAGAACCTCTGCGCGGCTGCCCCCGTGGGCGAGGCATGAGGTTCGTCGGGTAACAGCTAGAGGAAACCAGGTGCAACAGGCAGAGGTAGACTGCCTAGAGTCGAACAAGGGCTGCAATTGCCATGAAGTTCCGGGTTATATCAGGCCATGGCAGCAGAGGGGGATTCCAGTCGGAGCGCGAGTGGAGACAGGAGGCATACACAGACAACCAGGCCATGAAATGAATCGTGAAAGGAGAGGGAAGCTGCATAATTAGCAGCTGCGACATAGTAATGGAAATTTAATGCAGCATCGGGGTGGCAGGTGATGGCACAAGCCCGTCACATGGCTCCGTGCCTCTTGGCCGATCCGCTCCTCCGCCTCACGCCAGGTGTTACGCACTAGCACCCCATCTGGGGGATCATCTTTTCAGTTGTTGGTTCTCACAGTGTGCTATCAATTGTTGAATGAAGAAATCTCACTAGATGAGGACTGGGTGAAGGAATTCCCCCATAAACCTAGAGACATTATGAATAATCGGTGGGTGTTGTTGACAGGTCCAAATGGCCTCTCAAGTAGGTAAGGGAGAACATCTTATGGCAGGTCCCAATTAGACCTACTCTCATTTGGTGCAACATTTCTGACGAGTATATGGGCCTTGTTGTCACTCGGGATTAAAAGAAGAAAAAGGGAAAGAAATAAAATTGTCCTCCAAAGAGTTCTAATTAATCCTAGGACTAATATAATTGAAAGAAAACTAATCTAATCCTAACTACTTCTAACCTATCCTGGGAGAAAAGCTAAAAGAATGAGTACAGTGGGAGATAATATCATCAAAACCAAAAATAATGTATGTATGCTAATGATAAGTGAAAACAACAATGTTACAAATACATAAACAATTAGTTGTATAATGCATTCATAACATTATTTATGGACTCATAAGGAAACATATGACAGCATGAGAAGATAAAACAGAGTTAAGAGATAGTTCATACAACATAATTCTATGCTACTCAGGAAAAAGACAAATGCACAAAGAATGGTCTCATATACATTCATCAAACTCACAGATTTTTGAAATTCCTCTTGATCTTTATTAACTCGGAAGTAATAGTATTTTCTTTCTTTATAAAGAGAAAATTCCTCCTTGCACTCAATGATCTCTCTTTTATAAAACCATAGAGACTCTTCGGCTCTTGTGGTTATTTGATTCATTTCCCTTCATTTTGCCTTTTACATTCCAAATTTCTTTTTCATTTTTGAAAATGAATATGTGAGAGTTACAAATGGAAGATGAAGAGATTTCTGAGTGGTTATTTTCTCCCTCAGGCCATTTGTAAATGACATTTAATTGCAAATATTAATATCTTTGTCTGTTGGAGTTGAATTATGTTCCTTGAGCTATCCTGGGATTTTCTGATGTTTTTATGTTGATTAATATCTTCTAATATTCTTCTCGTATGTCTCAGATTTCCATTGAGATATAGCTGGTCCGATTTCATTTTGTACAACTTGAGATACGATTGTTTGAAGTCTGTAGAGCATGTTCTTCAGATGATTTCGGGTTCCTTCAGTGTTTTTCATTTTTGGAAAATTTATGCTCTCAATATTTCAACACTTTCCAGCCCATCCTATTCTTCTCTCTTCCATCTTTCCATCGAGCCATCATGGGCCTGATTTCTTTTCATGTAGCCTTGGATATGGCTTCTTAAAGTCTCCACATTCATTTATCCCCCCAAATCTATGATTTGTTGTTTTCTACATTTTCTAACGTATTATGTCACCTTCTATCCTGGATACCTCTTCCATTACATTCCTCTATCTGATACCTTTCTAGAAATATATCATGGGATCAATTTAGACACTTGTATCCCAATTTATGCTCATTTGAAAAACGTCGCTCAGCAACCACATTGATCCTTAACCTACAAACAAAAATCCCACATGCATAAGAGTGTTCAACATTTAGTGATTTAAATGGTTTTAGCCCTTATGGATAGGTTGGATAAGAACATGGTTGAGCATATGACCAGTGGCTTGTAGTATTATTTTAGCTATTTTCCATCCTAAAAATTAGGTAAATAATTAAAAAATAAAAATAAAATTTATTTTTTTTTACATTAATTACAAATATTAACAAAATTAATAAAATTAAACCTAATTTAAATGAAAAATAAAAATAAAAATAATCTAATTACCCCCATTATGTGAAAATAAAAATGATAAAATGAAAATAATTACCCTACCCCCTTTTGTATTTGAACCTATGACCTCCAAGGAGGAAACACATGTTTTTAACCATGCACCTAGGGGACGAAATTAGGAAAAAGGTGTATAAGGTAGGATTTAATAAACTGGGTGTCATGGAGAGGAGTGAAGAAATATAGCAATGAAGGATATGTGATTCAACTACGATGAAAGAAAAGTGATGGAAGGGAAACATACAACACTTTGTGTGTTGATTTAACGCCACAAGTAGTGACGAGTGGAAAAAGAAATCAACTCCAACCAAGAATACTTGTTAGGGACCTAACCTCCCTAACCCTTCATGTAGGTAGAATAATATATTTTCCATGTAATAGAGACCAATATTAATAAGGCCTAGTGATAAGGAAGAATAAGTCAAATGTAAGAAGACCTAATAGAAGCTTTCGCTTCTAGAAGATGTTCCTCTAGATTGTTCTTTTAGTAGATATATTTAGTATAAATAGGAGTCGAGGGCATCGGAATTTTTTGTCTTGAGAATTATTGTAATAGAGTGTTTCTCTGCTAGAGGGTGCCCCCTTGAAGAGGCAAGTGAACATTGTTTCCTATCAATAAAGGTATTATTTTGGTGTTGTGGTTTCATATATTGTGTTGTTTCTCTTTTATTCTATAAAATATTTTTGTTTTCGCCTATTATAATATATTTGGTACCTTACAAGTGGTATTAGATCACTTTCCTTGGCAGAAAGTTGTGGGTTATTTCTTTCCAAGTTATAGATGTATTCCAACGTCTTAAATCTATAGAGATCTATCGTTCAACACATAAATCCATGGTTGGGGAAGCATACATGCAGGAAATAAAAGTGGTACTTAAGAGCACATTGTTGGCCACCCTTGTAACCCTTATTCGTACCCCTTCGAGTGGTAGCGCATTAGACAACACTTGTATATGGATCGACCTAGATATCTCAAATCCCTTCCTAGATAAACCAATCGATTGCATGACTATTGTAGTGTCATTAAGAGAGATATAGCATAGAGAAAACCATTTTCTATAGAAACCCTGAATAACATAACCCTTGGTATGGAAACATAAACAAAATAGAAAATATCTATTACCATGCAACTTTACCTTCTGCATTCTGGTTGCGAAATTACTACACATTTTTTCATGTTCAGAATTTGGGCCTTTCAACACTGTAGTATTCTTCAGATCAAAGTATAACTTCGTAGGAGTAAAAAAAAAGAAGTATGGATCTTTCCTACACCATTATTTGAGCCCTATCCCATTGGATTCCTCTCTTCACCCTAATCGCAGTCATACCTATCATTTTTCAGCAATTTATTTTTTCCGTGGACCTAACCCCCTTTGGACCCCATTATTTGGGACTTGTTGCATTGGATTCCCCTCGTCACCCTGATCATAGAGATACCATTCACCCATAAACTATTTTCTGTTTGGTCTCACCTGCCCCTTTCTGGTTCCCCCCTTCATCATGGACCACACCCGTAGCCAATACCTTGAAGCCCTCCTCAAGACCTTTTCCTTTGATTTCACAAAGGCCCAGAAGGAAGTGCAGAAACTCAGTGCCAATATTACCACCATCAATAACAAAATTCATTCCACCATAGATGCAAAAGTGGAAACCATGAGATAGGACCTCTCTACCCAGCTTGAATCCTTTGCTGACCAGATCTACACCAAGCTAAATATTACTAGAGTCCTTACCTCCTCTGACCCACCTTTTCACCTTGAAGGTGAAACTTCCTCCAATTCCTAGACTTTTCAACCCCATCACTTTCAGTGTGACCTACATCTTTCACGATTGGATGTGAAAAAGTTTAATGGCTCAGATCCCATCGGTTAAGCAACTCAAATCGAACACTATTTCTCTCTGTACACAATTACAGATGAGTTGGCCAAACTCTGATATGGTGTTCTCCATCTAGATCAAGAACATTGGAAATGGTGGAAATGGAGAAAAAATTCCCTCCAAGGGTATGTAGCTTGGAAAAAATTTGTTACAGAGATTTATGAACGCTTTGACACTAACATCCACCATTTAAGTCGTTTGACAAAGTTGAAACAATCTGGCATAGTGGAAGACTTTATAGTTGATTTTGAGTGATTCTCTTTCCGCACGGAGGGCATGTCGGATGCTTTTTTTTTTATAATTCTTTATTAGTGGCCTCAAGGATGAGATCTATTCCCATGTCCTCATGGTTCAACCCCAGATTTGGGTGGAATCTACTAAAATAGCTAAGGAAGCACAACATGTTGTCTCTTCTCAAACCAAAAAACCCTCATTTATTCCTTTCCCTAAACTAGTCACTCTCGCTCTGTTAACACAAGGATCTGCACACCGTTTCTTAAAAATCAGACAGAAATTGTGGTTTACCCTCAATTTCATTATGGTGTAAATCATGTGGCATTTTCCCCATGATTTCCATATGGAAAATGAAAATATTAGAGGCCTAAGCAGCTCAAGCACCCTCTCTCCACATATCACATCTCCCTTCCCAATACCTCGCCCTGGCCTCTGCTCCCCCCAATCGCTTCCTTCCACATGGTCGTTGCTCACCCATTGGGCCATGCGAGTTTTTTCCAAGCACCTCGCTCCACATCACCCCTGCGCATACACTATCAAATTTTCACATACAAAGATCGCATTGGTCATAGATAAAGACCATTCATGGCCTCGAGGCATCATGATGGACTCGCATAAGTCATTGGCACCATCTGAGAACAGTTATGGGTGTCAGGCCCAATCCTAATCCCAATGCAGATAGTTATTGAATATTGTGGGCATCATTTGAGACCTCGCCTCATCCCATAAATGGAAAACGTTGCAGAGAGCAGCCACGAAGGTGCACTTACGATCTGAAGCTTCCTTATGGGAAAATTTTCGTGTAAAGAACATAACTATGCTTGGCTCACGTCTAACATCATGAGGTTTGCACAACCTGACAGAGTGGGAACTGAATGAAGGATTTGAAGGCAGTAATTTGATCACATTACTGGTGGTTGCAACATTTTAGTATATATAGGCAGTTTTGATATTTTGTTAAGGTCGAATGGTTGAGCTAGGCTCCATGCTATTGTAATATTTTGATTGAGAACAATTGGTTCTCTGGTTATGCATTTGTTTTGAGACATTTTGATTAATCTAATTCATCTTTCTTACTCCATCGTATTTTCCTTTGATACTAAGAGAGTTCATTTTTGATTGATTCACATGGATTGTTGTAATTATATTATGATAAATGTTTGATTATAGTATTATTATGATCTCTTTCAGCGTCCTTGAAATTTGAATCCAAGAAGACCTTGTGTTTAAGTTTTTCCTCCTTAGGCTGCTGAAAAATATGGTGTTCATAGCAGACCTCTACACCTTTCTCACTAAATATTCCTCCTACTCACCCTTACTCTAACTTACTGACTGAAGTTGATCCAAGACCTCAATGGTTGGTGCATGCTAGTGCAGATTTCTGAGTTAGAACGTTATTTTTCATTGAGTCTTCTCCATTTGACCACCTAAAACTCATTTACATTCATTGTAAAACTGATGGGTACTGGGCTTACCTTATATGCAATCTGAGGGTGAATTCTAGTTCTAACATTTATGGTGTTGTTGTCAAGGAACAAATTGAAGACATTTCCTTGGGATAGAACGAAAAAGAAGCTATGATTCTGAAGGTGCATCAGATATCAATACCATTGAATATTGCAACTTGCACCTGGCGACTCCATTGTTTCAGTTCTGGCTCCTAAAGGCAGACATACGAGGTCCACTTCATTGTTTCCTCTAGAAATGTCTAAAGTTGACCCAAAGGAAAATATCAGAAAGGGAAAGATCACTCAAAAAGGTACCTCTACTGATGTACCAAGTTTTTCTGATATTTTGCATAATCCCTCTTTACAAACTCCAGTAACCATTTTTTATTCTCCTATTATACAAACTGTTGGAGTTTCAAGAAATTTAATTTTTGGGAGTTTTCCTGTCGATTTCTCCCCTTATATTCTTGTTTTGGAAGGAGAGATCTTTGAAAGCCCTTTCTCCCCCGAAGTTGTGAAGTGGAAGGAGAGAGATTTGAACTTAGAAGACTTTCCTTCTCCTCCTCATATTAGAGTTGTTGTAGTTATGGAAGGGGAGACTTATGTTCCCTCAATCCCCTTGTCTTCACCTCCCAGGAACACTGTCCCAGTTTCACATAGCCCAACTCCATCCCCTCTGGGTTCTCCTCCAGTTCACATACAAATGGCAGGAGCTAATACCCCCAAAACTAGAATGGAAGCTATAGTAGCTGCTAGGTATGCCCCTCTTGTCCTGTCGTAGCCTCTGAATGCTCTACTAGCAGATGGCTACCTTAAGAAGTTTCCCAAGTTCAAAGGCGAGGGAGACATAACTGCAGAGGAACGCCTTGAAGCCTTTTACAGTTTTACAGATCTTCATGTCATCATGGATGCATATGTATGGATGAGGATTTTTGTTCATAGCCTATAGGGTGAGGCTAGGAATTGGTTTAGGGCCTTTCCTCTTGGATCTATTGATGGGATTGAAGCCCTAGATGAAGCCTTCTTAAATAATTTGGGGGATAGAAAGGATTTCCTTTACTATATTACAGAGTTTGAATCACTGAAGAAAAAGGAAGGGGAATATGTTTCTGACTTCTCAAAGAGATTTAATAAAATGTATAGAAAAATTCCCACTAAGGTTAAGCCCACAGAAACCTCTGCAAAGATTACTTATTCTAGTTCTTTTGACCTTGATTTCTACCTCATGTTAAGAGAAAGGAGAGCTACATCCTTAGCTCATATGCAAGATGCATCCATTGAAGTAGAATCCAATATTATGGAAGTTGATGAGATTAGGAGTAAGGTTGATGAGGACAGAAGAAGGGGAAGGTCTGAAACTTCAACCTCTTCCTCTGTTTCCCACCCTCAAGATGATGAGCTTACCAAATTAGTAAAATCTATTTTTGTTGATATGGAGAAGGTAAAACTTGAAGCAAGACAGACCTATAGAAATACTCAAAACGTTGATAACAGAGGTACCTTCAGGAGACCTAATAACGCTCCTCAGATACTTCCAAGACAACCCAAAAACAGAGGAAGGGATGATCAAAGGATCCAAACCCCTTTACAAAACAACCTTGTAGATGAAGATGATGAAGAGGATGAAGAAGATGATCCTGAGATCCATTGCTTGGGTGACACCCCTCCATCCCCTCACTTGACCAAGTCTGCATATGGGGAGTCCTTGGTGGATAATCAAATAAATGAATTAAGAGAGATAAGGCAAAAGAGAATCCTGGTAAATATAATCTGAGATCTAAAAAGAATGGGGAAAAGACTAATGCTTCAGATCAACCCTCAAAAATAGAGAATTCTGCCAAGGCTGTGACAGTTGCAAGAAAGAAAAAAGATGCTCAAAACCCCCCAGTTTTGATTGAGGATCCTACCCCAGAAGTCGAGGAGATTCTGAAATCTCCATCTTCCTTTAGTTTTGGAAATGAGATCCAAAAAATCAATATCCCTATATCATTTTTGGAACTGATAAAAATTGAATAATTTAGAGAGTGTCTTTCCAAAGTGTTGTTTCCTAAAGCCTCCTCAAAATCCATTGATTTAGTAAATCTGCAAGATGAAAATCCAGTGGTCATCTTAGGTCCTTTGATAGAAGATAGAGATGATTCGTCCCCTCCCTTCTATACATCACTGAACATACATGATGAAGTGTTGCATAATTGTTTGTTAGACTCAGGGGCATATCACAATCTCATTCCTAAAATAGACATGGATGAACTTGGATTAGAGATCACAAAGGCCTACCATGACTTATATTCCTTTGACTCTAGGAAAGTGAAGTGTCTTGGGGTCGTCAAAGATCTGTTTCTGACCTTATTTCAATTGTCCATTAAAAGTGTGGTCATGGACATTGTAGAGGTTGGTGTTCCCCCCAAGTTTGGCATGCTATTGTCAAGATATTGGATAAAAATACTTGGGGTAACTTTACAAATGGACCTCACATATGCCATCGTTCCTATATTTGGGGGTGAGCATAGAATACTTTACAAGGAAGCTCAGTTGGCCTGCATCATTAGTGATGAAGCAGACCCCACCAACCATCCTAGTTTTGTTGTTGACATTGATTTGGGATCCAGCCTATTGCAGCTCACTGATGCTCCTAAAAACCCTCTTAAAATAGGAAAATAGTCCATCACTTCTTGTGAAACCCCTCCTCCAACTACCCCTGTTTGGAAGATTTTATTTGATGGAGCCTCTTCTAAGGAAGGTGTTGGTGCGGGAGTGGTCTTTGTTTCACCTTGTCAAGAGACTATACCTTTGTCCTACAAGCTAGAATTTGAAACTAAAAATAATGTGGTAGAGTATGAAGCTCTTGTTTTGGGTTTAAGGGATTCAAAAGACATGGGGATTGAAGAGCTATCAATATTTGGGGATGCAGAACTAATTATTCATCAGATCAAAAATATTTATCAAGCCAAGCACCCTAGGCTTAAGACTTACAGAAATGAAGTATGGGACCTGTTATCACACTAAACTGCCTTGGGTTGTTTAGTTTGTTTTCAATCCTTTTTCAAGCCTTGGATTTTCAAATTTTCTTTTAAATTCTCATCCCTTTAAAATTTATGTTTGGTAGGACCCCTTAGATGATTAAATTTTTTGAGTCTTAGCTCTAATTTGATCCTCAAATTGGTTTTTGATCCTTGAACCATTTTATCTCATGACTTATTTTGGTCCCCTTCATGACTTGTCCCTAGGTCGATCCCTCCCATGACTATATTTATGTGACACTCCTTTCTCCTCACTCATGACCTCATAGACATGCATCATCTTCCTCGCTTACCTATCTAATCATTTCTTGAATTGGAAACATTGCCTACTCATTAGGCAGTTCCGTAGCGCCTATCTAGTTCATCATACTTCCACCTCAATTCATGATTTCCATGACTGATGTCATGTCCCTTGTTTTCAGTGCCAGCAGGTAGTTAAATATGCTTACCATATCACGCATTTACGAGCCTTGGTAACGGTTTATATTTTTGAAAATATCAACAGTGATGCGTTGTGCAAATTCACAAGTTCTGATCAGGTGACAACAAGGCAACCAAGTTTGAGACTTAAGCGGGTTCGAGGGCCAAAGTTTTCGCAATATCATCCTGATATTTCATTGAAGATTCCAACAGGTGTCTACTCCATAGGTATCCTGTGTTTCCCCCCCTCTACATATTAATTTTCACAAGAAATTTGTGCTCGGGTTTTGGTTGGCCAAGTTTTCACAGTCATAGGGGACTCGTCTTTGCATGATAGCCTGGTCTTCTTTATTTTCCAGACCTGTCACTTCATTGCCTGCGTCTAAGTCAATTTATTGTTGTCTTCCTCATTCATTCAGATCACAAGCCTACAAATATCCTATCCTTTGTGTATACATTGCACTACTTAGAGGCACCACTCAAACCCTCTCTTTTTTCCTTGCTTCCTTTTTCCTCAGAGTTTGGCGTTTTTACTCAATTTCAGAGGGCCAATTTTGGATTACCCCCTCACTATTTTCACTCCAGAATACCTATACAAGACTAAGGGTTTAATTCCTAAAATCGAGCTTGGCCTACTAGCATCAGTTTGTCCAAAAGGGTCGACCTTATATTTGAAACCCCGATTCAAATCCTTCCCGGTCATTACCATCCCTTACGCCTCTTAAAATCCCTCATTCTGAGCCATGGAGACTTCTCAATCGAGGAAGACACACAAAGGTTGTAAGGTGGTTAGAACAGAACCGGTGGGCGTGCATCTTTTTTATACATAACCCATGGAAAGAGAGGCCTTTCAAAGAGTAGGGTGCCTCTCTTTCTGTCAGAACATGCAGAAAGGCCATCCAGAGGTAGTAAGACAATTTTCATTACAGTTTGATGGCAGGAAAACCAAGGTCATAGATTTGGAGTTTGAGGTGACTGAAGCCTCTATCTCAGCTGCAACAGGGATCCCCATTATAGGTGAAAAGTGGTTCAAATCCATGGCTTTGAGTTCATCCTATGAAAAATATCTCTTTAAACCTGGATATCAAGTCAATGATTTGTCTAAAAGTATGCCAAGGAGCCAATTGATTGAACAATTTGACAGATTATTGAAGATCATACATAGATATTTTACTTGTGAAGGGAGATTTAACACTTTGTACCAATACCATTTAAGGTTGTTGATACATTTTACTGGTAAGGTTGAGATGAATATTCCATATTACTTGTTGAGGAGTATGGACAAGATTTCATACAGAATACAAGCCAAATCTAAAGATGTGGATTCTAGCCTTTTCCACTCTGGATTAATCAGAATGCTAGTCTCTGAGGAATTGGGTAAGAAGGAGATTTAATGGGAGAATTTTGTTGTTACCTCTCATTTCAAGTTGGATCTAGCACCAACTCCTCAATCACAGAAGGAAAGCCCTTTGTCACCTACTAGTTCTACTAAAGCAGGGACCAGTAGGAAGAGAAAGGGCAGAGCCCCTGTTCAAGTTGCAGAGATCAACAAGCAGGTCACAGAATCCGAGGAGGAATTTTGTCCTTCTCCACACAGGGATTTTTCACCTCCTCCTCCACCAGGGTTAGAATAGGTGCCTTATTCTACCAAAGTTGCATCCAAAAAATGGAAGAAGCTTCTATTTCCCTCATCTTCTCCAGCAGTTGAAATCAAGGGTAAAAGACCTTTCACAAGGTCATCAATTCCTAAGAAGGTTTTCCAAGAGCAGCCTTTACCAGAAACCCCTATTCTAAAGAAGAAGGGAAAAAGCATTGAAAGGCCTATGAAGGAGAAACTAGAGACCCCTATCCAAAAGAAGAAGTGAAAAGGCATTGAAAATCCCGTGGAAGGAAAACAAGAAGCCCTTGTACAAAAAGGTAAAGGTAAAGGTATTAAAATACCTTTGGAGAGAAAAGATGAAACCTCTGTGAAAGAATTTGAGGAGCCTGTGATAAGAAGTGAAGAAACCCCTATGCAGAGGAAGAAGAATAAAATTAAATCCATCAAGGAACCTGATGAGGTAGAAAATACACTTCCCATGCAGGAGGAAGAGGATTCTGAGAAAAATCCTATTGAGACTGTGCATGCCACTGTTTCTCCTGACAGTCAGACCTACAAAAGACTTATCAAGTAGCTTAGAGATGAAATAAAAGAAATAGCTCATCTTAAAGCAGAAGATAAGGTCCACTTGGCTCAGATGAAAGATCTTATGGATGGCTACAGTTACACCCTTGACTTGGCAAGGTTTGCAGCAAGAAGAGCCCAACCCCTTCATAAACAACTAAAGAATATTTACAGAAAGAACAGAGGCTTTCAGTCTCAGAACAGGAAGCTAAAGGCAGAGCTAAAGCACTTTCAAGATGAGGTATCCCAACGAAATTTACAGGTGTTGGTTGAAGCTACCATTAAGGATGACAACGCAATAGCTAAGGAGAGCACAACTACACTGAAGAAGCCTGGCAATGCTAAGAAGAAGAAGTCTACTATGTCAATTGAAGATCCTCTTTCTACTAGAAAGAGTGTGAGGTTAAGTGTCAAAATGACAAAATAGCTGGTAAAGGTAAGCCCCATTTTTTAGGATGGTTCCTTTTTGGGAGGGTTAACTAAATTCAAATATTTCCTCTGCCATCTAGACAGGATTCTAAGCGTTAACTATTAGAGTTTTGGGTTTTTGCTAAGTGCTAGCTTCCTCAGTGGTTAAGGGAACTACTTACTGTATGGTCAAGGCACCTAATTAAAATGATTTTTTCATCATGAAAGACCACCAATTGTTCTGCACATGTTCAAGATGGAAGACGTTGCGTTTTGGCAATGCTACCTAAAACTGCACATAGGCGCAACGTAAGTTGCGCTACCTAATATTTAGCAGAGAACTCAATTTTCATACAAGCGCAACACAGTGGCACTACCTAACTGCGCTAACCAATATTGCACAGAGAGCAGAGTCTTTACATATACATAGAATAGAGGCACTACCTACAGGCGCTACCGAATATTTTACAAAGGGAAAAATTTTGCACGCATATGTAGCACAGTGGCGCTACCTACATGCGCTACCTTTTCTCCTTGTAGTGCGCTACCCAGATTTTCTACCCAAGGAAGCTGCCAACAAACACCAGGGATCTAGGAGGACCAAGCTAACAACTTTTGGATTAATTGATGATGGAGAAGGATGGAGAAACATCAGCTGGCATGAAGAAAACCACATGCTTTGAAAGACACATGGAAAACAAGGAGTTGCGCAGCAAAAGGGAATCGATTCAGTTTGAAGTTCATTTGGATTAGTCACCAACATTTTTCCTATTTTATAGCATAGGTGGTTAGATAAGTTGTTAGAGAAAATAAATGTTTAGAGTTTTCCAAGGGAAGAAGGCCAGCTTGTATCTCCAGTTGTTTCCTCCCTTTTGTTATAAATATATAGATCAATTGCTTTAGTAGGTTCGGATGGTTGAGCAAGGATCCCTTATACTATAATATTTTGATGAAGTAACTGTGATCTAGTGATGTACTGGACTTAAGACTTTTTGACTAATAGAAATCAGCTTCTCTTTCATCTTATTTGCTTTTGATGCTAAATGTTCATGCTTTGAATGATTCACATGAATGATTGTGGTGATGTTATGATGGATGTTTGATCATTATGTTATCATGATGTTTATTTATCTTCCTTAGTTTCTCAGTTCAAGAAGATCTTGTGTAAGAAACTTTCCTCCTTAGGCTTTTATGGACCTGATGTTTACAACAGCCCCTACACTTCTCTCATTCAAGTCTTCCCTCTATTCATACTTACTCCCAAACTACTGATTGAAGTTATCCAAGACCTTAATTGTTGGTACATGCTAGCCCTGTTATTTGAGTTAGAACATTATCACTTGAGTCCTTTTCCATTTGACCCTTTAAACACCCTTACATTCACTTATAACTTGATGGGTACTGGGGTTGTCTTCCATGCAATCTGAAGGTGACTCCTAGTGCTAACAGGACCTAGTTGACAGTTTCTTCCTAGCTTTCAACATTTCACTTATTCCAAGAGAGGAGAATACCATGGTTGATTCTTTGGTTGTTTAAGCAAGCCATTTCAGAGTCCCATTTCCACCTAAACTCAAGTATGATATAGGGGTGAAATATAGACCCTCTGTACCTAACAATATCAAGAATTGGAAGGTGTTTGAGGATGATAATGAGATCAAAAATTTTCTTGAGTTTGTTGATGAGTTCTCTGCATTACATATTGATCAGGATCATGATTCTGAAAGTAGTCCTCATGTTGATGTATTTTTAAATAAAATTGTTAATCACCATATTGTCCAGTTGCCTAGAAACCACAGTCTAAAGGGACTAGTTCCTTTAGAAAGGTTGTTCGATGTGAATGATATGGAAGTAAAGGTTAATGACTTAGTTGATGATGCTGATATAAATGAGTACAATATTGGTACAGAGAGAGATCCCAAATTTGTCAAGTTGTCAAGCATAAGGGTCGAATATGTTGAGTTGTTGAAAGAGTTCATTGATGTGTTTTACTGGACATATGAAGATATAAGGACATATGACAAAAATATCATTGATCACACAATCCCATTGAAGGAAGAGTCCAAGCCATTTAGGTAGAAGTTGAGACAAATAAATCCTACGTTGCTGCCCATTATGGAGAAAGAAGTAAAAAAGATTTTGGATGCCCAGAATATCATTCCTTTGAGGTATTGTGAATGGGTGGCCAACTTGGTCCCAGTGAGAAACAAAAACGAAGAAATCATACTTTGTGTGGATTTCCGAAATCTAAACAGAAGCTCTAAGAAAGACAATTACCCCTTGCCCAAGATGAAACACATATTACAGAGGGTGACAGGGGCATACATAATGTCTATGATTGATGGATTTTCTGGATACAATAAAGTCTCTGTCTTTCCTGAAGAGAGAGAGAAGACAACCTTCACCACTCCTTGGGGTACATTCATGTATGCTAAGATGCCCTTTGGATTGATGAATGTAGGAGAAACCTTTTAGGGAGCCATGGACATAGCTTTTATTGGAAAGAAGGACAAGTTTGTAGTCATTTATTTGGATGGCATAACAATGTTCTCACAATCTGATAAAAAACATTATGATCATCTGAAAAGAGTCTTCTTGAAATGTAGAAGATTCGACCTCTATCTAAATCCAAAAAAATCATCATTTTCCATGAAAGAAGGGAAATTATTGGGACACATCGTGTAAGATGAGGGAGTAAGGATTGATTCAAGTAGGGTAGAAGCTATCCAAACTTTGTCACTCCCTAGATCCAAGAAATAAGTTCAGTCTTTCTTGGGGAAAATTAATTTTCTGTGAAGGTTTGTTTCAAATTTTTCTGAGTTGGTAAAATTTATCACAACTATGATGAGGAAGGGAAATGAGATCAAGTGGACTTCTAAAGCTTGTAATTCTTTCAATTGGATAAATAAGGCCTTGACTGAAGCACCTGTGCTTATCAGTCCTGACTACTCCAAGAAGTTTTTTATTTTCTCTTTTTCTTCATCTGACACAGTAGAATTTGTTTTATTGCAGAAGAATGTTGAAGGGTTAGAGCATCCCATTTCCTTTTTCAGTATGGCACTGAGAGATGTTGAAATAAAGTATGAAAGCATGGAAAAACAAGCCTATGCTTTGGTTTAAGCTCTCAAATATTTCATATTTTATGTGCTACATTCAAAAGTCATTGCATATGTCCCTTCATCTTCTGTGAAGGAGATCCTCATTCAGCCTGACATAGACAGAAGAAGGTGCAAGTGGATTGCCAAGATCCTTGAATTTGATCTTGAAATAAATCCCACCAAATTGGTTAAAGGCCAAGGTTTAGCTAGGTTGTTGGATGAATCTAATTACAATGTCTTGGTGGTAAACTTCATCAACAATTACTCAGAGAATCAGCAAGCTGAGTTGTCTGATGAAAAACCTCAAGTCACACCCCCATTGCCAAGATGCACTTGGTACAAGGACATTATATTTTTCCTACATAAGTTGTAGCCTCCCGATGGCATGGAAAAGAGAAAGGTAAGAGATTTAAAGCTCAAATAAATTAAATATTATTTGATTGATCAAGTCTTATATTGGAAAGACCCTTTAGGAGTGATATTGAGGTGTATAGACCCACATGAAGCCCAAAAGATCATGTATGATTTTCATGATAGTTTATGTGGGGGGCATCACTTATGGAGAACCACAACCTACAAGATTCTTAGGGATGGATATTTTTGGCCTAGCCTCTTCACTGATGTTTGTTCTAAAATCAGGGCTTGCGTTAAGTGCCAGAAGTTCTCTAGAAAGTTGTAGCTCGAATATTTTTCATTGAAGCATGTGGTAACTTCAGGACCTTTTCAACAATGGGGCATAGGTTTTATTGGGGAAATCCACCCTGCTTCAAGTGGTTAGCATAGATGGATCTTGACTTCCAAATACTACTTTACTAAGTGGATCGAAGCTATCCCCACAAGAAATGATTCCCACAAAGTAATCATTGGTTTTCTTGAGGATATTGTGGCAAGATTTGGTTGTCCAAAGAGAATTATCACTGATAATGCTTCATCTTTTAAGGCTGAACCACTGATTAAGTTTTGTGAATAGTTTGGAATCACATTGATTCACTCTAATCCTTACTACCCCCAAGGGAATGCAATAGAAGAGTCCTCTAACAAGATCCTTATTAATATCATCAAAAGACTGTTAGAGGGCAATAAGAAAGCATGGGATTCAAAGCTTAAATTTTCTCTATGGGCTGACCAAGTGACAACAAAGAGATCTCTCGGTGTCTCTCCTTTCTATCTTGTGTATGGAGTTGAGGTCATCCTTCCTTCTCATCTCACCTTGTCTGTGGAAAAATTATTCCAATACTACCAGGGAGAACCAAATGATATGATTAGAAGAATACAACAGTTGGTAGAAGTGCAACAGACTAGGGAGAATCTAGTGGACAAATCACATGACCAACAACAGAAGATCAAGTAGGCTTTTGAAAAGAAGGTAAACAAAAAGGATTTCTAGTTGGGATATCTAGTACTCAAGTGGGAGGCACCTAAACAAGATAAAGGCAAGCACGGTAAATTTGAGGCCTTATGGATCGGCCCCTTCAAAATTTCTGAGGTTTTTTCAAATAACACTTACAAGTCGAAGGATTTGGAGGATACTGGAGTTTTTGGTAGCCCTGTAAATGGATATTTTTTGAAGAAGTTTTTTACTTAAGCCATGAGTGGCTTCTCATGTCATTGTAAATATCATTTTTCTTTTGTTTTTGGTTTTTATAAGTGACTCCACAACCCAATACTAAGGCACTGAAACTGCAAAAGGAGTTCTTAGAGCATCACAGGGAGGTCTCTATCCCCCATGGAGCCTATATGTTAACACAAGGATATGTAGATTGTTTCTTAAAAATCAGACAGAAATTGAGATTTACCCTCAATTTCATTATTGTGTAAATCATGTGGCATTTTGCCCATGATTTCCATAGGGAAAACGAAAATATTAGAGGCCTAAGAATCTCAATCAACCTCTCTCAACCTATCACATCTCCCTTCCCGATACCTTTCCCCAGCCTCCGCTCCCCCCAATCACTTCCTTCCACATGGTTGTCACTCACTCGTTGGGCCATGTGAGTTTTCTCCAAGCACCTCGTTCCACATCACCCGTGTGCATACATTACTAGATTTTCACCTGCAAAGCTCGCATTGGTCATAGAAAAATACCATTCATGGCCTTGAGGCATCAGGATGGACTCGTAGAAGTCATTGGCACCGTCTGAGAATAGTTATGGGTGTCAAGCCCAGTCCCAATCCCAATGAAGATAGTTATTGAATATTGTGGGAAATAGTTGAGACCTCACCAAATCCCATAAATGGAAAATGTTGCAGAGAGTAGCCATGAAGGCGCACTTACGATCCAAAGCTTCCTTATGGGAAATTTTTTGTGTAAAGAAAATAACTATGCCTGGATCGTGTCCGACATCATGAGGTCTACACAACCTGACAGAGTGGGCACCAACTAAAGGCTTTGAAGGCAGTAATCTGATCACATTCCTGGTGGTTGCAACATTTTAGCATATATAGGCAGTTTTGATATTTTTTTAAGGTCGACTAGTTGAGCTAGGATCCCTGCTATTTTAATATTTTGATTGAGAACAACTGGTTCTTTGGTTATGTATTTGTTTTTGAGACATTTTGATTAATCTAAGTCATCTTTATTACTCCATCTTATTTGCCTCTAATACTAAGAGATTTCATGTTTGATTGATTCACATGGATTGTTGCAACTGTATTATGATAAATGTTTGATTATAGTACTGTTATGATCTCTTTCAACTTCCTTGAAATTTGAATCCAAGAAGACCTTGTGTTTAAGTTTTTCCTCCTTACACATGGGTGGTTGTGACATTGTGTTAGGTGTTGAATGGTTAAGGACTTTGGGCCCCATTCTCATGGATTTTAAGGAATTAACCATGCAATTCAACTATTAGAGCCAATAGTATAAGTTTCAAGGAATCATAGTAGGTTCCCCTAAGGTCATATGTTCCCATCGCATGGAAAATATCCTAAAAAAGGTCATTCCATCATTATTTCACAACTCCATTCCAATCACACCACTAAGACACCCTTTGTGCCTCCTTCACTCCAATCCATCCTCTACAAACATCAAACTATTGTTTCCACTCCCCAGAGACTTCCTCCTTCCCATGGTGTTCATGATCATTCCATTCTCCTCATCCTCGATATCCTTCCTCCCAATGTTCCTCCCTATCGTCATCCCTTTGCCCAGAAAAATGAAATTGAGAAAAGTGTTCAAGAATTGCTCACCATAGGCATTATCCATCCTAGTATTATCCCCTATTCTTCTTTTGTGATCATGGTATTGTTGATGTTTGAATATGTTAATACCGAAATGGAAACCTCACGAGGATATGAATCCTCCTACATTTTTAGAGAGGTGGTACTCCTCTTTGGATTATGTTCTTCGTTGAAATTTCAAATCAAAATAATATAGGACTATGTCAAATAACATGAGTCCAAGTCTTTAATGCTTAAGAAAATTCAACTGCTGAAATATATATATATATATATATATATATATATATATAGAGAGAGAGAGAGAGAGAGAGAGAGAGAGAGAGAGAGAGAGAGTGGGCGGGGGGGGGTGTTCGTGAGAAGTGGACAAGGAACTCCAAACATCACACACGGAAAAAAATAAAAATGCAGATATCCTTAAATCCATCATAGTTTAATAAAGATCTGATCACATTCAACATAAAAAGGAAATGTTATATCACACAATAGAAATTTGAAAGAGTATTACTTACAAAGATCAAAAAAAATATTTTGATAGATTGACATCAAATATTTTATATTCAAAACTCAAAATTATAAAATATAGTCAAAATCAATCTCGAATTATTTCTATGGGATTTCTCAAAATGATAATGTTTGTTATAGTGCTTAAAATAAATGTGTTTTACCATAAGGGACTGGTATTGGGGATCTCGTAGACCATAAATAAATATTCACAAGAAAGTTTTGAAGAAGGGGTGGAGTGGAACACGAACAATAAGATATGGAAAGAAGACAAGAAGGAGTTATCAAAATTCGGTTATGATTTTCTAATGAAATAATAAGTATAACTATATGAAAAAATGATAAAGAGGAAATATGTGACTCAATGTAGACTTACTATGATGGATTCTCTCTTGTTTTACTTGCTTGTTTATATTTTTTCTTGTTGCGATTAGGTGGTTGGTTGTAACTACTTCCGTTGGTATTTCATAAATCTTGGAAACATACATTTTTAACCATTCTTCAATATAATCCCTTAACAGAGCAACAATTACCTCTTGTTTCAGTTTTATATTAAATAATTTGCCCTAAATTTCTCTATAGTCAATAGATAAATTTTGCAACGTATTTTCAATATCTTCATTCTTATTAGTATATTCAACAAGCCAACTATCAATGTCATCATATGTGAACTCAACTATGCTATCAAATTTTCTAGTCGATGCTTTCTTTAGGCCTTCGATTTGTTCTTCAAACTGTTGTCAGGTCATGAGCATTGAACTTTATATTAGCTTAGGGTCTAAAACTTCAACAGTGCTACCGGAAATATCCAATCCAACAATCTTTGAATATGCTTCTGTACTTTTTCATGACACATCATTTAATTGTCTCAATAATCCCCTTAATGTATTAACTCTTTCAATCCAACATTCCTTTACTTGTTTTACACGGCTCTGGGAGGGAAAATATACATGTTTTCTTCTTTGGTCTGTCATCGTTGAGACCTTTGCTACGAACATTGCAAGTCCATCTATACAAAATCCTTCATCATTCTTGTTGGTTGCTTTTGGTCTATGCACGGATTATGAGACCCAAGCTTCGGTTCAACTCTAAACAACAAATCCTCAAGACACCAGCCCTTTCGGCACCACCTACTTGCACATATGAAGTCTCACCCAAGGTATCTATTGGGAATATAGGAACCATGCTTCTATAGTAGGAAGGGAAGGGGAGGCGGACTCTCGATTCATTGTTCCTTATTCTATCTTATGTATGTTCTTGATTATTCCATAGATATCCATGAATATTGCACCATAATTAATCCATAAACTAAGTCTATTCTACGAAGCATAACAACATTATTCATAAATTTACATAGAAAAGTAAATAACACATGACACAATATCCTCTATAAACTCCTTCTTTATTCATATCATGTCTTACGAATTGTCTATTACATTCATGATCTTGCATAATCTCTCTTACACATTCTATCACTCTCGCTCTTTATCCTCTCTAAAACTTCCCAACCCGTTACATATTTATACCCACAATCTAGGGATTAAATCCCTAGTCTATCTATCTCAAAAATAACCCATTACAATGCATGGCATAGCGAGCTTCAGTTAACTCGTTGTTTTCTTTATTTTCCTTTTCTCTCTCCATGCAACTTCTCTTTTGTTCTTCTATTTATAGAATGTCATGTTTTCCTCCTTTGCACTTTATCCTCTCACTCACTTGCATTATTCCTATGTTTTGTTCAATGTCTTCGCCTGCAAACTTCCCTTCCTTATGCTCCATTTTTACCTTATGTGCCCTTTCTACCTTCTGCGCACTTTCTTCCTCTTATGTGCTTACTTTATACATAGGTTTTCTTCCCAAAATTGCATCCAAAACTTCATTTCCAACAGGCCCCCAACACTCACCTATGGATTGTTACGAGCCACTCAACGCTATTGTATGTTCTTCCGCACTACAATGAATTGTTGTGCGATAGCCTTAGTGGCCTCTACCTATGTAAGTTTTTGGTATACCTTCATCTTGTAGACTGTTTATTGGGTCTTCTATGCCATTCCCCTGAATTCTTTCCTGGCCTTCTCCTCCTAATGCTTCTTTGCAATAAGTTGTATAGTTTTGTCCTTTTCCCTTTTGAAGGCCTCTTCCCACCTAATGATGGCCTGAGTCTGGACGATGACATCGGGAGGCGCTTTCCCCATGGAAACAACATTGTGTCTCATGGGAAAACTAATTATGTTAAGCCTCCTCTTCCTATAATCATCTTCTCTGTCGATAATCTTTTGAGGTTTCTTGAGTCCAGTACCATCCTCATTTTCCCCTACGCCCCTTGGTAAATCCTTCAAGTTATGTTTGGGCATCATATACGAAGCCAATTTCTAGGAAACCTCTCTTTTAGTGGGATCCTAATATGTTTCCTTCACATTTACTAGTATGAATCATTCGTAATCCCCAAACCTGTTACCGACTCTATTTAAATATGCATGCAAATTTACATTGGAAATGATACAAGTCCCTCCATTCGATATTCTCTCAACGTATGAGTATTGGTCCCTATCTAGCTCATGAACTATTTGTTCATTGATAACTTCATGGTCCATAAAATTCAAGTTGACATGCTTGCCCAAAATATCTCCTTCCCAACTCAACCTCGAGGGGACCGGTGGTACTACTAGTGGATCTTTCCCCATTCATCTAGAGTAACTTCTTCCTTAACTGGAACTGTGTGTGTTCTCTGCTAGTTGTATCTCAGCTCTGTTCTCCAGTTCACGCTGGTTCTCTCTTATTTTCTCACGGTGGTATGCAAGAATGATTTACACTTTAACGATCTTCTTATTCTTGTTTGTTTTTGTGCCAATCATGCCTATCCCATCCTGCCTTAACTAACTCATCCCATACACCACCGTTGTTGATGACTTGTTCCATAATTGCATCTTATTGACAAAATACTTTGTCTGATTTTTCCCTCGTACTATCGATCTATCGTGATTTCCAGTGGCTTTTCCCATTCAAGACGTATACAATGCTTTTATGACCTATCACATCATCCATCTATCTATCATTTTCGTTCCAAACTTCTTTTAACTTTATTTTCATGGTTAGTCTGCATAGTGGTCATTGTGCATCTAGTTGTATACTTCCCAGTCAATCTCATCCATATCCTGTCCCCGAACGTGGCACAATATTACCTTCATATGTGATGATCAGTTCAACTGCACAAGTTTTGATACCTTGGTATTCCAACCCTCTTTTTCTTGTTCCTGTCGTTACTTTTGATTTCTTTTCTTTCCTTTTTGTACTTTTTTATTTCGTTTTTCTTGTTTTTCTTGCTACTATGGTACACCTACTATAATATAGAGATTTTTGTGCAACCCAAATTACTGCGTAGACTATTGACTGTCTCTATAGAGTTTCAGCCGACTTATGTTCACCATTCTTTCCATGTTTCTTCCATCCAAGGTTTCCAATTGCACAACACTGTTGCTATTTATATGTTGGATCACAAAGGGACCTAACCAATGCATGTGAAACTTCCCTAGACACTGCAAATACTTGTTTTCATAGAGTAGTACCAAATCACTGACTTTAAATGTCTTGGTTTTAATTTTTCGATCATTTCAGGCCTTCTCTCTGGATTTCTGAACCTGCTGATGGAATCCTCTAATAAACCGATCCTCCTCAAGCTGAACTAACTACACTAGCCACTCCTCTAATGCACCAGTATCCAAGAGCTTAGTGATTGTCGCAATGCACAGGCTAGGTAGAATGAACTCCATCAGCATCACTACTTCATGTCCATAGACCAACCGGAAATGTGTCTGCCATGTTAGATTCTTACTTGTAGTTCTATATGCCCATAGTAATACAGGGATGCGTAAGTCCCAATCATCTATCCCTACTTTGCAGATTTTTTTCAAGGCATTCTCCAATATTTTATTAAAATATTCCACTGTGCCATTGGCATGTGGGTGATATGGTGTACTATTTTGATTATGAATCTAAAAATCCTGCATTAAGGTTGTAATTGTTTTGTTCAGAAAGTGTGTACCTTGATCACTAAGTAATATGCACGGACATCCAAACCATGTGACTATGTTCTCGAATCAAAACCGCACACCATTATCTACAGTACAATCAGTAACATGTGTTGCTTCTGCCCATCTAGTCAAGTATTATGTCAGAGTAATGATGTATATTTCTCATGATGTTACAAGGAAAATATCTCTATCGCATGGGGTAAACCACAAAAGACGAAAATGACTGCAGAAATCAACTCTAATCCCAGGTATGTTATATAAACAAATATGCTAACAAGACAAGGTAAATAGCCTACCTCGTCCATACATTCAATGAAGTCCATCGTTGAGCATTTGACCCAAATAAATACCCCTGCAACTTGTCCTCAACAACCAAGAAGCGCAAGCATATGGTGATAATATATAAAGTTAGCACATTCAATAGCATAATCCATCAATATTCATAACACATATGTCCATGGAATAATAATTCAATTATTTTCAAGACATTAATTGGACGAGAAAAGAGTATTTCTATTAAAATGCAATTAGCAAAAGTGAATGAATTACAAACTTCTATGCTGGCATGGTTCGAAACCGAGAAACTGAGTCCCTTCCAGTTGGGCCTCCACCACATCAATCCTCCACCAAAGGCAAGCTCATATAAGAGAGACAACAAGGTTCTCAATCAAGTAGGGAAGAGCTTGGGGGCTCAAGAATGTGTTCAAACTTAAAAGGACAAAGGGATGTAGACTCAATATGAAGTGAATAATTTCTCCAGAGTAACTTTTCTCTCAAATTTGAATTCTTCTCCTCTTTTCCATAGCTTGGATATGGCTCATTTATAGCCTTCAAATGGAACTGAAGGGTCGAGTCAGAATGTTTCCAGTATATGGAAGGTCAAGTATCATGGATCCTGTGATGTGACATGGAAACCCAACACCATTTTTTAATTTTGGGCACAAAACCTGATGTACGCAAGTTTTAATGGTGCAAACTACGTATACACATGTTGTATAATAGTTAGGGCATGTGTATGTGGAAAAATATTGTTTTTATCTCTGGAATTTGAAAAAAGGGACTTCAAGTCTGCACAGGGAAATGGAAAAAGGCCTTCTTACTAAATTTTCATAGGGTGAGGAAAATCTTTCTATAACACATGATCTCCTTTTCTTACCCAATTTGCATAGGGTTGGGAGTATCTATGATGGCCAAAATACAATATAATACCCAGAAGTGGAGTAGTGGAGACTTAGCTGGAAGAACTAGTTGTTCATGAGACTATTACAATCTGTACTGACTTTGCGCACATGGCTGCCAATTTTAATTACACTATAGATCCATGTGAAAATACACCAAACAATTGTTCATGGTCATGAATAGGAAATACAAAGGTGGTTGTATTCCAAAGGTTGTCATAGTCACGAACTAGGCCCAGTAAAACTAGTCTCAAAATCAATCTAAAGATATTTGTATACAATGGAGTACAATCTGATCCCCATGATCACTAAAGTCACATAGGTACTGGTCCAATGAAAGATAGAAACAACTCAGGAAAGTTGCGACTATGAATTGATTTCTTCAAGTCTTCTACACGATCCGCCAAAGGTGCAAGTCTACATCGTGTGAATAACAAAGTTGATGTCGAACACAATGAGACTTCGTTTGATTACCGATCATTAAGGTATATCGTTAACAAACATGAGACAACCTACTGATAATTAAAGTAGGTATCAAGGCACCAAGTACATTCTTACAAGTGTGAATAAAGGTGTTGAGGTCGAACACTTGAAGAATCCATCAATCAAGAGTCATTTATGTATTCCCAACTGTCGATGGTGGGAGAACCTACCACTAATGATTGCAAGCCTCTATGCACTCATGGGACTCTAGGTCTCGTTTCCATAATACATGGGTTGAATTCGATGGAAGGGGACCCACTGAAAGGATATAATTGAGGCATCTCTCATCATTCATCATGAGTTATAAAGAAGGATCTTGATGATTTGGAGGAAATCGAACGAAGAACTTGTTCCCAAACCAACGACCTTGTTCATCTTTCGCATGTGCCAGATGCAAGCGATACACAAAAAATACCCTATGAATAGCAGTCGATAAGGAAAATTGTAGACAAAGGCAAGGAAACCACCAATATGGATAATGGAATCTAAGGCATTGCATGAATCCCAATGTGTGAATATATTTCTTGTCGTCGAACACAAGGGAAACCCCCCAGTT
>JZKD02S1984955.1:265950-305461 GCA_000966675.3 Picea glauca
TAGCACATTCAATAGCATAATCCATCAATATTCATAACACATATGTCCATGGAATAATAATTCAATTATTTTCAAGACATTAATTGGACGAGAAAAGAGTATTTCTATTAAAATGTAATTAGCAAAAGTGAATGAATTACAAACTTCTATGCCGACATGGTTCGAAACCGAGAAACTGAGTCCCTTCCAACTAGGCCTCCACCACGTCAATCCTCCACCAAAGGCAAGCTCATATAAGAGAGACAACAAGGCTCTCAATCAAGTAGGGAAGAGCTTGGGGGCTGAAGAATGTGTTCAGACTTAAAAGGACAAAGGGATGCAGACTCAATATGAAGTGAATAATTTCTCTAGAGTAACTTTTCTCTCAAATTTGAATTCTTCTCCTCTTTTCCATAGCTTGGATATGGATCATTTATAGCCTTCAAATGGAACTGAAGGGTTGAGTCAGAATGTTTCCAGTATATGGAAGGTCAAGTATCATGGATCCTGTGATGTGACATGGAAACCCAACACCATTTTTTAATTTTGGGCACAAAACCTTATGTATGCAAGTTGTAATGGTGCAAACTATGTATACACATGTTGTATAATAGTTAGGGCATGTGTATGTGGAAAAATATTGTTTTTGTCTCTGGGATTTGAAAAAAGGGACTTCAAGTCTGCACAGGGAAATGGAAAAAGGCCTTCTTACTAAATTTGCATAAGGTGAGGAAAATCTTGCTATAACACATGATCTCCTTTTCTTACCCAATTTGCATAGGGTTAGGAGTATCTATGATGGCCGAAATACAATATAATACCCAGAAGTGGAGTAGTGGAGACTTATCTGGAAGAACTAGTTGTTCATCAAACTACTACAATCTGTACTGACTTTGCGCACATGGTTGCCAATTTTAATTACACTACAGATCCATGTGAAAATACACCAAATAGTTGTTCATGGCCATGAATAGGAAATACAAAGGTGGTTGTATGCCAAAGGTTGTCATAGTCACGAACTAGGCCCAGTAAAACCTGTCTCAAAATCAATCTAAAGATATTTGTATACAATGGAGAACAATCTGATCCCCATGATAACTAAATTCACATAGGTATTGGTCCAATGAAAGATAGAAACAGCTCAGGAAAGTTGTGACTATGAACTGATTTCTTCAAGTCTTCTACACGATCCGCCAAAGGTGCAAGTCTACATCGTGTGAATAACAAAGTTGACGTCAAACACAAAGAGACTTTGTTTGATTACCGATCATTAAGGTATATTGTTAACAAACATGAGACAAACTACTGATAATGAAAGTAGGTATCAAGGCACCAAGTACATTATTACAAGTGTGAATAAAGGTGTTGAGGTCGAACACTTGAAGAATCCATCGATCAAGAGTCATTTATGTATTCCCAACTGTCGATGGTGGGAGAATCTGCCACTAATTATTGCAAGCCTCTATGTACTCATGGGACTCTAGGTCTCGTTTCCATAATAGATGGGTTGAATTTGATGGAAGGGGACCTGCTGAAAGGAGATCATTGAGGCATCTCTCATCATTCATCACGAGTTACAAAGAAGGATCTTGATGATTTGGAGGAAATCAAACGAAGAACATGTTCCCAAACCAACGACCTTGTTCATCTTTCGCATGTACCAGATGCAAGTGATACACAAAAAATACCCTATGAATAGCAGTCGATAAGGAAAATTGCATACAAAGGCAAGGAAACCACCAATATGGATAATGGAATCTAATACATTGCATGAATCCCAATGTGTGAATATATTTCTTGTCGTCGAACACAAGGGAAACCCCCCAGTTAGAGACCAATGATGAAATGTCGATTGTTGGGTTCAAGGTTACCTACCAATGATGAAATTAGGACCAGGGTGCATGATAGGACTACAACTTCATGTAATTCCGAGACATACTAAGGGTATGTATGACATGCAAAGTCAAGAGTTATGAGGAATGGTCGACACAGGTTAATAGACATCCTTTGAACAAGATAATGAGACATATGGAAGACTACGGTAGCATACACTCAATGATGAAACTTTGTGATGCAGGAGGCACCAATCAAACTCACCATAGGGATTGGAAGAGTAATTGATGCAGACCCCCCCTTCTCTCCTCGGGGTTGCGTGACCTCTCGGTCTAGGATCATTCAAAACAAGGAGTCGGATCGAGTCTTCAGGACTCTACTAGCCCCCAAATAAATTCTACACATGCCCATTTTCTCCTCAGGTACAAATCATATGTAACCCGCGAGCCCTTTTTCTGGTGCTCTTGGCAGTTTTTAAACTGGAGAGCACTAGCTCCTCCTACTAGTCCCTCTCCTCATGTGACCTCGGGCTGTGACCCGGGTCTTAACCTAAGGCACTTTGGGCTTCGACTATTTTCACAACAACAAACTCCTTTTCCCCCGAAATTTGAATCACTAACACAACTGGCGTGAGGATCAACGGTCCCTACCACTTCCTTAGATCAACGACCCTCAATGCTTCGGGCCTCAATATTTTTGGCTTCACCAACTTCATTTTCCTCTGAAGGGATCTTTCTCCGAAGTACATGGATATCTGCCATGTTTCCTCGCTGCAACCAACAACCTAGATTAACTTCGGTCTTCAACCTTTGAGATTTTTCGCTCCTCCTACCCCTATTCCTCCCGAATTTGGGAAAATTTGTAAGTGTCAAAGGCTGCAGCCTTTGAGATTTCTCTTGTGAGCCCGACTGTTGGGTCTTGACTTTTATTTTCCTCCTAAACTTTGGGACTTGGAATAAGTCTGTCTTCAGTGCACACCTTGCATTATCCCTTCCGAGATTTTTCCAATGTGATTCGACCTTGGCTCTGGCGCACACTTGCACTTTCACTTTGCAAACTTGCACCACTTTTCTTGAGACTTACAGTTGCTCGGATATGTAAAGGAATCAGCCCTCTTATTCCTCCAAAGGAATTCTTACGTCCTCCTAGAACTTAACGCTCGTCCTCCTGAGCTTATGAAGATTTAAAACACTCCACTTATGGTGCACTCCTTGCACCTGTCTAAATCTTCGGACTTTCTCAACACTGGTCCAAGTGTTGGCCTGATGCACACCTTACACATTTCTTCCTTATGGATCCTAGCCTCTTTCAGTTTCACTAATGCACTCCTTGTTTTCTCTCAATGCACACTTGCAGATCTATTCCCCAGAGTATTCAACAACTCTGGTTTTCCTGAATTCCTCCAAAACTTCAGAACGTGTTGGTTATGTGCACTCTTTGCACCTACTCAAAACACTCCTTGTTGAGCCTATAGAGTGTTCATAAAATCTGTGGTGTCTTCTCCTTGACACTCTTATCTCCGAACGTGAAGAGAATTCTCTTGTTCACACTTGCACCTACTCAATGCCCACATGGAAGAGCTCTATAGAGTTTTTAGCAACTTTGTCTTATGTTCCTTCTCTGCACAGTTTCTCTTCCAAGGTGTTCAGTAACCTTGAGTATCCTCTCTGATTCTATGAATTATCCTGGTGTGCCCTCCTGGCATGTTCTTCTATGAACTCAAAGAAGATTCCAGCTACACACTCCTTGCATTGGCTCACAGAGTTTCAACACTCTGTTGCGCACTCCTTGCGCTTGGCCTAAAGAACCCATAACAACTTAGAAAACCCTCAAATAGATAGTGAATTCTATCCTTATCTTGCAGATGGAAACCTACCATACATCTACAACATACATTCATAAGAACACATATAACATTCATTAAACACATGAACGCACGGAAAAATCATAGGCAAGAAAAACTGCTCTCTTTGTATTAATATGATTGTTTGTTTACAATGTGTACAAGTTCAGACTACAACAAAGTCTTGACTCTCTCCTCTCATTATTCTCTTCCACTCTAACTTACTAATGAAATTTGATACAAAGATATTTTTACAAAAGAGGGAATCCTCGAGCCTTCCCTCCAACTACTCTAGTGGTGTCTAATCACCATTACAACGCCTAACTACCAAGGTAGATTACATTGAATGATCACTAACAATTTTGATCTGAGGCGATGCTCAAGATCTGTCTAGCCCAATCCTAGTAAAGGAAACTTCATATACTACCTATACAAAGGAAATAACTCAGCTTTGCTAATCCTTACAACATTTAATTGTTTTTAATTACATTGAAAATTAAATTTCAAGGGAAAATGAGAGGGTTGGCACATCTCCCATTCTTTAAATGGACTTTGATGTGCTAGAATGTTGGCACTTTGCTGAGGTGGAGTTATTCTCTTGCATCATACTCTATTGTTGGGAAAATAATTAGCTCATGTTCATGGAGCCCTCTGCCACATTGTTGAAATCCCCCTGGATCCCAAACTCTTCCTTGGAGTTGTCCTCCTGCTCCTCTTCTTTGCTACTGTTGTTGTTTTTTCTTCCCTTCTTCTCTTGCGGGTCCTCCTCTCAACTTTTATTTACTGACAGATTCTTTTGTTGACTTCATCATCAACTCTCTTATCTCCTATATCACCTCCTCCAGCTGCTCCGTTGGATGTCTCTTTCTTTCATGCAGACTGCTCTGTTGCATCTCCTCCTTATGTTGATGAAAGGGAAGATCATATTGATCTCCCATGTTGTCTTCACGTCTTGTGGACTTGACTTTCCACTCTACTGCAAACTTCAATTTTGCAGTCTCCTCACTGATCTTTTTCTCAGCTTCCTCTTATGACAGATTGAATTCTTCCAGTTCCTCTGCTGGTACATCTATAACTCCCTCCAACTTCTCCTCTGCTAGTTGGTATTCTCCTCCACCTGTTTCCAACTTATCCTGTTGGATGTGCTGACTTTTCACTATCACCCTTCTCTCCAGGGATTTCAATTCTTTATACAACTCAGAAAATTCCATGTTGTTTGCTTCCTCTTCTGCTGCAGGATCCAGTGTTCCATTCATCTCCTATTCATCTTCCTGGCTGAAATTTCTGAGCAGTTTTGTTGAATGGTCTTCTCCTTCAATCTCCATGTCTATCTCTTGGAATCCATCTTCTGGTTATGGATTGTTCAACCAATTCTCCAGCATATCCAACTCCATCTCCAACTAAGTAATAAATTCAACTGTGTGCTCCTCTTTTTCTGCTAAGGCAGACATTAGTATATTCTCCTTCTCCTCTTCCTCTATGACATTCACAGTTGGTTGTCTCTCCTCTACTACATCTGTAGTACATAAACTATTAGCTTCACAAACATTTGGCCCCACGACCTCTTCCTCAAATTCTTTCTACATTACTTCCTCATATGTAGTACACACACTGGCCTCTATTGGGCTATGTGGCAGGAATATATGAATTCCCCCAATGATCTGAATTCTCCTATGATCCTCCTCCATAAGCTCTTCTTGCTGATATGAAATATTAGCTAAGTTCATGAGACTGTCAAACAATCTCCTCTCTTCTCCCTTTCCCACCTGGAAAATTGGGATTTATTTCCTGCCCTCTTGGAAGTTCATGAGATCTTCCACTCATCTCAGCTCATTTCCCACCCAACAATTTGAAAATTCATCACTTCCCTCTTGGTAGTCTACGAGATCTTTTCTTGATCTCTTCTCCTCATCATTGAGATTCTCTATGGTCTCTGGTTTGTAGATGCAAACCATCTCCTATGTGCCACTGAGGGTTTCAACTTACCTCATACACCTCCTCAACTGTTGTTGTTTCCTTCTGGCCAACAACTTATGGATAGGCCATTTCACTCTTCTCTTTAAGGTCCATTCATACCTCTAGTGTACTTGGGACTCTTGTTTCATCTTCAACGTTAGTCTATCCATTTTTTCTCTGATTTCCTCGAGCTCTTTATCCATTTATACCTTTCTTTTCTGGTGGTTATCCTTACCTCGACCACCATTATGGCCTTCAGCAACCATATCTCTTCACCTACATCCCACCTAGTTGTTTACCATATGTTTCACACCTTGCAATAGTCTCTACAGAGCATCACACTATGTCTCCTTTCACTTGTTGTCTACAGGCAAATTTTAGCTCTGATACCACTTGATGTGGACCCCTCCTTCTCTCCTCAAGGTTGCGCAACCTCTCGGTCTAGGATCATTCAAAACAGGGAGTCAGATCGACTCTTCCAGACTCTTATAGCCCCCAAATCAATTCTACATAGGCCCTTTTTCTCCTCATTCGTAGGTCATATGTAACCCGCGGGACCTTTTTTTAGCGCTATTGGTATTTTTTAAAATAGAGAACACTAGCTCCTCCCGTTAGTCCCTCTCCTCATGTGACCTCAAGCTGTGACCCGGGGCTTAACCTAAAAGGATCTTCGGGCTTCGGGCTTCAGGATTCAACTATTTTCACAACAACAAACTTCTTTTCCCCCTAAATCTGAACCACAAACACAACTGGCGCAAGGATCAATAGTCCCCGCCACTTCCTTAGATCAACGACTGTCAATGCTTCGAGCTTCGGGATTTTTTACTTCACCAACTCCTCTTTCCTCTGAAGGGATCTTCCTCCAAAGTCCATGGATATCTTCCATTTCTCCTCGTTGCAACCAATAGCCTATATTAACTTTGGTCTTCGGCCTTCGAGAGTTTTCTCTCCTCCTACCCCTATTCCTCCCAAATTTGCGAAAATTTGTAAGTGTCAAAGGCTGCAGCCTTTGAGATTTCTCCTACAAGCCCGATTGTTGGGTCTTGACTTCGCTTTTCCTCCTGAACTTTCGTACTTGGAATAATTTTGTCTTTGGTGCACACCTTGAGCTATCCCTTCTGAGCTTTTTCTAATGTGATTTGACCTCGGCTCTGGCGCACTCTTGCGCTTTCACCGTGAAAACTTGCATCACTTTTCATGAGCCTTGCAGTTGCTTGTATTTATAAGGGACTTAGACCTATGCTTCCTTCAAAGGAATTCTTGCGCCCTCCTGGAACTTAATTCTCGTCCTCCTAAGCTTATAAGGAGTTGCAACAATCCACTTATGACACACTCCTTTCACCTGTCTGAATCTTCGAACTTTCGCAACACTAGTCCAAGTGTTGGCCTAATACACACCTTGATTAGGTCTTCCTTTTGGATCCTGGCCTCTTTCAGGTTCACCAATGCACTCCTTGTATTCACTCAATGCATACTTGCAGAGCTCTTCCTTAGAGTATTCAACAACTCTGGTTTTCCTCAATTCCTCCAACACTTCAGAACGTGTTGGTTCTATGCACTCTTTGAACCTTCTCAAAGCACTCCTTTTTGAGCCTACATAGTGTTTAGAAACTTTATGGTGTCTTCTCCTTGACACTCTTCTCTTAGAACTCGAAGAGAATTCTCTTGTGAACACTTGCACCTGCTCAATGTCGACATGGCAGATCTCTCAGAGTGTTCAACAACTCTATCTTGTGTTCCTTCTCTACACATTTTCTCTTCTAAGGTGTTCAGTAACCTTGAGGATCCTCTATGAGTCTATGAATTATCCCGGTGTTCCCCCCTGGCACGTTCTTCTTTGAACTCGAAGCATAGTACAACTACACACTCCTTGCGTTGGCTCACAGAGTTTCAACACTATGTCGCACACTCCTTGCGCTTGGCCTAAAGAACTTAAAAAAACTCGGCAAACCCTCAAACAAATAGTGAATTATATCCTTATCCTGTAGATGGAAACCTACCATACATCTACACCATACATTCATAAGCACACATATAAAATTCATTAAACACATAAATGCACAGAAAACTCATAGGCAGAAAAAAATCCTCTCTTTGTATTAATATGAATGTTTATTTATAATGTGTACAAGCTCAGACTGCAATAGAGTCTCGACTCTCTCCTCTCCTTATTCTCTTCCACTCTAACTTAATAATGAAATTTGATACAAAGATCTTTTTACAAAAGAGAGGATCTTCGATCCTTCCCTCCAACTACTCTAGTGGTTTCTAATCACCATTAAAGTGCCTAACTACCGAGGCAGATTACATTGAATGATCACTAACAATTCAAATCTGAGGCGATGCTCAAGATCTGTCTAGCTCAATCTTATTAAATGAAAATTCATATACTTCTTGTACAAAGAAAATAACTCGTCTATGCTCATCCTTACAACATTTAATTGCTTTTAATTACATTGAAAATTAAATTTCAAGGGAAAAATGAGAGGGTTGGTGCCTCTCCCCTTATTTAAATGCGCTTTGATGTGCTGGAATGTTGGCACATTGTTGAGGTGGAGAGATGATCCTGCATCAGTAACCAGTCGAGGGAGTAAACTCTAAGTAACGATCTCAGCTTCCTAAGGTCATGCTAAACCCAAAATTTTGATTACATGTGGACTCAAAAGTTTGTTCTCTGTTCAAAGGTGACACGATTGTTGCCGATATAAGATAATATTCTTTTCATTTTTTTGTACTTTTGTAGAAGAAAACAAAAATATTTTTGGATGATGTCAAGTAATAACTAAACATGTATGTGAAGTAGTTGTAGGTACACAACGGTCGGACGGACTTCCACGACATCGACGGAGGCACCAGGGGGATGATCTAGTGAGACGAGACACTCATAGAGTGCTTCAAAACATGCAGGGAAACCTGTCTCATTTGACACAGAGGATTCCCATGGTTCAAGTAGAAGATATTCCAGAGGCGATGCAACGACAGGTGGTAGGTGTTCCACGCGCTTGGGTACAACTCTTTTGGAGTCTCGCAAACACCATAGTATGCTATCATGACACACATCTGGAACCATAGGCGTAGATGTCATGATTGTTGTATGATCGGTTGTATATGTATTTTGAGGGTGTCAGCCCCAATTTTGTACTATAACATCATATGTTTTGGAGAGATGAAATATATAAAAACATTGATCTTCGACTTTACTTATATTACAATGTGTACATTAATGAAAGTGTTTTCTTTGCTTTAGTTATGTGACAAATTCCAATCTAACACAAAATTATCATATGCATCGGATACATAATTAGAACTTCTAGGTATGTTATGATAAGTAATAAAAAAAAAATTTCGTTCCAAAATTTGTACCCATAAGAATTTTTGGAGAAGAGTAGGGTCACGCACACGAAAATTTCCGTTCAACTAATGTACTACTAACTAGGAGTCCAGGCGAACCTCTAAAGAGTGAATACCATGTGAAATGGAATTGTGAAAAAGTTCTATAATGATTCTATATTTGGACACATTATTCGTTGATGGCCCTAGGCAAACGCCACCTGAACACACCAGTAGACGCTCAGGTGAGTAAAAAACCCAAGCGACAGAAGCCAAGTTTTGTGTATGACGATTGGCTCTTTCTATGAATCCTAAGTATATCGAAGACTTTGTTGACATCTTCCAACCAAGGGAAAAAATGATAAGCAAGCTGAAGATAAGAAAGAGAGAAAAGATATATACACTAAAATACATTAGTATACAAAGAGTTGTTCCCAAGATTGGGGCTTAGGCGTAATATCTTTTCAAATAGAGCCCATTCCTGGGCTCAGTCAACATGTTCCCTTCACGATATTCTAATTCATAGGATCCTTTTTCTAAGACATGCCGCACGATATAGGGACTGTGAAACATGGGTTTGAACTTGCCTACCCCTAGTGGTTCTTTGTCTTGGTCGTATAGAAGGACCAAGTCACCCTCAGTGTATTGTAGAGGATAGAAAAACTTATCATATTGGACCTTAACACGTCTCTTATTTGATTTGATAGTCGTGGAGGTGTCTTGATGTTGCTCATATAGACTCTCTAGGTGTACGAGGCATTGTTCAAGAATGGAAGTGTTAGGTAGGTGCGCAACTGCCAATATAAGAGAAGGGATTTCACATTCAATAGGTAGGATCGACTCCATGTCGTGCACTAAATGGAAAGGAGAAAAACTGGTGGAAGTCTTAACCAAGGTTTGGTACGCCCAAAGTGTTGGATAAATCATGATATGTCGGTCAGATTTGCTCTGGCTGACAATTTTTTGAAAAATGGTCTTGAGAGACTTGTTCACAGCCTCTTCTTGCCCATTTTTCTTGGGGTAGTAAGGGGAAGAATGACCATGTATAAACCCCAGTTTTTATGCTAATTCTTTCATCATTTAATTCTGAAAGTGACTACCATGATCAGTGAAAATCTCACTCAGGATTCTGAACTTGGCTATAATTGGATTGAACGCGAAGAAAGAAGCAGTCTTACCATCAGATTTCACTGTAGGCATGGCCTCAGCCCACTTAGTAAAGTAATCTACGACCACGATAATGTGTTGATTCCCCCCAACCGAAGTTGGGTTACAATCCACAAAATCCACCCCCCACTTTGTGAAGGGACCGACAGTACCGAATGGATGGAGAGGGGTCAGATGCGAGCTCATTTTTCGAGTGAACACCTGACAGGGGTGACATTTATTAACCACTTTGATGCAATCTTTAAACACAAGCGGCCAAAAATAATCAGTTCACAAACTTTTATGGGTTGTCACAAGCCCAGACAAATGACCACCATAATCCCCACTGTGGCAGTCATTCAGAATAGACTCATCTTCTTCGTGAGTCAAGAAACAACGCAAGATACTGTCTACTCCTCACCGATACAAATTATCATCGATGATAAGGTAGTTCTTATCTTGGTATCTCTCGAGAGATGATGAGGGAACTTCAAAGTTTGAATATAGACAACAATATATCCATACCAGGGATCTGAAGACGAGACAAGGAAAATGTGTTCATCCATAAATGAATCAACATGAATCACATCCTCATCTAACCGAGGGAAGTCGGATATTAACTCTACAAAAACTAGTGATTTCTTGAATTTCACAGAAGCTAAGTTGAGATCAAATTCTTGTAGAATGACAACCATTTATTGTATTTCCCCCCTATGATATGCCTAGTAAGGACGTATTGAAATGGATTGACATTGAAAACCACAGTAGTTTTACAAAGCAATATATAGTGTCGTAATCATTGAACTACGTGAATGGCATCCAAATCTAGCTTTTCAAAATGATAATACTTGAGTTCAGGGATGATTAAGTTTCAACTAAGATAGTAAATGATGTGCTCACGGAGCTCATCATCCTCCTGAACCAACACCATACCAATCATGTCTTCAGAAGTGACAACACAAATCAAGTAATCTCTACCGTAGTCCAAAGACTTCAACAGAGGTGTCAATACCAAGGCTTTGTTCAAAGCATAGAAGGATTCATGGGCTTGATCATCCCAGATAAAAGGAGTGTCCTTATTTAAAAGATGCATGAAACCCTTAGTAATATTGGCATAGTTCACTATAAACCGTCATAAAAAGTTAGCATTCCCATGTAAACCTTGAAGTTGATGAATAGTGTGCGGGGGAGGCAATCAAAGTATTGCCTCAACCTTTAACGGATATACCATGATCCCAGTCTCAGAGACTAAAAATCCTAGAATTTGACCTGACCTAACAAAAAAGATTCATTTATGAGAGTTCAAACGGATTTGATAATGGTGGCATCTTTCAAAAACAAGTAAAAGGTGTTTAGGGTGATCCACTCTCTTATGAGAGTGAGCAGCGAGATCGTTGAGATAGGCTTCAACTATATGCTTGAGATCATGAAGTGTGAGGTCATAGCTCGTTGGAAGGTTGCTCTGGAATTCTTAAGGTTGAAAGGAATATTTTGGTATGTGAATGTACCCCAAGGACAAATAAATGGTGTCTTATGTTGGTCCTTGGGCTTAATCTGAATTTGGCTATACCCTAAAAATTCATCCATAAAAGAAAAAAATTTGCTTCTCGCACATTCATCGACAATCTGATCAATGAAGGGCATCAGGAAGTTGTCTTAGGGATAGGCCTTATTCAATTCATGAAAATCCATGCATACATGGATGGTTCCTTGATTTTTATTCACAGGATCGGGGTTGGATACCCATTCAGTCAAGGGAACTGGGTAGATAAAGTCAGCATTAAGCAATTTTTCTACCTTTGCCTTAATAGCAGGGGCCTTCCTAGGATTGACAGCTCTAAGTCGTTATCGAACAGGCTTAGCATCTGGGTAGGTTTTAATCTTATGTTCAAAAATTTGAAGGTCTATTTTTTGCATCTCTTCATATGACCAAGTGAATACATCACAAAATTCTTTGAAGAGCTTGGTGTAGATCAGAATTTCTTTCGCCGAAAAATCCGCACCGATATATACATTTTCAATCTTGCCAAGAATACGAGAGATATCGATAATGACAGTGGGGGAGATACTCACCATGTTTCCTTCGACATAAATGGAATTCATATTAATTCGAACTATGGCGTGACCGACTATCTCACTCAAGGTAGATATAAAATCATCTTGTTCGATTCTAGCAAGTTCTCGGAGAAAATAAGAGTGATGGTGCATATCATCCCATGTCCTATCAGAACCATTCATGGCCTCTATGATAGCTTCATCCAAAGGTAAAGTATCATTGAGGAAGTCACATGAATAATACGATGAAGTTCCCCACACGGGCTCGAGAACGGGATCCTCCTCATCTGTCTGCAAGGTAATAGGATCCGGATCGGTGGAAGAGTCAAGAACAACCTGATACGTTATCTTTTCTACCGCTAGTGGTATGGCCATTCCATTATGTGGATGAAATTCACAAGATGCATTCAAGGAAGGTAGTGTCCAAGGATCGTTAAAATAATAAGTGTGGAAAGGAATGGACCTCATTGACAAAGAAAACCTACTAGACATGGCATATATATGATGAATCAATTCCATGAATTTAAATGTACCCATAAGGGATGAATACATTCTGACACTGATATTCTCAGTTGTCGACTGAGAATTTTCGATTACGGGGATCGATGGTCCAACTGATGCATTGGGGCTAGCATACACAAAGGAAAATTGGTCGATTTTCATGATCCTTCCATCATGAGAAAAGAAAAGAGTGCGGAAGACAAATTATACGATTGCAGTCATAGCATAAGTCCATGTGTGTCCTAGTAATAAGTTATAGTTGAGGGGTGCATCAACCACCTCGACATCCAACTCTATCGTCTTCCCACCTAAATGGATCGGGAAGGCAAGAAGAATATCGTGAGGGTCGAAGGAACGATCGTCAAAAGCATTCAACATGGTTGGAGATTGAGAAAGGGTCAGAGAGCCAAGGTATTTCCAACAGACCAGGGACATCACACATGTTGCAGCGCCTTCATCAACAACATTATGTTTGATGGTATACTTTGAGTAAACCACATGGATTTTGAATGTCACATGGTAAGGCAAGTGAGGCTTCACATCCGTGACGTCAAACTTGATAGCTTTAGAGAAACAAGGATCTAGATCTCCTAACATATATAACAAAGCATTCCTCTGTGAAGGACACGTTTGAAGTACCTCCAAAGCTGACATCGCACAAGGGTTTTGACCCAGTTCCTCAAGAATAGAGTAATTCTAGGAATCTCTAGCATTAGTATTGTGGGTAGATCCCTTTATTACTCATTTCAGAATACGAGGTGGGGGCTCTGGATTTTCAATCTGTAAAGGCATATCTAGAGGAGGGGGACACTCTAGACCAGGTACAGTCTGTGAAAAACTATAATCGTGAGATCAAGTAGATACATTAACCTCATGTTGAACCATATTGATGCATAGACGGTCATTGTATTGTGTCAGTGGGTTTTGACTCCCACTTACCGCATTTCTAGCATTCAAGGAGCTCGAGGCCATGTGTTGATTATGTGGAAAAGGATTAGTCAGCACAGTGGGTGGTAGAGATAAAATCCTCGCAACTTCCGTAAGTTTGGGGAATAAGTGGGTAAGGTGATCGTCTGTACAAAGATTGTAGGGAAAATTCACCTTTCACCTTTCTTTCTTTCCCTCACCAGCATTATTATTCGACTTCTCATTATTACCATTTTCCTTTGGTTTATTATTATTCTTCCCACCCTTATGATTTTTTAGCATGTCCTTTATTTTTATTCCCTCCTCGTTGTTGGTTACCATTCAGATTGGTCGATGACTGCACATGATGTACATCCACCGAATGAGTGGGAGTGGAGGACATAGACGAAGCTATCCCTCCTATAGATTGGTTTAGAGACAAGTGTTTCAACTGGATTGTCACCAAGTCTGCAGATTTCACATTGGTGTAGTCTACAATGTCATCGCCATGAGGCCTAGGATTTTGTTTAGGGTTATATTTTGACCTTGATGCGTCTGGAAGAATCTCGTATAACATCCCATACTGAGCATATATAAGATCTAACTATTGGGATTTAAAAATCACTTCTTCTTCATATGTAACCGTGGATGTAGAAACATCCTTCGAAAATAAGGTTGTAGAGACTTAAGGAACCACTCTAGCAGGAATTCTGGGGGTATGTAGGCCTTGATCAACCTATTCTATATACTCTACTCTTGGATGTGATCTAAGATATGGGTGGATTTTTCCTGATGGAATGCCGACAACATTTTTATGCTAGCATCATAACAAACCGACAATTGGAAGTGGTTGAGGAAGACTAAAACCATCTAATTAAATATTCCATATGTCCCCCCTTGTAGCTCTATATACCATTTCGTAGAAACCCTCATGAGGGTGCGTTGAAACAATCTTAAACAAATAGAATCGTTGTTAAGGGAGTTTGAACAGCACCAAAGGTGAAAAGTAGTGACGTGATCACCAAGATCCTCACCACTCTTGCCCTCGAATTTTGTAATATCCGAAGGAAGATTGCTGGGGACAGGGGGCCATGTCGGATCATGGCACACAAGGTCATTCATTAATCTATAAAAGTATGGGAGATTGAGCGTGGCCATAACATGGATACAGGGTTGCAGCATCTGGCCCCAAGTTCTCTGGAAATATTTTTGCTGGGGAATCACAAGCCATCCAGGGTTCAGGTATGCACCATGGTCCTGTCAGGGATTTTAAAACCCTCCTTCAAACTGATTCATGAATGGTTGGTTGGGCACCATTCCAGTAGGAATGTTATGATGAGGGTTGTAAAAATTTCCCCTAGCTGGAGTGCCTCCATGTTGGGGGTTTCCCAAGGTATGAAACTTACCTCCTCTAGGTGTGAATCTAGAGGATAAAGGTGGATTCATCATGCCAAACTTATTGGTCAGAATCGATACAGAGGAGGTAGGTGTAAAGGATGAATCGTAAGAAGCAGCTTGTCTACCAGGTTGACCACTCCATCTAGGAGAATTGGGACCAGGATTAGACTTGGGGTGAAAAGGAGGAAGGCCTCCAACTGTAGGAGTTGTTTGTGGGATATGAGCACCACCAAACGAAAATGGAGTATGTGGAGGAGCCATGCCCCCAAGTCCAATACTAGTATTCGAATTGGATGTTGGGATGGAGGATGAAAATTGCAATGTGAAATTCAGCATACCATAAGAAAAAGGACTAGAGGTCATAGGGATGGACTGAATATTGTAGCCCGACGAGTGACAAAGGGACCCAAAATGGTTCATGGCTATAGGTTGATTATTCACTATAGGATGGACAAGAGTGATGATAGGAACCTCCGACACTACAACTGTTGTGGTTGAAGGTGTCGAAGGAGTACCATTAACTATAGTGTGTATGGGAGTCAAAGGGATCCTAGTATCTTTCTGAATCAATTAAGTACTCATCCTTGTATGATCACAAGTTTGGTAAGTGGAGGCGTGTGTACCATGTTTTATAACTTTACACCTTTTAGAAGGAAAAGACTCAAGATGCGGTGGTAATCGTAACAAGCAGCAAGACCTGCGGGGAATCTAGTCTGGCTCCATGATGACTCGAGACTTGAGATATAAAAACAAATCCTAAGGCAAACTAGTAATCAAAGAGCACACCCAAAATAAACAAAAGGCCAATGTGCACACAAATAGGATAAAGTGGCTAAAAGGGGCCTCCCTCCCTAAAGTAGGTATGCCTCGCCCAAGAGGGGCCTAAGACTCCCTGCAAAAGATCAGAGGTATTATAATTAGTTATAAGGGCCCTCGTGTGCTTAACAACTAGTCAGTCAGATCCCCCCGGAGAGGTAATCCTCCATAAAGTTTGTGTGATGTCTAACCGTTATCTAACCTAGGGTACCTATAGAATAACCCCTGCAAGTAACCTATGTGGTACATATGTCAAGCAACTAAGCAACCACGATATAACCGATGTGCATGTGAACAGTCGTAAGTCAGTTATACCATATGGGTAGGGTAACAAATCCCGAAACCTCAAAAGAATCACCTCTCACAAAGATAAAGGTACTAGAAATATCCTCATATACGAATAGATCCCCAAAAATATATTTGACGCTAAGAAAGTATTGGGGGGATATCCCCTCTACCAACTTCACATGACCTTGTGCTTAAATACGGCGTAAGAGGAGCATCCTAACGTCACCAATTATACAATGGATTTCACCACTCCCTTAGTCATACACATATGTTGATTTAATAGCCTTGGATAAGTTTACTAACAAAATCCTATTCCAAGGCTCTAAATCCTAAGCTAGTTTGTGCACCCTAGAAAATAAAATCGTTTCTAATCAATTTTAAATTATCAACATTGATTTTAGTGGCCTTTCTTACTCAAAAAGGTGTGGTAGTGAAACTAATGATGTTATGACTCAACAAGTAAAATAAATGAATATGAATAAGATGAAAAGTCCTAACTTCAATTCTCAATGAATGATAAGCTTTTCAATATGAAATTTTCAATTTAATTTTGCAATTCAAACTAAAATGTAAAATTTTTGTACGTGTGCTAAGATCAATGATAAGGAACCAAAAGATAAAATGCCAACAATGAAAAACATTTACTATGTATTTTCAATATAAAAGAATGAAAAAGAAACGATTGAACAACAGCTTGATATAAATATTCTACTGAATGCAATTAGAGACAAACCAAGTAGGATATCAAGAAGCAAACACCCAGCCCTATATGCAAGGACAATCAATGAAAAGGATGATTGGAAAGGCACCACATGAAAATTCAACCAAAGAAAGGTTTCCTATCACTCTGTAGGCACTTAACAGTCATAACAAAGACCTAAGAAGACTCGGAAACCATCACAACTTACCCAACAAACATCAAACTCAGAAACCAAGCATACAAGAAAGATGTACATGATTGTTCAGGGGAAAACTGCATATATACGCCTCTTGCAGAAGGACACTACGCGTATGTACATGACTTTCAGGTAAAAACCCACATATCTGTGTTAAAACACTGTCAGGTTAAGGATAAGGCTAAGAAAATCATACTCAAAGTGAACAGAGGATGTCAAGCAATAAAAAAAAAATAAACTCAATATAAACGAGAGAAATCAAAGGAGAAAAACACTCCAAACCCCAAAAATAAGATTATATCCCCAATATGGTCGCCAATTCTGTTACAAGGAAACTCTCTCTATGGCATGGGGTAAACCAAAACAGAAGGAAATGACTACAGAAATCAACTCTAATCCCAGGTATGCTATATAAAAAAATATGCTAACAAGACAAGGTAAAGAGCCTACCTCGTCCAGACGTTCGACGAAGTCCATTATTGAGCACTTGACCCAAAGAAATACACCTACAACTTGTCCTCAACAACCAATAAATGCAAGCATATGGTGATAATATATAAAGTTAGCATATTCAATAGCATAATCCATCAATATTCATAACAAATATGGCCACGGAATAATAATTCAAATATTTGCAAGACATTAATTGGACAAGAAAAGAGTATTTCTATTAAAATGTAATCAGCAGAAGTGAATGAATTACAAACTTTTGTGTCATCATAGTTTGGAACCGAGAAATTGATTCCCTTCCAGTTGGGCCTCCACCACTTCAATCCTCCACTAAAGGAAAGCTCATATAAGAAAGACAACAAGGTTCTTAATCAAGTAGGGAAGAGCTTGGGGGTTGAACAATGTGTTCATAATTAAAAGGACAAAGGGATGCAGACTCAATATGAAGTGAATAATTTCTCAAGAGTAAATTTTCTCTCAAATTTGAATTATTCTCCTATTTTCCATAGCTTGGATATGGCCCATTTATAGCCTTCAAATGGAATTGAAGGGTCGAGTCGAAAAGTTTCCAGTATATGGAAGGTCAAGGATCATGGATATCATGACGTGACATGGAAACCCGACATTGTTTTTTAATTTTTGGCACAAAACCCATTGTACGTTGGTCGTAATGGTGAAACCTATGTATATGCATTATGTATAATAGTTAGGGCGTGTATATGTGGAAAAATATTGTTTTTAGCTCTAGGATTTGCAAAAAGGGACTTCAAGTCTGCATAGGGAAATGGAAAAAGGCCTTCTGAGAAAATTTGCATAGGGTGAGGAAAATCTTGCTATAAAACCTTATCTCCTTACTTGTGGATTGATCATTCCTACAAATTCAATGGCCCACTTATAGAATGTTTGCAACGTAACTTGTGGATTTAATGGTATTTCACCTCGCCTAGACGGTTTTCTCACTCTTTGACATACGTCGCAGGACTAAAAATGCTTCTTCGCATCTTTGTGCAATGTAGGCCACCATAGATTTTCACATCAAATATTTATTTTTGTTTCTTTTCCCACATAATGTCCTCCAACAATCCCATCGTGTGCTTCCTCCAGTATAATTGGCCTTTCATGTTCCAGTACAAAATGATTCGGATTATTTTCAGCATGAAATGAGAGAAAAGATATAATAAATAAATGTTCAGAGATATCTCAGATATCCAATAATATAACATAAATCTATCATAGATGAAACCATAAACACAGAGATACAGTAATACACAATTTTCTATTAATGAGAGAAAATGTACAAAGACTGTAAAAATACTGAGTGAAAACCTCGCTAGAATGGTGGCAGCTTATCTCTGAGAAGATATGTGTCTGCTACTCACATTCACCAGAAGATGATTTTACAATGAGGCTCCAAAGGCCTTTTTATCATAAATAAAATCCAAAACCCTAACCCCAAAAGATGAAAAGCCAACAGTTTTGTGGACCACATTTTGGGTAGTTTGGTGTATCAACTTCTTGGGGGCGTAACTTTGGCATACGATCTTCGTTTGGGGTGAACGATAGCTCGTTGGAAATATATCATCAAGGAGATTCATTTTGGGTGATAAATAAGAGCTTTTAGCTATAATTGAGAAGCTCTATCTAGAAAAGCCTTCAATTAGACCCTCAAAATGGCACAAAAGTTAAAAACTACTAAAAATAGTAAATTACCAAAATTGCCCAAAAATTGTTTTGAGACAATTGGAAAAGGTGGGTGGCCACCGATATCCACCTATATAAATCCTCCCTCATTAGGAATAAATGGTCTCCATTACGTTGAATTCCCGGGGGAGAGGGAAAATCGTTTGTTGAATTTGCATCTTGATGACTTGTTTTCCTTGTTGGAGAAGTTGCATTTGTTAGCTTGTTGAAGGTTGTTACAAACTTGTGGTTTGAAGGGTTGGACCTTTTTAACCAGTCTGTCTACATGAGATGCCTATGTGCAGAAGGAATATTTACGCTTTGCTACAATCTTGTTGACCTACTTATGTTGGATAGAAGGTGCTTGGACTGATGCTGCAATGGTGTTCGTATGTTCACGCTTTGAACCGACTGTGAATAAGTTGAATTTTGTAGTATGAGATACAACCTTGCAACACTGTTTAGGTGGGAAAATAGTCGTAATTACCTCTGGTATCCTGTAAATATGACCCCCCATAGTAACAATGACACTACGGAGTCGAGACTCATAAACAACATGGCGCTTCCACATATATCGTTGGCCCAAGAGAACATCACATACATCCATGGGAGAAACATAACATAATACCTTGTCCTTGAAGGGTTGGATGTCCTATGACATTCGACACTGTTGGCTGACACGAAGATCTCATCCTTGGCGAAGCCACCCAATTTTGTATGGTTGCGGGTGTGGTATTGTCGACAATCCCAACTGTTTGATGAACTCTTCTGAGATAAGGTTCCTCTTGCTTCCACTATCAACAATAAAATGAAATGAGGTCCCCTTCACCCACATTTGTGAATGAAAAAGGCACTTCCCCTCTTCAGAATATGTTGGTTCTTCTGGTTGAATTGTTGCGGTTGTGACAATAGAAACGAGGTCTGCGTCGATGATCTGTCTTCTATCAGTATTTTCATAATCAAATTTTGAATCAAGGTTCGGCTCCTTGTCTTTTATCTCAGGCACCAATGAATATTTTGAGTGACATTCATCGGTGTTGTGCCATGGGATTTTGTGGAAATCACACCATTTTCCAGTGTCCTTCGTCTTTCCATGACCCTTCTTTTCCTGTGGCTTAGACTGGTTTTCAGGATGTTGTTTGTTAGGGTTGTCTTTATCATACTTTGGTTATTGTGGATTTGCAGACCCAAACTCCTATTTGTTCTTATGCTTAAACTTTAGCTCAATTTTAACAGCATGTCGATAAGTAGAACCGAGTGATGAGATGTCTAGAAAATCCATTTCAGTTTGGATGTATCTGTGTAGATCCCCACGGTATTTCAAAACCAAATGTCATTCATATTATTTGATACCCATCTTGGGGCGCAAGGTATGGAATGTATTGGTGAACTACAAAAATTCTTATCCGCTTTCTTGTCGTAGTGTGGTCCATCTCCTCTACTAGTCCTCATAGTTTCCAACATGGTAATATTTTTCCTTTACCACATCCACAAAAAAATCCCAAGTGGGATCGACTCCATATATTCCAGACTCCTCTATGGAACTTTTCTCCCAGTAAGTTTCCCACCAATGTTTGACATGGGGGAGAGCCTTAAGGAGTGTGAAGGTGATATTTTCCCTGTCGGATAAATTATGAATAAAGAAATAACCTTCTAGCAGATTTAACCATTTTTCTAAGGAATATCCATCTATCTTTCCTTCAAATATGTGAATATCAAAATTAAATTGTACCTTGAGAGTAGAGGTACTTCCAAAGTGGTCGCTTGATGAAGACTCATTTGTTTTTATCAGTAGACGTTTAAGGATGTGGGAAAAATTATCCATCATTTCGTCCATCTATCGCGTGAGAGCTTGCTCAAGAAATAGATTAATAGAATTGTGTGCTCTGCCATTTTTATTTTCTTCTGCCATGGAGGGTTTCTTGGATGTGCGAGAGAGATTTTATTCAAGAGATACAATCTCAAGACTCAACTTGCTATACTCATACCTTGTTGGGTACATGCACTGAAAAATGATCAAGAGAAGCCTACTCTGATACCATTGATCCAGATTATTTTCGGCACGAAATGAGAGAAGAGATATAATAAATAAATTTACAAAGATATATCAGATATCCGATAATATAACATAAATGTATCAGATATTCAATCATAAACACAGAGATACATTAATACACAATTTTCTATTAATGAGCGAAAATGTACAAAGACTATAAAAATACAGATTGAAAGACTCCCTAGAATGGTGGCAGCTTATCTCTGAGAAGAGATGTGTCCGCTACTCGCATTCGCCAGAAGATGATTTTACAATGAGGCTCCAATGGAATTTTTATCATAAATAAAATCCAAAACCCTAACCTCGGAAGATGAAAATCCAACAGTTTTGTGGACCCCATTTTAGGTAGTTTGTTGTATAAAATTCCCGATGTAATGAGGGAAAAAATATCTATGGACAAGGGTAAACCACAATAGACAGGTATGACTGCAGAAATTAACTCAATTCCAACATATTCTATATAAACTAATGTGCAATATAAGAAAAAGAACTACCTCGATCCAACGTTTGACGATGTTCCACCGTTGAGCGCTTCGACCCAAAGCTTTATACCTGCAATAAGTTCTTAACAAATGAGAAAAAAAAGTATATAGTGACGATATAAAGGGGTTAACACATCAGATAGCATAATCCATTAATAAACATTACAAACATGCCCATGGATAATAATCATATATTTTCAATATACCAATAGGATGGGAAAGGAGTATTTATATTAATAATTAATCAGCAGAAGTGACAACATTACAGACTTCTGTGTCGGCACAGTTTGAAACCAATAAACCTATTTCCTTCCAACTGGGCCTCCACCAAAGGCAATCTCATAGGAGAGTGTCAATGAGGTTCTCTCAATAGTAGGGAAAGAGCTTGGGGGTTGAACACTGTGTTCAAACTTGAGGAACAAAGGGATGCAGACTCAATATGAAGTAATTTCTCCAGAGTAACTTTTCTCTCAAAGTTGAATGCTTTCTCCTCTTTTCCATAGCTCAGAATTGTTCTTTTATAGTGTTGAGTATGCAACCAAAGGGCTGAGTCAAAATGTTTCCAGTATATGGAAGGCCAAGGATTAGAGATCTCCTGTCGTGACATGGAAACCTGACTTGATTTTGTATTTTCTGACACAAATCCTGATGTACATGGGATTTAGTGGAGAAGCCAGCGTATACACATATTGTATAGAAAATAGAGAGCGTATATGTGGAAAAATGTATATTTTTGGATCTAGATTCATCAAAAATGGATGACAAGTCTGCATAGGGAAATGGAAAAAGGTCCTCTGTGAAAGATAGCAATGGTGAGGAAAATATTGCTATAACAGATGCCCCCTAATGTGTGAGATCATAGGAGTATCTGTGATGGCCAAAATACATTATAAATAACCCAAAAGTGGAGTGGTAGAGAACCAGCTGGACAAACTCAATTGCTCATTACATTCTGTATTGACTTTGCATACATGGCTGCCAAGAATACAATGCATATCCATGTGGAAAATATACCAAAAAAGTGTTCATGGACATGAATAGGAAAATACAAATTCGGTTGCATGCCAAAAGTTTTCATAGTCATGAACAAAGCCCAGTGAAACCAGTCTCAAAATCAATGTGAATATATATGTATACCATGGAGTACAATCTGATCTCCCATGATCACTAAAGTCGAATAGGTGTTGGTATAATGAAAGGGAAGCAACATCTCAGGAAAGCTATGGCCACATAGTGATGTCTTCAAGTCTTCTACACTATCCGCCAAGGGTGCAAGTCTACATCATGTGAATAAAGGAGTTGAAGTCGAACACAATGAGACATCGTTTGATTACTGGTCATTGAGGTATACCATTAAAAAATGTGAGACAACCTACCAATAATTAAAGTAGGTATCAAGGCACCGAGTACATTCCTACAAGTGAGAATAAAGGAGTTGGTGTCAAACACTTGAGAAATCCATTGATCAGGAGACATTGATGTATTCCCATTTGTCAATGGCGAGGGAGCCTGCCACTAATGACTGCAAGCCTCAAGGTACTCATAAAACTCTAGGTCCCGTATCCAGAATAAATGAGATGAAGTCGATGGAAGGAGACCTGCTGAAAGGAGAGTATTAAGGCATCTCTCATCAGTCAGCACGAGGAACAAAGAAGGAGCTTCATGATTTGGTGGAGATCGGACAAAGAACTTGTTCACGAACCAACAACCCTGTGCGTCTTTCGCGTGTACCAAATGCAAGCGGTATACGAAAAAGACCCTATGAATAGCAGCCAATGATGAAAATTGTTGACAAAGGTGAGGATACCACCAATAAGGATAATGGCATCCAAGACACTGCATGAATCCCAAAGTGTGAATATATGTCTTGTCGTCCAACACAAGGGAAAACACCCAGTCAACAACCAATGATGAAATGTCGATTGTTGGGTTCATGGTGACCTACCGATGATGAAAGTAGGGCCAGGGTGCATGATAAGACCATAGTATCATGTGATTCTGAGACAAACTAAGGGTATGGCCGACATGCAAAGTCAATATTTATGAGGAGTGGACGACACAGGTTGATAGACTTCCTTTGAACAAGAGCATGAGACACATGGTGGACTCTGACAACATAGACTCAATGATGTGACTATTAGATGTAGGAGGCATCAATATCATTCTCTATAGGGACTCAAAAAGTAACCAGCTGGTAGAGAAAACTTTGTAACGAGATCATCTTCCTAAGGCCATGCTAAACCCAAAATTATGATGATGCAAGGACTCAATAACTTTGTGCTATGTTCAAAGGCAACACGACTGCTGCCAATTATAATATAGTACTCCCTTCCCGCCCGTTTTTTTTTATTTTTTCATAACAAATTAATGCTATGATATAGAGGAGGAAACGAGTGTCACAAGTAAGAAAAACTAGTTCCAGCAGTGGAACGTACCTATGCTTAATGCAAGGAAATTCATACAGGATATGGACACTTGGTGTGATGTTCCCTCCAAGGTATAGGGTGTCAAATTTCGAAGGATATAAACAAGGCTCTGCTTGGTTGAGGATGCAAAAACTGCTTAGGCAACAGTTTATAATGCAAAGCGAGAACCGACTAAAGGTTCAATACTGCAAGTGAGGGCATGAGATGCAATCACAACTTAATGCCAAAAAATATCCTTTTTTATGTCTTTTAGTCTACTTGGTGTGAAAAAGGGGTAAACTTGTGCCAAATAGATGTCTTTTCAAATCCAATTTACGAGTGTGAAAAAGACAAGTTCACTCGGCAATCTTTTCTATTTCTGATAACGAGTCGGAAAAGAGCTTAACTAAGACCCATGACCTTTCAAATTCAATTTAATGAGTGTGAAAGGGACAAATCACTCGTCAATCTTTTCGGTTTTTAGACGAGTCGAAAAAGAGCTTAACTAAGACTCTTTTTTTGGGAGTCCGCGGGGAATAAGGCCTCATGTGCATGAATGAGAAATGAGGCTCATCATAAAGTCATGTATTAAGTTATAATGGACTCCCGGTCCTAAGAAAAAAACTCGGCATGGGCACCAAATGACAAAGAGGATCTAACTAGGGCGCCCATGTTTGGTAATTCTCTACCATTTATTAGTGACACTATTTATAGCAGACGGAAGGTTTTGTGTCGTAACAAATGGGTTTGTTCCTAAGGTGTAAAAAGCAATAGTCTAAGGATAATGAAAAAATGCATGATGGAGTGGATACCTATCTTATATGCTAAGTTATGAAAATACCTGCTCGAGGTGACAAATGGTCAATCATGACGTTGAAATCCGCAAGAAAAAAGAGTCAAAACTACAACAAACCAGCTCAAAACGACTCTTGAATTAGTCCATTAGGTTAAAAAATAGAATGAAACTATATAAAGTGGGTAAAAATAGCTTATAAATAGTAATAAAATAAAAAATTACTGTATCATTTTGATTTTTACCCAAATAGTGCAATTTGGACCAAAAATACCTCCAAGATTCAAACGGTGATTGCGGGAGCATCCGGAAACAAAATCACGAACCGTCTGGATCAGGTAACTCTTCATCTCTTCCTCTTCAAATTCAATGGATTAAATTTTTTAATTAGGTTTCCATTTTTTAGTTTTTGAGGGCATAAGTTAGGATTTTCAGTATACATGGGTTTCCTTGGATAGGTCATGTGTACGACTAGATATATGCCCCTGTGTGAACCACAGGGAGCGTGTATTGATACCTACACGCAACTGTGGGCAAGTAATCCACATATAGGTATGAAAATGGGAAAAAGTGGGGTTCTAACTCAAAAAACGATTTGTTTTTTGCAGGATAGTCTTGGAATGGAGAGAGAGAGAGCATGAGGAGGTAGATGCAGTTGTGGATTGAAATCCGGTGGCTCAAGAAACTTTAAAAAGATGTGGCTTGTACAAATTTTGGGCTCTCAAAGGAATGAGGGCCTAAGTGAGGTTGTTGGAGATGTTGGTGGTTTATTGGGACTCTGATAGCGAGAGATTTATCCTTGATGGACAACCATTGAGGATCGAAGTAGAGAAAATCTACTTCTTGACTGGTCTATCACGCCGAGTGGAGGTTGTGAACCTCAAGTCACGTGGAGCAGGGAGTGGGATGAAGAGTGAGGAGTATACTGATGCCCACTATGTAGCAGGGACTCCCAAGGTGGGAAGCCAAGTCCCCATTCAGGAAATAAGTAACCTCAGTTTGAATATCATTGTTCTTGTGCTTACCAAGATCATAGGATTGGCATCATTGCATCAAGCATCGATACCGCTTATGCTTTATGCAGTAGAGTGTGCTAGACCCACTGTCTATGATTGGTGTACCTCACTATTGACCAATATGAAAGGTCAGTTGATAGAGTGCAAACAAGGGAGTAAGCGAAACTTTGGGTTTGCTTCTATTCTTTGCAGCTTCTTTTTCGAGCGGGTTCCAGGCCTGGGACCTAGAGTGGAGATCCTTCCTAGAAAACCATGCGATCCATCCATGACGCGGTAGATAGAGGTCATTATATGGAAGGGGGGAGGTAGGGTATCAACGCCCTACAATGACGATTTTTTCTTCTGGTGGCAGAGGTAAATCATTACTCTGGACGATTATCCCTATGTAGGGATCGATTTCAGAAAAGATCATGATATGCTACTTCCACCAGGGGCCACCTACGGTGATATAAGTAACAAGTTTTTAAATATTTCATTTTTTTGTATTTTTGTATTTAAGGAACAAAAATATTTTTGAATGGTGTTTGAATATTAACTAGATACATGTGTAATCACAGATGTGGGTCTATGACGGCCAGAGGGATTCCTCCGACATAGACGGAGGAACCAGGGAGATGAGGTGGTGGGAGGAGAAGTGGAGAGGGTCCTACAGAACGTGTAGGAAAACCTATCACGTTTGACACAGAGGATTCCTATGGTTCAGGTAGAGGATCTACCTGAAGCCATGCAGCGACAGGTGGTTGGTGTACCTAGAGCATGGGTATGACTCTTTCGACGTCTCGCAAACGTCGTGGTTTGGTATCATGATGCACATCCGGCGCCACAGGCGTAGATGTCATGGGATATGTATATCAGTTGTACATGTGTATTGAGGGTTTTAGCCCCAATTTTGTAATATAAACACCATATTTTGAAATATATAAAAATGGATCTTCGGCTTTACTTATATCTTACAATGTATACATTGATTTAATGGTTTTATATTCTTTATGAATGTGACAAATGCCAATCTAAAATGTAATTAACGTAGGTATCGGATACATGGTTAGAACTCCTAGGAATGTGATAATATGTAATAAAATCAAATTGTTGTTCTAAAAGACGTACCCGCAGAAATCGATGGAGTAAATTAGGATCGTGCACGCAGTAACGGTCGTTCAACTAACATATTACTAATTGGGAATCCAGGCGAACTTATAAAGAGCGAATACCATGTGATATAGCATCGCGCAAAAGTTCTATTACGATGCTATATTTGGCCATGTTATTCGTGGATGGCCCTAGGCTTACACCACCTGAAGATACCAGCATACCCTCGGGTGAGTAAACCACCCAAGCATCGGAAGCTAAGTTCTATGTATGACGACTAGCTCTGTCTATGAATCCTAGGTAGACTGAAGACTCTGTTGACATCTGTCAACAAAGGGAAAACTTAATAAGCAAGCTAAAGACAAAAGAAAAGGAGAAAAGAGACGTATATACACTAAATTTATATTAGTATACAAAGAGTTTTTCCCAAGCCTAGGACTCAAGCACAGTACCTTTTCAAGTAGAGCCCATTTTTGGGCTCAGCCAACTTATTCCCTTCATAATCTTCCAACTCATAGGATCCTTTTTCTAGGACACGTCGCATGATATAAGGACCGTGCCACATGGGCTTAAAATTGCCTACCCCTAGCGGTTCTTTGGCTTGATCATACAAGAGGACCAAGTCACCCTCAACATACAACCGGGGACAGACAGACTTGTCATACTGGACCTTGACACGTTTCTTGTTTTCCTCGATAGTCATAAATGCATCCTGACGTTGCTCTTTAAGAATCTCTAGGTGCACAAGGCGTCGCTCTAAATCTGAAGTGTTAGGTAGGAGCTCAACTGCCAACTTGAGAGAAGGGATTTCACATTTAATGCGAAGGATCGACTCCACACAGTGCACTAACTGAAAAGGGGAAAAATTGGTGGCAGTCTTAACCAAGGTTTGGTATGCCCAAAGCACGAGATATAGCATGATGTGCCAATTGGAATTACTTCGACTGACAGTTTTTTTTCAAAATGGTCTTGAGATACTTGTTAACATCCTCTACTTGTCCATTTTCCTGGGGATAATAAGGGGATGAATGACCATGTCTAAACCCCAGCTTAGATGCTAGTTCTAGCATCATTTCATTCTGAAAGTGACTGTCATGATCAGTGACAATCTCACTCGGGATACCGAACCGGGCGATAATTTGTTTGAACACGAAGAAGGTTGCAGTCTTCCCATCAGATTTTATGGTACGCATGGCCTCGTCCCACTTAGTAAAGTAGTCGACGACCATGATAATATTTTGATTCCCCTAAGCCGAAGTTGTGTTTCAATCGATGAAATCTACCCCCCACTTGGTGAAGGGACCAACGGTAATGACTAGGTGAAGAGGGGTTGGATGCGAAAGAACATTTTTCGAGTGAACACCTGGCAAGGGTGACACTTCTTAACTGCTTCGATACAATCTTTAAAGATTGTAGGCCAACAATAACTGGATCGCGGGATTTTTTGGGTTGTCGCAAGCCTGGATAGGTGACCACCACAAGCCCCTTTGTGGAAATCGTTTAGGACTGACTTGGATTCCTCTTGATTTAAGCAAAGACACAAGATATTATCTACTCCTCGGTGATATAAAGTGTCTCCGACGATGGTATACTTTTTAGCTTGATATCTAATGCGTCGTCGATCATATCACGAGAGATGTTGAGCGAACATCAAGGTTTGAATATATAAAACAACGTCTCCATACCAAGGGTCGGACGACAAGACAAGGAAAATGTGTTCGTCTACAAACAAATCAACATGGATAACATCCTCGTCTAATCGTGGAAAATCGGATATTAACTCCACAAAAACTAGTGATTCCTTGGACTTGGCCGAAGCAAAGTTGATATCCAATTATTGTAAGATGAAAATCCATTTATTATATTTCCCCCCTATGATACGCCTGGTTAGGATGTATTGAAATGGATTGACATCAACAACCACCGTAGTCATGCAAAGCAATATGTAGTGACACAAACGTTGGACTGCATGAACAACATCCAAAGCTAACTTTTTAGCATGAGAGTAATTAATCTCAGGGATGATTAGATTTTGACTAAGATAGTAGATGACGTGCTCATGGAGCTCATCATCCTCCTTAACTAGAACCATACCAATTGTCTCTACAGATGCAACAATATACAATAAGTAATCTCTACTCTAATCAGGGGATTTCAGCAGAGGTGTCGATACCAAGGCTTTCTTCAGAGCATCAAAAGACTCTTGGGCTCGCTCATCCCAGATAAAAGGTGTCTTTATTCAACAGGCACATGAAACCCTTAGTGATATTGGCATAATTCACTATGAAACGATGTAGAAAGTTATCTTTCCCCTGTTAACCTTGAAGTTTTCTAATCATGCACAGGGGAGGCAACTGAATTATTGCCTCAACCTTAAGAGGATCTACCATGATCCTGGTCTCTAACACTAAAAATCCTAAGAGATGACCAAAATTAACACAAAATATGCATTTGTGAGGGTTTAACTGGATTCTGTAGCAACGAAATCTTTCAAAAACTAGTTGAAGGTGTATAACATGATCCACTCTCTTACGAGAGTGAGCAGCAAGATCATCAAGGTAGGCTTTGACTATGTGCTTTAGATCATGAAAAGCAAAATTCATGGCACATTGGAAGGTTGTTCCGGCATTTTTAAGTCTGAAAGGCATTTTCTGGTATGCAAAAGTACCCTAAGGTGTTGTTGGGAAAAATACCCTATGAACTAGCAAACTAGGGTCAGACTTGCATGCAGATTTTGACCGTAAAGAAATTACTTTTTAACCTACCACCCAAAACTTAAACCCCTCTTTCACAATACATGCATGGAAAGGAACTACTAACCTTCTTACTGGTGTTTGGTGTAGATCCTCCATTGCGCTTCAACCACTTGCTTACGTTGCTCCTTCCAAAGATAACCTGTAGTCAAAACAAACAATAATGCATGCATGCTACTTTTCTACTAGAGGGTTAGAAATTAAGAATAAATTAAAAAAACCATAGATAACTCATGCATTGGGACGGGAAAAGTATTCTTTTATTATTTGAAAAATGAATCAACTTACAATCAAAGTCGAGACCGACCACCGCTCCTTGATCCTAATCCTGGGCTCCTCTTCATTTGTCCTCCAACTGCTTTGCGTTAAATCTCCTTTGGCATGAGGAAAGGCTAAAGGGTTGGGACAATGGATTTGGAAAATGGGCAGAGTTTCTTTGCTATATGTTTTCCTCTCAAATAGTACCCCTACCCCTTCTTTTATAAGCTAGAAGGAGCTAGGGTTTTGGACGAACCATCGGCCATGCATGGTCGGGAGTTTCAGTTAACTGACCCATAGCTTTTTGTCTCGTCGGAAACTTTCCTTTTTTTGTGCTTTGTTAGGTACATGCGGGCTGTAGTGGGCCTGCCAGCGTGCACACGCGTGCAGTAATGGGTTAGGGCGCGTGGGCCTTGACACAAGAGAATTTCCAAAGAGTTGTTCAGCAGATGTTTTGGCAATGAAAGGATATGAGTTGGCCTGACCAGGTAAGCATGTGTGTTGCAATTTAGGGTTATAACATATGCCCCGTAATGTGTGAGGTCAGAAGAGCATCTGATGGCCAAAATACATTACCAATCTTTTACCAATATTTACTGATGTGTTGAATGAGTGAGCCCAAGGATCAGGAACCAGGAGGCGTCGTCTGCAAAATAAAAAATTTCTCACCGAGGCGGGCATACCCATGCTCGGGATAAAATAGAACCATGGCTACCAATCAAATACACTGTAGATCCATGTCAAATAATTATAAAGAGTAGCCGTGAATAATACACAGCAGAGCTACATCTCGAAATCAGAAAGATAGACATATAGAGTACCCATCTTCCAGAAGTTGATTCAGCCTGATGGTTGTACTTCAGAGCTCGATAAAAAACTTCAAAATCTTATAAAACTCGGGTAGGAGTGTAATATGAGTGTACGACTGCACTACCCAGAGGTATTTGATGGCTCGTCGGTTATGGACTTGATAATCTTAATGATCAGACTGAAGGCTTCAGTGATTTCGAACAAGGACTTGATTGGACGCTTAGGATGGTCGGGTATGCAGACAAGAGACATATTGTAGAGGGGTTGACTCAGGCTTAGTGATAAACTTCCCTTGGACAATAGAACAACAAGTGATAAGACTCAGGAAGCATATATGTTAATCATAAGTCTACGAAGCAGGAGGCAACACAAACTCTCCATATGTTTGGAAGAGTAACCAAACGGTGGAGGACACAACTTTATATAGCGAGAAAATCTTCCTAAGGTCATACTACATCCCATAGTCTGATGATCAAACTGACAGATGTGCTTTATCCAAGGGTGACTCATTATGCTGCCAATAAATAAAATACTTTTCCCATTCTCTTTTTGGGGTATATTTGATTTTTTTGTTCTTTTTGATAAGTTTTGAAAGAGAATAAAGGAACATTACATTACAATGGACGAACAAGTACTTCAAACATACAAGCTCGAGGCACAAGGACAAGACTGATGTTTTGGTAAAATGATACTCGGGAAAAATCCTCCAGCGGCCAAAGGTGTTAAGACGCAGAAGCAAACTGTCACAAGGTTGATGGATAAGGTATGCAAATGCGGTTCATAGAACACACAATGGTAACGTCCTTCGATGTAAGTTTAACGAGCCCATAGAAGGTAAGCTTGGTGGTTTTTCATATTTAGAGAGTCTGAAAAAGCATAAAAGGAGACTCCGTTGGGGTACCTTTTTCGACAATAGTCTAGTCACTTCGAAAAAGGGATAAACTAGCACCGATTATACGTCAATTCAAAACCATTTTAACGAGTGTGACAAGGACAAGATCACAAGACTATTTTTTCACTTTTAAAGAGTATGAAAAAAACTTAACTATGGACTCCGTCAGGAATATTCTTCTGGACCAATTTAACGAGTGTGAAAGAATAAGGTCACTCGACGATCTTTTCAATTTTAGGGAGTCTGAAAAGAGCTTAACTATGGACTCCATGGGGGTTTCTTTTTCGTAAATTTAGTCCCTTAGGCCCGAAAAAGGAATAAAATTATACCTGAGGATACTCTTCTAAGGAATAGGAATTCAATAGAGTATACCTTTGTTCGTACAGTTGACATTCCGAACCAAAAAAGGGGTAAACTATCGCCAGATAGACGTGACTTCAAATTTCAGTTTAATGAGCGTGAAAGGTCACAAGATCGCTCGACAATCTTTTCATTTTTAGAGGGTCTGAAAAGGGCTTAAAAGGAGACCCGTTTATGTTTTGGGAGTCCTGAGGGTGAGACAAAGAGTGAACAAGACCCATGCAAATGAGGCTCAAAATCATATTCAGGAAAGACTATATAGACTCTCGAGCCTACAGTGTCTTTTAGAAATGGCATGGACACCATAATGCAACCAGGACCTACCTAGGGCATCCATGTTATGGTAAGCTCTACCACCAAGTCGCGACACTTCTAGAGCAGATATGACGGTTATGTGTCACAACCTGATGGGATTGATCCTATAGCATAATAAAAAGTCAACGAGATGCAAAAGTTGGGGTAGTATCCTAACCTATATGCTCAAGTTGATTTTTTTTGAAAAAAAATAAATTATGGACTATCAATATTTTTTCGAAACTCAAAAAAATTTTGTCCCAAAACCTGATCAAATCCATCCCGTATAACTCCTGGATCACTTTAAATGGTTTTTGATATAAAGAAACTGATAAGGGGGGCCAAAAAAGTGACAAAAAGAGGCCAAAAAGTCTATAAGTAGAAGCTGGCAGCTCATTATCACCATTGCTGATTTGGAAATTGACTCTGGAGCCAAAAGACCCCCTTTGCCAAAGATAGTGATTCCGGGAGCTACAGTGGACGAAACGAACTTATGCTTGGACCAAGTAAGTACAAACTCCCTTATCTAGCTATTCAATACTTAATTTTAGTCTTTTAAGTTATTTTTTGGGTGGGCGTCGACCTTAAAAAGGTCGACCCTAGGTACACGCAGGTTGTCCAGAGACGGCCAGCATGTACACGCGTGCAGAGTAAAGCCTGCATGCGTGTACACACGACTGTCACCTCTACAGGCCGCATGTACCCCCCCTTATTTATGGAAAAGAAAATTAAAATAAGTATTGACCCTCCTCTACCTTGTTGTGTTGGCAGGATGTATGTCCAGTGGAGGGAAAGGGAGCACGAGGAAATCAGTGAGTTGGTTGTTGCAGATCTGAATGTTGTGGTCGTGTTAAAGCAATGTGGTTTTCTCAAATTATTTTTATGTCCTTTTATGCGCGCGCAACCAAGGCTACTGAACGCCTTGATTGATTACTGGCATCCTGATGCAGAGGCCTTTATGTTAGAGGGGCAATCATTGGTGCCCACCACCAAGGACATTTACTTTCTGACTGGCCTCTCGAGGAGAGGGGAACCAGTCAACTTCCAGACTTTTCCTGCGGGGCCGAGCAAGGTCTCGGAGTTGATATCTGAGTACTGTGAGGCTGGGACCGAACGTACAGGTTCCTAGGTACCCATTAGCAAGATTACCAACTTAGCACTACAGACTATCTTGTTACTTATTGGGCAGATTATTGGCTCAGCAGCCATGTATCAGGCGTCGCGCACACAGATGAACTGTGTTATCCAGTGCATGAATGCACAAATTTTTGATTGGAGTACCACACTGCTAGAGTGTATGAAGAGGAAATTGACAGATTGCCAATAGCGGACACAGAGGAACTTCGGGTTTGGGACTATCTTGTGTTCGTTCTTTTTCGAGAGAGTTTCGTGTTTCATTCCTCGGGTTGTAGTACGAGGACATCTGGCCTCTTTCCCTGCAGTGTGCAAATGGGCAGTGCTACTGCCGCGACAGGGTGGTGGAAGGACTGTTGAGGCCTTCGACGATGACTTTTTTTCTTGGCTATCACGACAGATCCCAACTATCAAGGACTACCTGTATGCAGGGATAGACTTCTCTAGAGATCCAGAGATACCTGTGCCTCCTGGTGAGGAGCGAGGGGAGATGGGTAAGTCTCCTCCTTTGTAGTTTTTTTTTGTTTGCATATGTAATTTTTATGTCTTTTTGTTATATATATCATTTTTTTTTGTATGCCAGAGTATTTGATGGGTAAACATTTATTGCATGCAGATGTGGGACCCGTGCGAGCTACTGACTATGCATGGAACAGGCATCGCCCATGGTTGGAAGTCATGGTTGCCACTGTTGGGGGAGAAACAGTAGCAGGGAACCTCCCAGTAGGAGAGGCCGAGAGGGTCCTTAGGCGAATTGAGCGAAACTTTACTGTGCTCACTCGCACAGTCCCGATGGCAGAGATGGAGGACCTGCCACCATCCATGCAACCTCATGTTGTGGGGGCACCTCGGACATGGGTCCATTTGTTTAGGCATTTATCCCATGCTGTAGATGATTATAACAGGGCCCATAGGCCCTGAACAAACTTTAGACTTTTTATGTGCCACGAGCACCTTGTTGTATCTATTTTTTGAGGGCATAAGCCTGGTGACTCGTTACTATTCCCATTTTTGAGGCGCTTACATCCATCTATGTACTCTAGTGATTTTATGATGTTTATATATGGTTTTTATCTTTTTTGTGTCTTATGGATTATGTGTGCAAAAATGTATTTACATGTTTATGTCGATGATTTTTTTATATGTGGGAAAGATGTCAATCTAAAATGTGATTAGCTAGAGTATCTGTAATTTGGTTTAATCTCCTAGGAACATGAAAATATGTAATATAATCAAAGTTTTGTTCTAAGAGACGTACCCTTAGGAATCGTCGGTGTAAAGTTGGATCATGAACCCGGTATACTCTGTTTAGCTGTGACACAACCAGTTGAGCGTTGATATAGACCCGGAGATGAGAGATACCTAATGACAAGGCGTCACGAAGCAACTCAATAACTGCACTATACTCGACGACATTATTTTTGGTGTCGCCTAAGCATATACCTCCGGAAGATAACAACTGACCCTATGGTGTAAATATTACCCAAGCTACGGAGGCAAGCCTCTGCGTGTGTCGACTAACACCGTCCGCATACCCAACGAACACCTCGGACTCCCTTGACATATGCCATATTGACGGAAGATAACATCAATGACACGTCCATAACACTTTTTAAAATAAACGTAAAAAAGTAATAGTACAAAGACTATACATATGTTACAAAAAGTTACCCATAGTGACCTATCTATGAGTAATACTTCTTGAGGTAGAGCCCATTTCTAGGCTTCGCCAACGCATTCCCTTCAAAATCAACCAAACGATAAGCGCCATTTTTTAATACCTCCTTTATAATGAAGGGTCCGAACCACATGGGTTTAAACTTTCCTGCCCCCAGGGGGTTCTTATCTTGGTCATAGACCAAGACAAGGTCTCCCTCAGAAAAAATCTGAGGACAAATGGACCTATCATATTGACACTTGACCTTATGTTTGTGAGCCTCATTGGCCAAGGCTGCATCACGACGCTGCTCATCAAGTTGCTCAAGGTATACTAACCGTTCTTCAAGTGGAGAAGTGTCTTGCAATAACTGTACTGCCAATTTCAGAGATGGGATTTGACATTCTATGGGCAAGACTGCCTTCAGCCTGTAAACGAGTTGAAAAGGTGAGAAACCAGTTGCAGTCTTAACAGATGTTCGATAAGCCCATAATGTCGAATATAACATCAAATGCCATTTTGACTTGGCTAAGTTGATAGTTCATTGTAGAATCATCTTAAGAGTTTTGTTTACAGCTTCCACCTGCCCATTGGCTTGGGGGTAGTAAGGTGATGAATGTTCCTGCCATAACCCAAGCTTTGACGTTAATTCAGTCATCATTTGGTTTTGAAAGTGACTGCCATGGTCAGTGACAATCTCTCTCGAGACTCCGAACCTTGCTATAATTTGGTTGAATAAGAAAAGAGCTGCAGTCTCTCCATCATCTTTAAACGTTGGCATGGCCTCGACCCACTTAGTGAAGTAGTCGACAGCTACGATGATATAGCGGTACCCCCTTGCTGACGGGGGGTTGCATGTAGTGTAATCAATCCCCCACTTAGTGAAGGGACCAACTGTGATGACAGGAAACATAGGAGCGGGATGTGCCCTCATCTTCCAAGAAAAGATTTGGCACGGATGGGATGTCTTAACCAATTCGATACAATCTTTGATAAGTGTGGGCTAGAAGTAACCTGCTCGTAAAATATTTTGGGTTGTTGCCAACCCAGATAAATGACCACCACATGCTCCAGTATGGCAACCGTTGAGCACTATGATGGCCTCCTCATGAGTGAGACATCGACACGAGATGCAGTCTACACCTCTCCGATACAACGTATCATTGAGTATGAGATAATTCTTAGCCTGATGGCGTATCCACTGATGCTCCTCACAAGAAGAAGAGGTGGGGCACTTCAAAGTCTAGAGATAGATAAGTATATCTCTGTACCAGGGGTCTGAAGATTCAATCAAAAACATATCCCACTGGATAGGCGATTCCTCAGGCACAACGTCAGCTGACTCAACCGGAAGTTCTGAAATAAGTTCTGCGAAGACCAATGACTTCTTGGACTTGGCTGAAACGAAGTCTAAGTAAAATTCTTGGAGGATGACCATCCACCTACTGATTTTTCCTCCTATAACTCGTCATGTCAACATGTACTGGAATGGATTCACGACAGCAACGACGGTGGTCTTGCGAAACAGAATGTAGTGACGGAACCGTTGAACAGCATGAACAGCTGCCAACGCAAGTTTTTCAAGATGGGAATAATTAAGTTCCGGTCCTACGAGGCCTCGGCTCAAGTAATAGATCACGTATTTTGAAAATGAATCATCTTCCTGAACTAAAACCATGCCTATGGTTGACTCTGCGGCGGCCAGATATAATAAGAAATATTTGTTATAATTAGGTGGTTGTAGTAGAGGTGCGGTTGTGAGGGCATGTTTTAATGCGTTGAAAGAGCTTTGAGCGACTTCATCCCAGAAAAAGGGAATGTCTTTCTTTAGTAAACACATAAAGCCCTTGGTGATTTTGACATAGTTGGCGATGAAGCGTCGTAAGAAGTTCGCCTTGCCTTGTAGACTTTGAAGTTGTAAGATTATGCGTGGGGGGGGCAACTGGATTATTGCCTCCACCTTAAGAGGATCGACCATGAAACCTAACAAACGTCCTGACGTTACGCAAAAGCTGCACTTGTTTGGATTCAAGCGAATCCTGAAGTAGCGACAACGTTCGAAGATTAGTCGAAGGTGCATGGGATGATCCATTCGCTTGCGAGAGGGTGATGCTAAATCATCTAGATAGGCCTCGACTATATGCTTGAGGTCATGAAATGCAAAAGACATGGCATGTTGGAAAGTGGCTCCAACATTTTTAAGGCCAAAAGGCATCCTACGATATGCGAATGTACCCCACGGACAAATGAATGCCGTTTTGTGTTGGTCTTCAGGTTTGATTTGGATTTGATTATATCCTGAAAAACCATCCATGAACGAAAAGGCTTCACAACCGGCACATTCATCAATGATCTGGTCGATGAATGGTGTCGGAAAATTATCTTTGGGACATGCCTTGCTCAAATCACGGAAATCGGTACATACACGAATCGTGCCTTGTTTTCTATTGACCTGCATGGGGTTTGACACCCATTGAGTCAAATGAATAGGATAAATGAAACCTTCCTTGAGCAATTTCTCGACCTCAATCTTGATGGTTGCTGCTTTCTTAGGATTTATTGAACGAAGTTTTTTTCGAACAGGCTTCGCATCAGGATACGTTGTGATTTCATGTTCAACTATTTTCGGATCGATACCTAGCATTTCCTCATAAGACCAGGCAAAAACGTCGTGGAATTTTTTGAAAATATCTGTGTAAACTTGAATCTCTTCGTGGGAGCAATCTGCTCCGACGAAGACTTTTTCTACGACGCCAAGGTTTCGGGAGATGTTGATGGGTATGGTTGTTATCACTGAAATTTTGTCTGCACATGGCGACAAGAACTCCACATCATCAAAACAGCAATGAAGTCATTCATGGCACTGAATTAAGTTCACAGCATTCCAGAAGGGTCAAAAACTATACAAAGTAACCAAAAATTGAAGGGCACTTTACAGCAGCTTGGTGCGCGCGCATATGCGCGGGACAAAAACATGTTTCTGGCGCATGCACGCCCCGACGCGCGCCTGTCAACACAAAAAGTCACGCATCTGCTAATACAGCACATTAATTACTTAAGTCGACCTCCCGATCGCCAATGGACTGGCCCCCAAGATGATTTGACCTTCAGATCAGGGTCGGCTCTGCAAATTCGATGAATTAATGGCTTAAGTGAACCCTAAACAAGTCTGTGTTTACACCGGAAGTTGGTTACGTGACCGCCTGGAAAATGATATAAATAGTCGTGAAGACTCATTGTTTTAGCAGAGAATTCAAAGCAATGTTATGCTGTCCAGATGATTCATAGCTCAGTCTTTGACAAGCAATCCATCAGCGGCCTAACCCAGAGTTCTTTCATCACTCAGTTTAGTTCTATTCATTTTGTAAGGAAAGCATTGTGTTGAGGGCTCCGAAGGACCTTCCGCTGGAGGGAGAGGGAACCCCTATCTCTGTCTTCTGCGTGTGCTCTGGTTTCGCTAATAGATCAAGCCTTGAAACCATTGATGACTCCCTTGTCTCACGTTTGATGTTTTTGTTTATTTTCGAATTATTATTTGCTTTCAGTTGTTAGATAGATTGTATTCTATTTTGTTTTCTGTTTTCTGTTAACCCTTTTTTCTCCACAGCATCCTATTCTGCCTTGCCAAGCCCAACAGGGCATGCTAGTGCTCCCATTTTTTCTCACCCGGCGACAATTCAAGCACGAACAGACTAGCGACTCCGCTAGGGAGTTAAGGTATCAAATTCTCCCTCAATTGGGTTTAATTCGCTTTCCTTTTGTTGTTTTTAACTTGCAGGGATTCAAACCGGCTTTCGCCGACCTGTTACCTGGTCGATTCACAGCAGAATCAAGGGAATCGGTGATTTTTCTCAAACGCGCGGGTATCGCACCCCACAGACGCGCGCATGCGCTCTGGTTTTTTGATACAGTTCGTGCGCATATGCGCACCTGTCCTTGCTAACAGCCGCGCATTTGACCAAAATTTTTCATTGTAAGGTTTTGATGTGGGGAAAGTCAGTTTCCTTTTCAGCAATGATGTATGCATGCTCTGAATACTGCACCACTTAGACCCCTCAAATTATAAAGGGGATAGTCAAACATAGGCACTTAGGAGGATTAAAATCATTTTTCCCTTATTTCTCTTTTTTCCACGTGGATGGCTTGTTTTGATTCATAGTTTAAGTGGAACATCAAATCACATCTAAACTCACATTCGGGACTAGAAATTGCAAAGTAACAATCTTGAGTATGCTCTTCTCTCGCGCCCTTAAGCGACCTTGAGAATCAGAAAAAGATTGCGAAAACGATCTCATCTCCCTTTAAAAAAAAAATCAAAACTTTTAGGAGAGGACAACGACTCTTTTTGAGACCCCTATTAGTTTCATTTTTCAAACGCATTCTTGTAACGGGCCCATACATGCCCACATGTCAACAAAGCTAGAATAGTGTTTGA
>JZKD02S1984955.1:318274-329146 GCA_000966675.3 Picea glauca
CTTAAAACATAAAGTATGGATAATTATTTTATCATAAGTTCTAAAGTTGGGGATAAGTGGACCAAAGTAGCTTCCAATATGACAAGTGTCAAGTTGGGGACATGCATGCATACCATGGGGACTTAGCTCATTTGCACCTAGACCATCATTCTTACGATAATCTCGCCCATGATTCTTGGGATCATTCAGTCATCCATTCAATGATTCCATGACCATTTCACTCACACAGTCAATTATCCTTCAGACATTCATTTCACAATATCTGAGCCTGTTTCCATAACCATTTCTTGTTGGTGTAGCCGGTTAGCTTGGGAGCGGGATTGAAGAAGTGGGTTGTTAGGCCTATAGGAAATTGAAGAAGCAGGTTGTCAGGCCCATGGGAAATTGAAGAGGAGGGTTTTCAGGCCCGTGAGCAATTCTCTAAGCGAGAGAATTGTTGGGGATTGATCCCTGAAGGTGCTAAACTGCATCTACGGTGCTCTGAGACTTTCTGTCTGGCCTATTGCTAAAGCCCTGGAAGGGAAGTGGGGAAGTCGAGGGACTGTTGAGGAAATAAGGGGCACACTTCCTTGGGTGGGATAGGAATGTGGGGAATGAAAGGTTGTAGGTTGTTAATTGAGTGAGCACCTGAGACAGAGTCTTTACTGTTGTCTATGAGCCTTTAGCCTGGTTAGGAAACCCTTTACCTTGGGTGGAATTTAGTCCCAGCTCAGGGGTGACTCACTATTGAGAGTGATGAACAATGTAGTCTAAGGTTGGGAGGTTCGGGGACGATCTGTATGCAATTGGTGACAATCTTTCCAAGATAAGTACCAATCGTGTGATAAATTTACATGTTGCATTGTTATTTATGTGTTGATGTTATGGATTATCATATGGGTGATTATAACTGTCTGTATGTTTATGGGCATTTCCCTGTATATGATCCATGTTTGTGTTTACTGTTATTTCAATATGAAATTGGATATTTACATAATGTAATTGTTTGTTTACATTTATATGTAAAGCTTCCGCAAAAGCGTTGTATGTATATGCTATAATTGCATACAGTTGAAGAGAAAGTTTATGTGGCATAGCTCAGTTGAATATTGGGTATGTTACAATATGTTCCATAGTGAGAGAATGAAAGTGTTCCCTTGTGTAGTGTGGTCCAGCCATGGGTGGCCAGGGACGTTACAATGTGGTATCAGAGCTTCAGTTCCAACACTAATCCTGGATGGGCCGGAAAGGTTCGGTTGAAGTGAATATTCACAGAAGATTAATTTTGAAGTGACCAAATTTCAAGTCACAGAGCATCCATGGAAAATGTTGGTGTGCAGGCGCGCACAGTAAATTTTGGCACCGTGCGGAAAATGTTGGCGTGCAGGTGTGCATGGTAAATTGTGGTGTCGTGTGGAAGAGTATTGTGTGCAGATGTGCGCACTAAATTTAGCATTTCACAGTGAGCGCACACATAGTAATTTTCACGTGGTGTGCGCAGCATTGCAAAACACAAAGGAGTTTGGTTGGTGCGCGCACATTATGAGTATAAGTTATCTCGCGACAGTGTAGTCAATGGTGTGCGCAGATTATTGTGAGCGGTGGGGCATATTGAAATTCGGCATGGTGCAATGCATAGGGATAAATGCATGTGGAATATCAGTGCGCGATACCAAAACTGTGTGCAGTGGATATTGGTGCGCAACGCAAAAGTAGTGTGTGCAAGTTATTGTCACGACGAAGAAGAAATGCATAGTTGATATAGGTGCACGGAAGCACGATTTACCTTGTGGTGTTACTGTGCACGATAAATATGGGTGTACAGGTTGAATTTTTGTGCACACAAAGTCATTTGGAAGGCAATGAGTCTTAATTTAATAGAAAATTTGCATGGTATTAGAGGAAAAAGAAACACACAACCTCATAAGATAATTAATTAAAATGAATTCAGAGTTGGTTGTGAAGAAATAAATATAGCCTAAATTGCTAAGCCGAGAGCATCTCAAAAATGAATTATGAGTTTGATATTTCTCTGATTCAGACAAATGGAAGTGAAATATAAGCTTACAAGAAATGCATACTAAGAAAGAAAACAACACTAATATCATCACCAGTTAGAATCTTGTAATAACAGTCCAAAATCCGCTTCTGCATTTATATAATTGTATTAATCCCAAAATTACGAAAAGGGAATGATAACAGTTATCCTATGGTAAAGAGACCGTTTAAGAACAGGCATATCATCTCTGGATTCCCTTACCTATGCTACCCTCTGTTCCAAAAAAATTGTTGAAAGGTACTTTTATTCGAGGACTCATTTCAGCTTAGCAATCTTCTCCTTTAAAGAATCTAACGAGACCAGTTGATTCTCTCCAACACTTTCAGTCGTTTCAATGATGGTTTCCTTCTTCTGTCACTTTCTTTGTTTCTTCTTAACAATTGGTATGTTGATGATCAGATCCCTCATAATGGGATTCAGCCTGGCTTCATTTTTCGAGTCTGTGGCAGGTTATGTGCGAAACTTAGTCACTAGTATATGCGCGATTATCCTTTCCTCCTTACTCGAAGGAAAATCTATCATGTTTCCAGAAGCACCAATCTCACTAGATGTAGCTTTGTCCATGTACTTCAATTTCATGGACACCGAAATGTTTTTACAGAGATCAAAAGGTCAAGAAAAATTTGAATACTACTCCATTTATGGATAAGATGATGCCTCCATACTTGAGAATTGGTATTTATAGAGTCCCAATCATGAATCATAGACAGACTTACGTACAAATATGTTGGGTTTCCATGCATGGTTAATCCATTTAAAATGATTAACTTTTGAGTTCGTTATATGGAGGCGTTCACTTGACATCATACGACTGTGAAGTACCAATCAAGTGAACGAGGTGATCTGACTAAGTCGTCGCCCATTCCACGAGTGGCGGTTTTGACATATTGAAGCACGTGACATTGGGACTTTGGTGAAAGTGGTTTCGGAAAACCGCCTTTCACCCAGATGTATCTTTGAAGGCGTTGCGCATCTATGTTCTCAAGACTTGGGTCTTATCTAGAATTGTCATGGTGATAACACCAGAAAATCAGGAGAAGTAATTCTAATGTATATATTGAACCAAAATGGTTCATATTTTTCATGAATTGTTGAATTAGTTAGCCTGATAAGTTTCGATGGCTGCACGTTTTGCAGAATTAACAACAACTAGATCATATCATATCAGTACAGAGTCCATAGGAATGGAAGAGGCACAGGGGAATTACTGTCAGCAAGATGAGATCAGAGGGATGGATGTCCATTTGGGCATTGAAGGAACAAACTCCAATGGACATGGAGAATAAAGGAATGAAAACATGAATATGGCAGAGACCATTAAAAATTTGTAGAAGGATGTCCAAATCCATAAGACTGATAATGAAAGGCTTTTGAAAGCCAAGGAGCAATAGGATGACTTCAACATGTAGTTATTGGAGGGCTTGAAGATAATAGAAAATAAATTGGATAAGGAGAGTGGCTCAAGCAAATCTGGAAGTCACAAGACTTCGGATGGGAAAAGAAAAGAAAGAAGTGTTAGCAGACACCACCATCACTCCCCAAGGAATTTCAATAAGAGAGCAGTCAGCAGCTCAATTCCATCCCATGTCAGAAGGCATAAGAGGTCTGGGGTGGATGAGCTACGAGGAGAAATGAAAAAAATCAAACCTCCTACATTTGATGGTGAGCACAAGAAGGATGAAGATGCAGAAACATGGTTGTTGGGCATGACAAAGTACTTTCAATTGCATAATTATTCTTCTCATGCAGAAGGTAGAATTGATATCTATAAACTCAAGGGAAAGGCCTCCATGTGGTGGGATCAGCTTGTGCAGGTGCAACACATTAAAGAGAAAAGTGTTACTTGGAGGGAATTCAAGAAGTATTTTGAGAAGAAATACTTGACTAAGAGATACTATGACAAGAAAATGAAAGAGTTCTTTAAACTCAAGCTTGGAAGTGTGACCATAGATGAATATGAGAGAAGGTTTCTAGAACTATTGAATTATGTCTCTTTCATCAAGGATGAGACAGTCAAAATTCAAAGGTATTTGAGTGGATTGCCATCATTCATCAGTGAAAAAATATAGTATGATGAACCCAATACATTGGAAGAGACCATAAGGTGAACTAAATGCCTATATGATCAACAGAAAGCAAGGCCAGCTTTCCAAAAGGCTTGGGAAGACAAAAATAAATTCAATATGGATCAGAGGAAGAAGGGATCTAAGCCACCATTCTTTAGAAATAATCCACAGGGACAAAAAACGCCTAAAGAACCCGAGAACGATTGACATAGGGAGTCAAAGGCCAAGGCAGCCAACTATTCAATGTTGGGGTTGTAAAGGAGATCATAGGTTTAGGGATTGTCCTCACAGAAGTGAAAAAGGAAGGGTTGTTCACAATGTACAACAAGCTGAAACAATGGAGGACATGGGTAGAAATGTGCCAAGGATCTATGCAACCCTAGACAACAAGCAAGCAGAGTATCAGTCCCACATGATTGAAGTGGAAGGTATGATCAACAACCAAACCATTGCTATTTTAATTGATTCAGGAGCTAGTCATAGTTATATAGACCCAAAGATGGTGGAAAGTTTGCATTTTCCAAGAAGCAAGCATGGGAAATATTGGTTGGTGCAACTAGCTACGGGAGCCAGAAGAAAAGTAAATGAGATGGTTAAGTCATGCCTCATGGATATGAATGGACTGAACAACAAGGCAAATTTGAACATCTTGCCTTTAGGTTCCTATGACTATCTAATTGGGATGGATTGGTTGGACCAACATCATGCTCTCCTGGATTGTCATAACAAATAAATTACTTGCTTAGATGCGAAACAGAAACTAAGTAAAGTGCAGGGAATTCCCAAAGAAGTAACCATTAGAGAAATTTCAGCATTGCAGCTGAAGAAATGTTACAGAAAAGGGTGTCAAATATTTGCAGCTCATATAGAAGAGACACCTAAAGATAAGGTGCCAAATTTGGGAGATTATGCAGTCCTGGAAAAATTTGAAGATATATTCAAGGAGTTTCTCAAAGAGATGGAGGACCAAATGATAAAAATTAAGCAGAATTTAAAAGCTGCCCAAGACAGGAAAAAAAGTTATGTCGATAAGAACAGAACCCACAGAGAGTTCAAAGTGGGTGATCATGTTTTCCTGAAGATGAAAGCTAACAGGAGTTCCCTGAAGCTGGGAAGTTGCACAGAGTTGGCAGCCAAATTTTGTGGGCCATTTGAAATCCTAGAGAGGATTGGTCATGTTTCTTATATGATTGCATTACCTGCATCGATGTTTGTTCATAATGTATTCCATGTATCATTGCTAAAGAAATATATACCTGATGCTAATCATGTTATTGATTGGAATGTGATTCAGGTGGAGCAAGAAGGCACTTTTCAAGTGCATTCGGTGCGCCTTTTGGATCAAAAAATCAAGCAGCTTCGGAATCGATCCATAGGGCTTGTAAATGTCCAATGAACCTGGTACGTTCCTGAGGACGCTACTTGGGAGCATGAGGATGCAATGTGAACAGAATAACCACATCTTTTTGAGGATTTTTTAAAATTTTGTTATATATGGGTATAAGATATACTGAGGACAGTGCATAAATAAGGGGAGGGGATTGTAATATCCCTCGGCCAAACCCAATTGTAAACATAATGTAAGTGTACTTATGTTGGAGAGTTGTTTTGACATCATTTTGTAATGCACCTTTCATGACATAGTGCGCACATGTACTGCGCAATAAAATGATGTAGTGTGCACATTCTTGAATACCGCGCACAGTAACTAAAGTGTGTGTAGTATGGAGGTCAGCAAGCCTCATGTATATGATATGTGTTATAGGTTGGTGAGCCAGTTATTATAAGTTGGGATGCTTATGTTTTGGAATTAGGCCAGAGTGCCTAGATGTTAAAGGCCAGTGCGCCTATTTTGTATATGTCTCATGATTAATATAAAATACATCGATGCACGCAGAACGACCATGATAAAAGAGATGGGGGACTAAAATTCACCATTTAGGGAAAGGGAGGGCCAAAATTTAAGGGAAAGGGCTAAGATAGAGAGCTTAAGCCAAAAAGGAATATTATATTAATATTTATTAAAACATAAAGTATGGATAATTATTTTATCCTAAGTTCTAAAGTTGGGGACAAGTGGACCAAAGTAGCTTCCAACATGACAAATGTCAAGTTGGGGACATGCCTACATATCATGGGGACTTATCTCATTTACACCTGGACCATCATTCTTACGATCATCTCACCCATGATTCTTTGGATCATTTAGTCATCCAACCAATGATTCCATGAACATTTCACTCACGCAGTCAGTTATCCTTCAAACATTCATTTCACAGTATCTGAGCCTGTTTCCATAACCATTTCCTGTTTGTTTACTTGGTTATCTTGGGAGCGGGATTGAAGAAGCGGGTTGTCAGGCCTGTGGGAAATTGAAGAATTGGGTTGTCAGGCCCGTGGGAAATTGAAGAGGCGGGTTGTCAGGCCCATGAGAAATTCCCTAAGCGAGAGAATTGTTGGGGATTGATTCCTGAAGGTGATAAACTGCAGCTATGGTGCTTTGAGACTTCTTGTTTGGCCTGTTGCTGAAGCCCTGGAAGGGAAGTGGGGAAGCTGAGGGACTGTTGAGAAAAGAAGGGGAACACTTCCTTGGGTGGGACAGGCATGTGGGGAATGAGAGGCTATAGGTTGTTAGTTGAGTGAGCACCTAAGACGGAGTCTTTCCTATTGTCTATGAGCCTTTATCTTGGTTAGGAAACCCTTTACCCTGGGTGGAGTTTAGTCCCAGCTCGGGGGTGACTCACTGTTGAGAGTGATGAACACTGTAGTCTAAGGCTAGGGGTTCATGGATGACCTGTACGCAGTTGGTGAAAATATTTCCAAGATAAGTACCAATCGTGTGATAAGTTTACATATTGCATCGTTGTTTACGTGCTTATGTTACGGATTATCATATGAGTGATTATAATTGTCTGTATGTTTATGGGTATTTCCATGTATATGTTGCATGTCTGTGTTTACTGTTATTTCAGTATGAAATCATATATTTACAGAATGTAATTGTTTGTTTATGTTATATGTAAGGCTTCTGCAAGAGATTTGTATGTATATGTTATAATTGCATACAGTTGAAGAGAAAATTTATGTGGAATAGATCAGTTGAATATTGGGTATTTTATAGTATGTTCCGTAGTGAGAGAATGAAAGTGTTCCCTCGTGTAGTGTGGTCCGACCATGGGTGGTCGGGGACGTTACACCAGGGGTACGAGAGATATCAATCGAGATAGTAGGAGAAATATTTTCCATATTTCCTTTGGCATAAATGTTGTGCGTATCAAGTGGAACTACGACATGACTGACTATCTCACTCAAGGTAGACCGAAAGGCATCTTGCTCTATTCTTTCAAGACTTGGGAGAAAATAAGATCAATGATGCATATCATCCCAAGGTCTCTTGGAACCATTCATGGCTTCGAGGATGGCTTCATCCAAAGGCAAAGTCTCTTCTACACAATCATGCGAGCAGGACAATGAGGTGGCCCATACAGGCCTGACAACAAGATCCTCCTCGTCCGTCGATGAGGTAACAGGATTGGGGTCAGCGGAAGAGTCAAGAATAGCTTGATACACAATCTCCACTGTCGATAGTGGCATAGATGTTGGAACAAGGGAAAACCTAGGGTTTAACGCTCAAGAGTGCACCAAAAAAACCCTAACTACCGACCCTTTTGGAAACACCTGTGAAGAAGATGAAGTCTCACCCGAGGTAAAGGCAGGTGTTTGTTGGTATATGGGTAGACCCAGGGTTCAACTCTCAAGAGTGCACCAACAAAACCCTAACTACCGACCCTTTCGGCAACTCCTGCAAAGCATATGAAGTCTCACCCGAGGTAGAGGCAGGGGTGGTTGCAGGAATCAGGTGTCTGCAACCTTAGTTGGGACACAGATGTGTGGTTCTAAGACTTAATAGAGCACTCAGTGGTAAACCTTCATCAATATCTAACCAATATCTACTTCACAGAAAAAATAGAGCATCGCAGCATTCACCCAGATATAAGCACTTAACATAAGAAATAGATCAGATCTCGTAGATTCAAGAACTAAGCAAGTTCACATATGTCATATTTAGCATCCAGATTCATCATAAGCACATAGCATGAACATATCTATCTAACTATATCAAAGCACTTAGAAATAAAAGACATAAACACATCATAACATCGCATAGAGAAGAATAACACGGGATTTGTGTGGTTCACCCCCACCCTGGGGCTATGTCCACCAACTCTTCTTCTTTATTAGCTTCTTAATGGGTTACATGCATAGAGCCACTGAAAACCCTACTATGCTAAGGACAGGAGATCTGTGCATCTCGCTAGATCCTCCTTCCCTGCGTTACAACACAAAGCACTCTAGAATCCTTTACAACCTCTTGCACTTAGCTCTGCAAACTTCTCACAATATGCACAAAGAATTTACAAATCATGGATCTAACACTTAGATTATTGGCCTCTTCTCCCATATATATATTTTATTACATTTCCTAGACATCTATTTATACTTTACAAAATAACCCTAAGCATGGGTAAACCCATGGGTCGACATCTCAATCCCATTACATAATCCCAAACCCAAAAAGGACCCAAAATGGGGCCGAGATCCCGTGATCTCCGCTTTGTCTTGTGTTCTACTTTCAACAGGTTGTCGAAGTCCCAAAATGGTCAAACATGACCAAGAATCTCCCAAAATTTTGTCAAGGGCCAATAAGCCCCCAACACTCACATGTGACTTGTCTCAAGTCACTCCGGTCTGACTAGCTCTGCTTCGAAAGCCTTGAGCTTGGATCGAGCTACTTTGACTTGTTGATGTGCGACAACCTCTTATTCTACGAGCTCTTGGATGACTGCAACATTGATAGGTCCTTCTAGACATTGTTCAACTATAGTGGCAACCTTCTCTAGCTCTGCTCCTTGGCCTTCTACCTCTGTACATAATTGATAAGCCTTGTCTTGTACTGGTTGGAGTTTTCGAGTTATATACATAACTCTACTTTCCATAGTGTGGATCTATAGTTGGGTGTTCCGTTGTTTGTGGGATCTCTTCATTCGTTCCATAGCTGACAGGGGCTTCAGCTGTGCTTGTATCTTCTCATCTTGGTACTTCACCTCTTGGAGCTGCGACTCCAGTGCTCTTAATTATAGGCTCTTAGTGAGTTGTTCATATGTTAGGGAACTACAATCAATGAGTTGCTAACATTCCAGGGTAAGATCCCTTATCCTCTCAACTGCACTCCTGGCAGTTTCTTATATTTGGTCTCGGACATCTTGAGGGGTCTCGGGTATAGTGCATAGCTCCAAATATGATATGCGTTGATGTAGTTGTTGGATCACTTCTTCAAGTTGTGCTACTTTCTTGGGAACTTGATCTTTTGCTTTTAATTTGACGACTGTCACAAAGGAAAGTGATCTGTTGACCAATTCCTTTACTTCGAGTTGCTCTGCGAGCAACTGGTCCTTTTCTTGTTGTAGTTGTTCTTTTTCTTCATTAAAATTCACTTGGAGGGCAATATTTTCTCGTTCTGCAGCACTGCGTTACTCTACAATTTCCCCTTGTACTTGTGCCAAATCCTGGGTGGCTTGCATTGTTTCTTATTGCACTCGTCAAAGGCAAGCTTCGAATGTATCAGCTAAATGGTGGATTTGAGCTATCTCATCTCCCAATTCTGGCTCTCCTGGCGCATTGGAGACTACAGGACTAGACTCTAGGGCTTGTTGTACCCCTCAGAGTTCAGTCTCAATATGAGCATACATCCCCTCTTGCTTTGCTTCTTATTTCTTTGTTATTTCCAGCAAAGCATCTTTGCAGGGATGCTATGAGGAATTCAAATTTGTCAGAGGTGAGGATGGTCTGCATCTTGGTCATGGTGGCCTTTGCTTTCTTTCAGGAGGAGGGTTTCGAAGGTGAACCTTTCCTCTTCTTCAGGGGATCAGCCTTGTCTCCTTGTTTCTACTCGACTTCCTTTTCACCTAGCTCTTCGCCATCACCTCCTTGATCTGGTGATATGGAAGAAGTCTTCACGAGTGCATTGTCTAAGTAATGGACCTATTCGTTCTTCTTTATCTTGTTGGGTCTAGGTGTATCCTGCATTGTTTCTGGTCTGTCTACGTTAGATATCTCTGCAGGGTCTGCCGGAATAAGGAGGTTTTCCGACCAGTCCTTGGTGATCTTCTCTAAGTCTTCCTCCATCAGCTTGTAGTATGACTGTAGTTGTTTCTTATGTCTGTCAGTGCGCACTGTGATATAAATAAAATGTTGGTCTTCACTGAAATTCATCAATGGTATGAACCTGTGTAGGGTATTCGAAGTGATGTGAGGCTCAGACTGGATGGATGTCTTCAGTTGATTGTAGTATGTATGGGACATGGAGTTTGACTACCGTTGCTTATTCATGTCACTAGAGTACGACAATGTACTAAACTTCACGGCCAAAGGTTCCAAGGGCTCGATGTCCAAGAAGGTCGCACCTTCTGGCATCTCCTAGGCAATGAAAGCGATCAAGATTAATAGCCATCTGAAGTGAAATTCGTACCCTTGATCTTACACTTCTCTATAGTCAAGTTCTAACTGGTTCACCAGGTACTTCACCTAGTTCATTTGAAGACCTTCTGCGCACTTCCCTACGATGTCAACTACAAAACCAATCACTTGGGTGGGTGTTAAGCCCTAATATTGGCTCATTACCACTTAATTGGGGCATATTAGATTAGTAATGTTATTTTATTTATGTCAGCTTTAGGCCATTAGTTGTAATTTATATTAGTAATGTTA
>JZKD02S1984955.1:334189-373127 GCA_000966675.3 Picea glauca
AAAGGAGGTTGCCCCCTCGAAGAGGCTTATTATCTGAAATTATCTCTTTTTCAAGGCATTGAGTACTTTTCCTGAGGTTTTTCTATGCTATATTGATGTTTGGTTCTTAACAGTGGGTCAGTTCTTGTGTACTAACTTCCTTGTAATCAATTGACAGGTGAGGTGCACTACGCCACTCTGTATAGAGGCTACCTTGTAGCCTCGCGTTCCTTTCTCAGCATCGCCATAGGTGTCTTTGATTTTTTGTGCCAAAGCGTGATCCATGGATTTTACAGGGTAAAAGTCTTGAGGATCAGGTCCTTGCATACTCAACCCCGTGATCCGATGCATCAGCGTCAGATCAACTGTTATGTTGCGGTTGAGCCACAAATATCCTCCATGGTAACAAGACATCAACAACTTGACACATGAATTTACCTCTCGGTGTATTTCGAAGTGAGGAATATTCATGACGTTGAGCAAGGTGGACTGCGTGAGGTCATGGGTCCATTGCTGAGGGACAATCTTCGAATTCTTCCTTTTATTTTTATTCAGATACTTATGCAGGGTGAGCATGTTGTAATTTTTGTGATCTCCAAGGTTGAAGTCGCTAAACTTCAACGCTGCAATATTATCTTGGTTTTCTCGCACTGCGTGGATCCCCTTCGGTAGGTACGCAGTGACCAAGGCGTACTCAAATTCTCTGGGCACACTGTCTCAATTTATTGCGCCAATCAGAGGGGAAATATATGTAGGTAATATGCTCAGGATCAATTTTTCATTCACTAAATCATCCCTATGCTTAGTTCGCCTTTCATCTGATGGTCAGGATGATCTGACTCGAGCAGTGGGCGGAGAGGCCGACAGTCCTCTCGTTGAAAATTCTTGTACACCTGTAGAAAATCCTCTCTTCAACATGACTCTTTCAGTCATCAAGTCAAGGAGTACTTTTTTCATTGATTCTTCGACTGCGTTGATCTCGTCAGACATATGCGCTTAGGATTAACTAGATCGGGTTCAATTTAACTTAGACACTACACTAGAATAAACAACAAGATAACAATGCTCATTGTATACAATTCACTTAGTCTGCAGGCTCAAACTCTCAATTTGAAAAAGCGTTCTCCATGCATGGCGTGATGGGATAAATAGGTAACTTGGCAATGGGTTTCTTGCAACGGGTATGAAGCCTCATTAACTCTTGTTCTTTCCTTTATGGCACGGTCCAACAGTTTGGTGTCGGGTTTTCTTACCATAAATTTCTTCCTACCCATTCGAAGCGTCGGTCGAATGGTTATAATGTCCTCAACGACTATATTTCTTCACCATGGCGAAGTGCCAAGTGTTGTTGTTTTGATATCCCGGCGAAGCTCCAATTGTGCAATTTTTCCATTTGTAAAGTTCCCTCCGGAACCTTCTATAAATTTTCAATATTATCCCTCTTCTTACTTATCTTTCTAGCCTTATTTCCAGTGAGCTTCGTCTCGGTATGTCATTTTCCATTCTAATTCTTATATTCGTTTGACATAGTCACTTCGCACCGTCAAGATTATTTCCGAGAATTCAAGGGTAATACTTATTCTTTATCTGGGGTAGGTACTTCAGTCTTCTGTGGATCCTCTAATGTTCTTGCAGCTTCGACATCTGGGTATTTGATGTTAAACCGCTTTGATCTATTCTCATGTTCTTCAATCAAGTGTGTGATCCTTCTGGTCATGAATTATTTTAACTCTTGTTTCTTTTGTTCTAAGACTTCTTCTTCTTCCTTTCATCTGGCTTGATCTCTATCAATCCAAGGTTTTCCTAGTAACATGGTAAATGGAGCATTTTCCTCAATAAATTTAATAATCTCAAAATCTTCTTCTAACGAGGTTCCATTTGCATTCATAGGTATTTGAGTGAGATTTCCACATAGGTTTATCAGTTTTCCTATGAATAACCCTATTCCTCCTAATGAGGGAGTCATAGCAGGCCTCCCTATAGCTTCCCAAGTTCTCTCTGTCATGATATTCACCTGTGTGTCTTCATCCAGAACACAGTCAATGTCAAAGTCTCCTATTCTTGCTTCAATTCATTCTTTGTCTTTGAAGATCTCCGATAATCTGATGTTTCAGTGGTCACTCAGGGTTTCTTTCATTTGTAGCAATACCTTTTCCGATTCTCTCTGGATCTCTGCCATTTATGGATCTTCCTTAGGGTTTTCTTGTCTCATATTCATGTCTTCAATCTTAGTAAACATTCTAGGGAAATCCAATACTTCACAGTCCATAGCCTTGTAACAAAGACAACTAGGTCCTCTTCCAGGGAATTCCTTAGCAATATGTCTTGGTATTATGTAGCTATAACAGAGGGTTAATCCTCTCTTTCTTTTAAATGATCCCCAACTTCTCATGTACTGCGCGTTAAGATCATAGGAACTAACCTGCAACAAATTCTTTCTAGGATCTTGCATCCATTTGTTAGTCCAAACGTTCCTTCTATGCATAGGTATAACATATATTTCACTTTTCTTATCAGATCTACTCATATCAAGCCTTCTTTCATCTATCAATACCCTAGTTTTCAAAATAGGATAGACTATTTTAAACATACCTAGATCCATACTCTAGAAATAAAAATTTCCACTTATCTTACTTCTACAAAGCACAGAGATTTCAGATCTAAAACTTTTCAATATTCTTACCTTTATCAGAGCACAGAGCTTTCAGATCTTACCTCTTTTAATAAGAAATTCTCACTTTTACCTTTCTTGGAGCACAAATCTTTCAGATCTTGCTTCTTTCCTTCAGATCTGACTTATTTTCTTCAGATCGGGCCTCTTTCTTTTAGCACAAAGTTTTATAAATCAAGTAGAATACTGCACACTAGGGAAACAAATCTATGCACAGAGCTTTCAAAACTTTAGGATGAATCTTTGCACAAATCTTCTTCTTTCTCAGTTCCCAACAATCATAGTTTCATTCCCAGCAACGGAACCATTTGTTGGCATAGGGGTAGACCCAAGGTTCAACGCTCAAGATCGCACCAACAAAACCCTAACTACTGGCCCTTTCAGCAACACCTACAAAGCAGATGAAGTCTCACCCGAGGTAGAGGTAGGGGTGGTTACAGGACTTAGGTGTCTGCAACCTTAGCTGGGACACAAATCTATGGTTCTAAGAATTAACAAAGCACTCAGCAGTAAACCTTCATCAATATCTAACGAATATATACTTCCCAGACAAAATAGAGCATCACATCATTCACCCAGATATAAGCACTTAGCATAAGAAATAAATCAGATCTCATAGATTCAAGCACTAAGCAAGCTCACAGACGTCAGATCTAGCATCCAGATTCATCATAAGCACATAGCATGAACAGATCTATCTAGCTATATCAAATCACTTAGAAATAGAATATATAAACACATCAGAACATCACACAGAGTAGAATAACACAGGATTTATGTGGTTCACCCCCACCCTGGGGATACATCCACCAACTCTTATTCTTTTTTAGCTTCTCAATGGGTTACATGCACAAATCCACCAAAAACCCTACTTCGCTAAGGACAAGAGATCTTTGCAGCTCTCTAGATCCTCCTTCCTTGCGTTACAGTACAAAGCACTCCACAATCCTTTACAACCTCTTGCACTTAGCTCTGCAAACTTCTCACAATATGCACAGAGCATTTACAAATCATGGATATAGCACTTAGCTTATTGGCCTCTTCTCCTATATATCTATTTTCTTACATTTCCTAGACATCTATTTATACTTTACAAAATAGGCCTAAGCATGGGTAAACCCATGGGCCTACATCCCAATCCTGTTACATAATCCCAAACCCAAAAAGGACCCAAAATGAGGCCAATATCCTGTGATCTCCGCTTCATCTTGCGCTCCACTTTCGACAAGCTTTCGAAGTCCCAAAATGGTCAAACATGACCAATAATCTCCCAAAACTTGGTCAAGGGCCAACAATAGCCATGCCAGGATGTAACTGTCCTTCACCCGATGAAGTCGAAGAAGGTGGGGTACATGGATCACTAAAATAGGAAGTGTGGAAAGGAATGGACCTCCCAGTTGAAGAAGGCCTACTAGACATGGCGTAAACATGGTGAATCGGTGTCGAGAAGTTGAAGGTACCCATGAGGGAAGAATACATTCCGATGCTGATATTCTCAGTTGTTGGCTGAGAAATGTCGATCATGGGGATTGACGGTCCAACATATGTGTTAGGACTAGAGTACGCAAAGGATAAATAGTCGATAGTCACGATCTCCCCTTGATGAGGAAAACAAAGTATGCGGAAAACAGACGATACGACAACGACCATAGCATAGGTCCAATTGTGACCTAGTAACGGGTTATAATCAAGAGGCGCATCAACTACCTCTACTTCCACCTCTACAGCCTTCCCACCTAACTAGACCAAAAAGGCGGGGAGAATACCATGAGGGTGGAAGGAATGATCGTCAAATGAAACCAACATGTTCGACAACTTGGAAAGGGTTGGAGAACCGAGAGCTTTCCAACAGACCAAGGACATCACGCAGGTGGAATCACCTTCATCAACGACTTCTTGTTTGATAGTATACTTGGAATACTCCGCGTGGATATGGAAATCCACATGGTAGGGTAAGCGAGGCTTCACATCTATGACATCAAACTTCATGAGTTTCAAGACACTAGGCTCTAAAGCTCCTAAGGCAGAGAGTAAGGCATTCCTCTATGATGGAAACATCTGGAGTACCTTCAAAGCCGACATCACACAAGGTTTTTGGCCCAGATCCTCAACGATAGAGTAGTTTTGTGCGGCTCTAGCATTAGGGTTGTGAGTAGAGCGTTTGAGTAATCCTTTAGGAATACAAGGTGGTGGCTCTAGTTTCTCAATCTATAGGTTCATCTCTGGAGGGGGAGGAGGAGATTCTAGACTGGTACTATCTTTTGAAGAGCTATAATCTCGAGAACAGGTGGCTATATCAATTTTTGTGTCGACCATATTGATACAAACACGGTTGCCATCTTACGACGGTGGGTTTTGACTTTTGAAGAGATCGAGGCTAAGTGTTGGTTGTGTGGGAATGGATTCGTCAACACATTGGGAGGTATATTTAAAATCCTCACAGCCTTCGCGATTTTGGGGCATAAATGTGCAAGGTGGTCATCGATGCAAAGTTTACAAGGAAACTTCACCTTACGTTTCTCTTTCTTGCCCTCTTTAGCATTATCATTTTTATTCCCATTATTATGCTTGTCCTTGGGTTTGTTACCAATTTTCCCACCCTTACGATTATTTTGACCTTTCCTTTTATTCCCATCTGGTTGTTGGTCACCATTTGGGTTTTTCGATGATTGCACAGAATGTACATCCGCCGACTGGATAGGTTTGGAGGATCCTAATGAAGTTGATCCTTTGACAGACTTTGTTGTTGATTCTGCGGGCTTTACATTGGCGGACCCTACAATGCCATCGACATGAGGTCCGGGTTTTTTCCTAGGATCGTAAGTTGACCGTGGTGCTTCTATAAGAAGGTGATATAACACCCCAGACTGAGCATATATTAAATCTAATTGTTGGGCTCTAAAGATAGCTTCTTCCTCATTGGAAACCCCGAAAGTAGCAACGTCCTTCGAGATAGGAGGGTGCAAAGACTTTAGGAACCATTCTAGAATAAATTACAGGGGTATAGGGGTATTAATAAATTGCCTTCGTCTATTCCACTCTTGGATATGATCTGAGATATGAGTGGTGGTGTCCTAGCGTAAACTCGACAAAATTTTGAGGCCAGCATCATAACGAATGGGCAACTGAAAGTGGTTGAGAAAATACACTACCAAGTGATTAAGTGATCCATATGTCCCTCTGGGTAGCCCAATATACCATTTCAAAGCAACTCCAATGAGAGTGTGTTGAAATAATCGTAATCTAGTAGAATCATGGTTTAGGGAATTCGATGAGCACCAAAGGTGAAAGGTAGTGACATGTTCAACAGGGTCCTCTCCATTCTTACCCTCAAAATTTGGAATGTCTGAAAGAAGTTTGGTGGGGAAGGGGGGCCATGGTGGATCATGATGCACCGGTTCATTCTTTAACTTAGCCAAGTCTGGCAGATTGAGCGTGGCCAGAAAAGGGAGACGGGGTTGCGACATCTGGCCCCATCCTCCTTAAAAATATTGCATGTTGGGAACTGCATTCCATCCAGGATTTTGGTAAGTACCAAATCCTTGTCCGAAATTATAAGGCCCTCCTCTGGTTTGATTTGTATAAGGTGGGTTGGGCATCATTCCAACAGGAATGTTCTGATAAGGATTTTGAATATTTCCCCCATCCAAATTAGATCCAAGTTGGGGGTTATGAAAACTTCCCCCAACTGGATTGGAACTAGGTTGGGGGTTGCCCAAAGTGTAATACTGACCTCCTCCCGGTGGGAACCTGGAGGATTGAAGTGGATTCGTCATGCCAAAATTATTGGTTGGAATCGACACCGATGGGGTAGGGATATAGGGCGGAACTTGTCCGCCAATTGGGTTGTTCCATCTAGTCGTAGAAGGATTAGACCCGGGGTTAAGAATAGGGACACTTCCTACATTAAGATTCATTTGGGGAATATGAGAACCACCAAACAGGAAAGGAGATTAAGGAGGTGTAGTGCCCCCAAGTCCAAAACTAGAGTTAGGGCCAACAGTTGGGATGCCAGTCCAAAACTATGAAGTGAAGTTAGACATACCATAAGAAAATGGACTAGAAGCCATTGGGATGGACTGAACATTGTAACTCGGTGAGTGGCTGAAACCCCCAAAAGGGTTTGAGGCAAGAGATGAATTATTAACTACAGACCGAACCATAGTACCAGTATAAACCTTCATCCCTGCAATTGTAGCAGCTGCAGGAGTCGAAGAGGTGCCATTAACTATAGTGGGTATGGGAGTTGAAGAACTCCCAGTGTTATGAAGACTAGACTCAGTACTCATCCTCGTGGAACCACAAGTCTGAAAGGTGGATGTGTGTGTACTAGGCCTGATAACTCTACACCTTTTAGAAGGAAAGAACTCAGAAATCGGTGGTAACTGTAACAATCGATGGGATTGGCGAGGAAGCTGGTCTGACTCCACGATGACTTATGACTCTACAAAATAAAAATATATCCTAAGGCCAACCAGTAGTCAAAGAGCATGCCAAAAATTCAGACGGCCAATATGCATGCAAACGGGCTAAAGTGGTTGAGTGGCCTCCCTCGTTAAAGAAGGTATGTCTCATCCAAGAGGGACCTAAGACTCCCTTCTAAAGTTTGGAGGTAACAAAATTAGTTATAGGGGCCCTCGTGGGCTTTACAACCAGTCGGTCAGATCCCACCCGGAGAGGTAATCCTCCATAAAGGTTGTGTGTTTTCCGACCCCTATCTAACCCAGGGTACAAGAATAATAACCCCCACAAGTAACCTATGTGATACCTAAGTCAAGCAACTAATAAACCATTGTATAATTGATGCACAGGCGAGCAGCCGTAAGTCCGGATCACAGTATGGGCAGGGTAGCAAAGCCTGAAACCTTGAAATCACTGCCTCTCATAGAGGTATGGGTACTATCAAGATCCCCAAATATGAATAAATCCATGGAAATATCTCTAACGCTAGGTGAGTATCCAGGGGTTATCTCTTCAACCAACTTCATGTGACCTCGTGATTAACTCCGGTGTGAGCGGAGCCTCCTGATCTTACCAATTATACAATGGACTTCTCAACTCCATGTCTCAGACACATATGTTTATTTAATTTTCCTTGGAGAAGTTTACTCACAAAAATCCTATTCCAAGGCATTAAATCCTAGACTAGTTTGTGCACCCTAAAAATAAAATCGTGACTAATCAATTTTAGTTTAAAGCTCAAATTTTATTGGCCTTGATTACTCAAAAGGGTATGGAAGTGAAACTCATGATGTTATGAATCTGCAAGAAAATGAATATGAATATAATGCAAAGTCTATCTTTTAACTTTTTAACGAATGATATGCTAATAAAAACAGTGCAATTTTCGATTTCAATTCTGCAATTCAGAAGTAAAATGCAATCTTTTGCTAAATAAGCTAAGCTAATGATAAAGGCTCAAAGACAAAAATGCTAACCAATGAAAAATGCCTATTTTTTTGTATTTTCAATATATTAAAGAGAAAATGCATGGACTGAAAAGCAACTTGATATATAAATTCTACTGTGTATAAACGAAATAATTCAAGAAGAATACCAAGCAACCAAGAAATCAACCCAAGGTTCAAGAACAACCAAAAAATGAAAAACAAAGAGAAATACTATGCCCAAAAATTCAACTCCCAACAGGTTTCCCATCAACCCAGAGAAGCTCAACAGGCACTACAGAGACCTAAGAAGGCTTAGCAATCATCAAATCCCACCCAACAATCACTAAACCAAACAAACAAGCAAAGGGAAGTGGTATACACGACTTTTCAAGAGAACATGTTGTATATACACATCATGCAGTGAGACAGCAAGCGGGTATATGCGACTGTCAAGGTAAAATGAGTGTATAGGCTTTAAAACAAGGCCAGGAAAGGGAAAGAAGGCTGAAAATTGAGACCCAGAGTGAATAGAATCTATCAAGCAGTGATATAACAAGAAACACAAAGGAAAAAGAGCAATGTAAGAAGAAAAAGTACTTCAACCCTTAGAAGGAAGATCTCTCCCCAGTGGAGTCACCAGTTCTGTAATGAGGGAAAAAATCTCTATGGCCAAGGGTAAACCACAATAGACAAGTATGACTGCAGAAATCAACTCAATTTCAACATATTCTATATAAACTAATGTGCAAGATAAGAAAGAGGCCTACCTCGATCCAACGTTTGAAGATGTTCCACCATTGAGCACTTCGACCCAAAGATTTACACCTGCAATAAGTTCTTAACAAATGAGAAAAGAAAGTATATAGTGATGATATAAAGGGGTTAGCACATCAGATAGAATAATCCATTAATAAACATTACAAACATGCCCATGGATAATAATCATATATTTGCAATATACCAATAGGACGGGAAAGTAGTATTTCTATTAATAATTGATCAGCAGAAGTGACAACATTACAGACTTTTGTGTCGGCACAGTTCGAAACCAAGAAACCAAGTTCCTTCCAACTGGGCCTCCACCACTTCAATCCTCCACCAAAGGAAATCTCATAGGAGAGAGTCAATGAGGTTCTCTCAACAGTAGGGAAAGAGCTTGGGGGATGAACATTGTGTCTAGACTTGAGGGACAAAGGGATGCAGACTCAATATGAAGTAATTTCTCCAGAGTAACTTTGCTCTCAAAGTTGAATGCTTTCTCCTCTTTTCCATAGCTCGGAATTGTGCTTTTATAGCCTTCAGAATGCAACCGAAGGGCCAAGTCGAAACGTTTCCATTAAATGGAAGGCCAAGGATCAAAGATCTCCTATCGTGACATGGAAACCTGACTTCATTTTGTATTTTCTGGCACAAATCCTGATGTACGCGGGTTGTAGTGGAGCAGCCATCGTATACACATCTTGTATAGAAGATAGGGAGTGTATATGTGGAAAAATGTATATTTTTGGATCTGGATTCATCAAAAAGGGATGACAAGTCTGCATAGGGAAATGGAAAAATTCTCTCTGTGCAAGATAGCAATGGTGAGGAAAATCTTGCTATAACACCCGAGGGCGTAACTTTGGCACGCGATCTTCGTTTGGGGTGCACGATAGCTCATTGGAAAGGTATCTTCAAGGAGATTAATTTTGGGGGATCAATCATATCCTTCGACTATCTTTGAGAATATCGATCCTGAAAAACCTTCATTTAGGCCCTGAAAATGGCCCCAGAAGTTAAAAATTGCTAAAAATAGTAAATTACCAAAATTACTAGAAAATTGTTTTGAGCCAGTTGGAAAAGGTGGGTGGCCACCGATATCCACCTGGATCACACAACACCTCAATATTCCATATTCCCCTAACTTATACAAGTTCACTACAATCAACTGATAATTTGTTTCTTTCACTACCATTTGTTTCTTCTACACGATTGTCATTTCGAAGGGGGACATACCTGTACTTAGAATTTCCATAATGTCTACGAATTAATCATCCACCAGACTTACTACAAATAATTGTGCATATGGAAAATTATCATCTAAATTACCTACATCCTCTACTGTCAATATGCATGAGAGATGATATGGTCTTGCGTTCAACTTCTCGAGTTTCACTATGACCTCAAAGTCATATTCCTGAAATAATAACAACCATCTGCATATTCTTCCTCCTAATACAGGATTATTGATTAAGTACTTTAATGCAAAATGGTATGTATACATCTTGAATTGGTACCCTAGTAAGTAATTTCTGAACATTTGTAGTGCATAGACCATTTCCAATCCTTCTCGTTCTGTAGTGGTATAATTATTCTTAGAAATAGAAAAATTCCTACTTGCAAACGTGATTGGATGATCAATGTCCCCTTCTCGTAGTTGTGATAGTACTGCACCCAATGTGATGGATGATGCATATACATGTAAATGGAAGTCCTTGTTCCACTCTGGAAAGATCAAAATTGGTGTCGTTACCAGTCTTTGTTTCAATGTGTCAAGGCCCTTCTGGCACACCTCATTCCATTGGAACTTAGATTCCTTCTTCAGTAAATTTTCCATGGGTGATGTAATCTGTGCATATTCTTTGATAAAATTCCTATAGTAACCCATATGACCAAAATTTTCCCTCAATTGTCTAACTGATGTCAAAGGCTCCAACTCCATTATTACTACGATCTTGGTTGGATCAACCAATAGTCCTTGTTTTCATACAACATGTCCTAATAGAATTCCAAACGGGGTGCAAAAGATACACTTCTTTAGGTTCAGCGAGATCTGACACTGCCTACATCGATCTACCATGAGCCAAAGAAATTCTATATGATCCTGCAGTAGACTGAACATCATCCAATCATCTAAGTAAACTTCCAAGAATTTATGGATGAAATCTTTGAATTCTTCCACTACTACTCTAGAAAACACCGTAGGGGCATTCTTCAATCCAAATGGCATCACTATGTACTGATATCTTCCCCACTTCATCGCAAAAGTGTTTTTGTGTCTATCCTCCTACACAATTTTTATTTGATGGTACCTAGAGAATCTATCGGTAAATGAATAATTTTCTTGCCCCCCTACGTTCTCTAGTACTTCATTCGTGAATGGTGCTGGGAATGGATCATGTAATCATGCATCATTCAATTTCCTTCGATCTACATAGATCCTTATTCCTCCTGTCTTCTTGTCCTATACCACCATTGGGATAATCCACTCAAATTATTATGTTGGTTCAATGATTCATGCATCTAGCATCCTCTCTATTTCATACTTGACCTTCTCCTTATACCTTGGGTTCAACCTGTAAGGTCTTTGTCATACTAGCTTAGCTCCAGGATTTAGTGGGATCTTCATCTCGCCTAATTCGCCTACTATCCCCTTCATCTTTGAGAATTTGTTTGGAAATAAATCTTGATATTCCCTCAATAATTCTACAACCTTCTCGATTATCTCATCATTCCAATAATATCCTATCTGCGCAAACTTAGGATTCTTCATTTTCCCAATGTTGACTTTCTTCATCTTTATAGGCTGGGTATATGCAGTAGATGCAAGCTCTGGCCCTTCTACTGTGCATGTCCCTTCGGTCTCGGGTAATTTTATATTCCTAGGATCCCCTTCCCCATATTCTTCCTTCATTACATTATAGCATTCCAATAGCTTATGGATCGTCATCTTGGCTTTGTGCGCAATGAATAAGGGTACAACTTCCCTCATCTCTACCTCTGAGAAGATATTTGTTTTGGTTGTCTGTAGTGCAGCATACATAAATGGAGATTCATGTTCAAATGTGAATGTGACTTCGAATCTCTGGACCAATCCTTCCCATTCTGTTTTCTCCCTTCACATCTTCATTTCTAAATAGAAATTCTTTGGGATGGTATCCAATGTGTGTATGAATCTGTGCATCCATAATGTCTCTGATTTTGAGTCCCATAAATCCCTACATCTTTCTATGTGACCTGTAGGGTCACTCTTTCCTATATATTTCTATGAAATATATTCTTCCTTGGGCCCAAAGTGTATCTCATAAGCCTACTACATTGTGCCCAATCCTTCATTCCCTTTCTATGTGCAACCCACCATCGAGTTGGAGTTTCCTTTAAGACGACATCTAGTGCCAATAGCCTATGTTGTTTAGGTACCTATAAATCAAATGCATATATAAACATAATAATCTCAGTGATTCCATCATACCTCAGTGGGTCACGTAGCTCCATGCCAATACAGTGCAAGGATCGGTTTATATGTTCACATCATCTAGTTGACACTTCATGCATCCTTTGCTACCAATTCTCTAGACTAACGTCTGAATATTATGCAAACAAAATGATACTACTCCAACTCAGTGCACCATCCATTTTCGGGTCGACATAATCCTCCATCCGTGCAGTCATATTTATATTTTGTTAATTTCATTCCCTCTCATTGAATCTGTGTATGTCTTCCCTTATGATGGGTCCAAAGGTGCAGTAACCTTTAGATCCCCAACCTTGAATATCCTCTCCCTCCTTTTCAAGTTAATAATTTCCTAGTTATCGACTACCAATTCCAATCCCATCAGTGTTGGATACAGTTTACTATCATATATTATTTCAATAACTTCAAAGTTTTCCATGTTGCGTACCCAATCTATGTTCATATGTAATCCTATTAGTCACCCAATCGGGATGATCTTATGCTGATTCACAAGACTCAACTAAACAGGGGACCATACTAGCTCGAGTTCACCCATCATTTCCCATTTCTTCTTAGGTAGTGTATTCACATCAGATCCTAATTCCAAATTAACATTATCCACATCGTACTCTCAAACCTACGCATGAATCTCAATTCTTCGTTGTTTATCTTCCTGTGTAGTACTTGGTTTACCATTCTCAACACGGTAGGGATTTCTCTTCCTTTTGTGCATTGATCAATCATGTCATAAAAATTACTTAGCACATTCATATATTTCATTATTTCTACACATCTATTTAAGAATTTTGTTAGTGTACTTACATGTGCCATTGGCTTCTCTGGCACAACTTGACCTTCTATATGAGGCAGCACTCATGTTGACGCTCCCTCATGCGGTCCAAGTATTTATTTTCGATCTTTCAGATAGATTTCTTTATCTTGTTGTGGAATGAACAGTGGTATAGGCCTTACCAACTTCCTTACCCACTGCTCAGGCTACTTTCCTTGGTCATTCCTTGTTCTAGCTCCTTTGTGTGTAACAGCTCCCATTGTTGGTCCTTCATTACATCTTTCAGATGATATCATATGCACATTCTGATTTTGATTTTGGGTTGGGTTTCCAATGGCTTGCCATTTTTCAACTAGTTTGGGAAAGTATTCTATCACATGATCTAGTGCTCTACAATATGTGTATGTGGTACATGGATTTTTACAATCCTGTGCCAAGTGTCCAGGTTGATTACAGTTATAACAAATAATTGGTCCTCAACCTCCTCTACCAAAATTCCCTCTACCTCGACCTCTACCAAAGTTTCCTTTGTTCCCCTGATTGAAACCTCTCTTATCATTATATTGTGTGTCACTCTCATCTGCGATGGTATTCTCTTCTTGGATCATGTACATATCCAGTGTGTTCTCCCTTAGTAACGCATGACAGTCCTTCTCTTCATTCCCTACCAACTTGAAAAAATTGAAAAACAATTTCTTTGGAGTACTTTGATACTTTTGGGGTAATAGAAACTCAGTGGAATGATGACCCCATTTATTATAGATCTCATAGTATCCTCCCCCTGGCAATGGATTCAAAACTCCAGCTGCCAAATATTGTGGGAATGCTGGAAATTCGTCCTTGTGATGGCCTTCCATCCTGCACTTGGTACACTAGACATGCTCTTGTTTCTCCCTTCCCTTGGTAAGATCATCCATTTTAATAGTCAATGCATCCAACCATGTCTAAACTAGTTCCATTCCTTGTGTATCTCCTATCGACGATGACTCTAATTTCATTGCGATTTCCAAAGCCTCGGGCTGCAATGCAACTTTCTGTTGAATTAATGGTCTACAAATGTGGGGTAGAAGTCCTACAATGAACCACTCTTGATGTTGTTGATCCATAATTTTGAAATTCAGTCTCCCCATCACATCCTTAAAGTGTTGATCGTAATCCCATACTGAATTCGTTTGTACCTATTTGATCTCTTTTAGTTCGGTGATGTACTGCGATTCTGACTTTATATTTTTTAACTCCTTTAGTAGCACTTGCTTTATCTCTTCCAATTTCCTAGCCTATCTGATAGGTGTAATACTTTCTAAATTCATATACCATACTATCGCACAACCTATAATGGTTGTCTCTAACTACATAATATTCACATCCTTGTCATATATGTTCTTAGCGAACCAAATGGTTTTGCATACAAACAAGTGTTGTTCTAGATCCTATGACCCTACTCCCTTGAATTCAGAAAGTATAAGAGTATTATCTACTCCCACCATGTTGGTTTGTGTATTCCCTCCCCAAGGTGATGTTGGTGGATTTTGATTCTCACTCTGCACACTACTCCCACTATTCTGACTGATATTATTTTGTCCTCCTTGACTAATTATGATGGCTTTCGATAACTCTTCGAATGTTGTCTCTGATTTCGGTGATGCACATGGGGTCATGGATTCAATGTATGATCTTGTCTTCTTCTCCTCCTCCTATATATGGTATCTCCATGATCTGTACTTGTGCACAAGGATCTCATTCTTCTGGCTCACTGTGTGACTCTTCTCTCCCAGCCCCAGTATTTTCCTTTTGTACCTCCTTCCTCTGCGCAACTCTCCAAACTTGTCCTCTTCCTATGGTTTACTACCTTCTTGCATGCTCAATCATTTCCTTCCTTTTTCATTGCTTCCTTCCTTCTCTCAGGTGATCTTCCTGTCATCCTCTTACTCCCCCTATGTGCGTGAATCCCCTTTAGCTTTTGGATTTCATTATCATTACATTATTTTCACATAACAACATTTGTATCCATGTATTCAACGATTTCAAGAACCTTCTACATGGACCTATGAAAAAATGTCTTTCTGCAACACTGTATGATTGAATAAAATCTACAACAAATTTTGTAACATAACCCCCAAGTACACTATCCAACCAAAAATCAATTTCTTGATTAGTTGAGTTACTCATCAAATTTAGTTGTTTTACCAATTCAAGAGTATAATTCTTTGGTGTTGCAACACTAAATCTTCATGTTTTCTCTACCAACCTTTCTAGCCACTCGGTCACAATTTTTGGGAATTTTCCAAAGAAATTTCATGTAGATCCATGAACACATACTTTTGCATCCATTTCTTGTCACTCATCCGAGGTTTCATGTTTTATTTTCACGCAAAATATCATTCCTTTCATTCTAACCAATCCATGATCTCCTTATTAGTCGATCTCCAAAACATGATTAATTCCCTTAATCGCAATTTCCTCGTCCCGACAATGAAACCATTTGTTGGTTTCTTCTAGTATGTGCACAGGTTGTGAGACCGAAGGTTGAGTTCAACTCTAAACAAAAAACCCTCAAGACATCAACCCTTTTGGCATCCCCTTCTTGCACATATGAAGTCTCACCCAAGGTATCTATTGGGACTGTAGGAATCAGGCTTCTACTGTAGTAAGGGAAGGGGAGGAAAATGCTCGATTCATTGTTCCTTATTCTAGATTATGTATGTTCTTGATTATTCCAGAGATATGCATGAATATTGCACCATAATTAATCCATAAACTAATTCTAGTCTACGAAGCATAGAAACATTATTCATAAACGTACATAGACAAGTAAATAACACAAGACACAATATCCTCTCTAAACTCCTTCTTTATTCATATATGTATTATGAATTGGCTATTACATTCATGATCTTTCATATTCTCTCTTACACACACTCTCACTCTCGCTCTTTAGCCTCTCTCAAATTTCCCAACCTGTTACATATTTATACCCACAATCTAGGGCTTAAATCCATAGTCTATCTATCCCAAAAGTAGCCCATTACAATGCATGGCATAGCCAGCTTCAGTTAACTGGTTGTTTCCTTTATTTGTCTTTTCTCTCTCCATGCAACTTCTCTGATGTTATTTTATTTCTAGAATGTTGTGTTGTCCTCCTTCGCGCTTTATCCTCTCACTCTCTTGCTTTATTCCTTTGTTCTTTGTGATGTATTTGTCCTGCAAGCTTCCCTTCCTTCTGCACCCTTTCTACCTTATGCACACTTTCTTCCTCCTACACGCTTACTTTATACTTAGGTTTTATTCCCAAAATTGCATCCAAAACTTATTATCCAACAGTTCTTTAAATATGCATTCAAATATTCTTTAGTATTCTCTATTCTGAGGCCGAGAGAGGCAAATAAGTTTTCCAAGTTCCACAATTATAAAATTAATAACATTCTTTTATTTATGTCTTCCTCGACGAAATCTCAAGTGGAAATAATCAAAATTGAAATTCCTTTAACTCTTGAACTTGACTCTAGAATTTCTTGAAGACTTTTGTCATGCTGAATCATGGAAACTGGTGTGGCAAAAATAGTTGGAGTCATGAGTGTTGCTTCCAATTCCTTGAATATTTCTTTTAACCAAACATTTTCTTCTTCCATATTAGCTATTGAAAAATCTAATGCGCCCTCTTTGACCTTATGAATTGACGACAATTTTGATGGCAACATGTTTCGGGTATCAATGGTAGACCATGATTTTCCTCTCTTATTCTTTGAGTTCCTTTGAAAAATCATTTTCTTTAAATCCATGTCAAATGAGGCATTATGTACAACAAAGGTTTCTTCATCAGAAAATATTTAATCCTGGACAACAATTGTAGAAATGAGGTGTACATTTCCCTAAGCATGTTCTTCTTTTTCTGGGAAGCGAATATTTTTTATATCAACATCCAGGTCCATATCATCCAGCAAGATATCATTTTTAGCTGTGTCTGGTTCTCCTCCCCTTGTTGTGAATTATTTATTTTCCTTTTAATTTTTATCTTATGGAGATTTTCTAAATTTCCCTGAGGAGGGTTTATTTCTTCTTCATCTCCTGAATTATTACTCAGGGTTTTTCTTTTATGGGTCGCTCTAGGATGATGATTCAACTTAGGTAAAACACTTCTAAAGTAAATGGCAGGTGATTGAGGGTTATTTTCACTAGATCGTTTGTCTCTCTCTTTGTGGTGTTCTGTGTTGCTTACAATTGTCTCTATATCACCAACATTTGTATCAATCTATTGAACATGGGTTTTGTGACTATCACCCTCTTCTTCTCCCAATATAAGTGCAGGGATAATCCCAACTGATATTATATGGTTATACAAAAGGTGATCAAGGTCAAACCCTTTTATATGTTCTGCAAATATCATGTCAAACTAATCAAAATAGGAAGCATACTCATCAATCTTGAAAATTCCTCTTAAGAGAATTTCACCAACCTTCAACGGTAGAGGGATAAACTATTTTTTCCTTTTCGTAAAATGTATGAAAACAAAATTTGTGCTTTATTGACACCTTTCTGATAAAAAATTATCAGGCACATAATAGGGAATAAATATAGGTTTTTCATGAGAACAAAAAATCCTGATGATGTTATAATCATCCATTTTTTCGAGAACTCCCTTTCCATTCAGAAAATTTGATGCTTCCAAAGAAATCCTGGAAGTATAATCTCCAAAAACTAATTTCTTGAATTGAGACACAAAATTATTTAATAAAAACAAAAAATGTGTACAAAGAGAAGAGATAAACTCAAGTGAAGAAACTTTTCAAGTGTTTCCCATTGATAGGCAACATCAACATCTTCCCCTTCATATCTTTCAACATATATGAGTTTAAACACAAAATTTTCTCAATAACATAAGGCCCAATCCAAAGTGCTTTGATCTTTGTATGCATTGACGACTTCTCTTTTTCCTTGTTCAAAAGTAACACCAATTCACCTTTCTGAAAATTCTTAATTGTTGCACTTTGATCAAAATACTTTTTAACATTTTGTTGCCTCTATGATATTTTCTTCAAAGCTTCATTTATTTCTTCCTCCAATTTTAATAAATGATTCAATCTCTTATGCAAATGGGAAGTATCCTTTGTGTCCTCAATGTTTACTACATATTTCAAAGCTTTCAATTCAAGGTTGAGTGGCATTTTTGCTTCCTTTCCATAAACCAATACATAAGGGAAGATTATAGTGTTGTATTTTGGTGTCATACTGTTTGCACACAAAGCATCTATCAACTTCAAATGCCAATTTTTACGATTTTGGTCAATTGTCTTCTTCAGTATCGAGATCAATGTTTTGTTCGTAGATTCAGCAATCCCATTTCCTTGCGGATAGTAATTTGATGATTTCCTCATTATAATGCCATATTCTCCACAATTTTTTGTGAACTTTGATCCAATAAATATTGAGCCATTATCTGTGATAAACTTCTCCAGTACTCCAAATATTGACAAAATGTTATCTTTAATAAATTTGATCAACTCCTCAGAATCAACTTTTTTTAGTGCCACTGCTTCCTGCCATTTTGTGAAGTAGTTTGTAGCAGTGAGAATATATATATTCCCTTTTATTGATTTCAGATTTATTGGCTCAATGGAATCCAACCCCCAATTGTGTGAATGATTCTTCTACTACTATAGGTTGCAAAGTCATTGCAGACCTCTTCATTTTTCCTGAGAATTTTTTACAAGAAAGGCATCTTCTCACCATTGCATATGAATCCTTAAAAATTGATGAACAATAGTATCCTTCCCTTATTATCTTATGTGTTGTAGCAGTTGGTGAAAAATTTCCTCCACATATACCTTCGTGAAACTCCTTTATCATTTCTTTGGACATATTTTCATCTACACATCTCAATAGCATGCCATCATATTTTCTTCTAAATAATATCTCAGCAACCAACACATACTGATTCGATTTCATCTTTGAAGCTCTCCTTTCTTTTGGAGTCATTGTAATAGAAAATTGCATGGATCTTAAATAAAAGGCAATATCTTTGTACCATTCTGCGTTAGATATAGATTTTCCAAATGAAATTGAAACCACTCAATTAAAGGTGTCACTATCAGCAATGAGTTTACACAATCATTTTCCTTTGACTTCCTTCAAAGGATTGATTTCAACATCATACTTATGAATTTTAGCTAGCCAATTATCCCACTTCCCTTCTCTTAATTCTTGATTCAAGAGCATTTTCACTGGTGAAATGAAACATATGCTATGACATGAGAATTCAAAATGTAAGTCTGGAAATGCCCTACTGCTTTCACAAGAGATAGATCATGTTTATCCAACTCCAAATATTTTAGCTCATAGTCATGGAGGGTTTTACTCATAAACATTATTGGTAATTATGCACCTTTAGCATTTCTTTGTGTGAGGACTAAGGCCACAACACTTTCGGTAGAGAAGGAATATATGATAAAATCTCTTGTAAAATATGGATTAATGAGTACAGGCACGGTAGTGATTGCTCGTATGATATTGTTGAAGGAATTATAAGTATATGAATTCCACTTATATATTTGATATTTTTTCAACAATAAATTAATCGGTTTGAAAATAATTTCATAACCAGGGACAAATCTTATCACAAAGTTTATTTTCCCAAAAAATGACTTTACCTTTTTCTTTAAAGATGAAGGATTGAGTTCATTGATGGCCTTTATTATTTTTGGATCAATAAAAATTCATTCTTTGCTGACAATGTATCCCAACAACTTCACTTAATATATAACAAACAAACATTTCTTTAGATTCAGGGAGACCGCATATAACCTACACCTTTCAAAAACTTGTCTCAAATGATGAATATGTTATTCTCTCACTTTTGAGTGGACAGTTAGATAATCCTAGTAATCCACCATAAATCTCCCTATCAAGTTTTTGAATCCATGATCCATATACCTTTGAAAAGTAGCTCCAGCATTTTTTAAACCAAATGGTATGTGGGCATACACATATGTCTCCCAGGCTGTTATGAAACTCGTATTGGGCTTTTCTTCTTCTGCAACTAAAACTTGATTATATCTAGAAAATCGATATAACATGGACATACAAGAAGACCCAGTAACTTGTTGAAGAATAAATTCCATGTTAGGTAGGGGATAGTTATCTTTTATTCTTTCTTTATTTAAATCTCTAAAATCGACACACATCCAAATTTCCCCGGTCTTTTTCCTCACAACTAAGGAATTCGAGAGATAGTTTGAATCTCTGAAAGGATATATGATTCCAACATTTCTCAATTTCTCCAACTCAATTTTTGCCAATGGATTCAGCTTGGGATTCATCATAATTATTTTCTTCTTGAAGGGATTCATCACTTCACTCAATGGAATAATATGTTGGAATATGGATTTTCCATATGCTTTAATATCATCATAACTCCACGTGAATACATCAAAATACTCTTTAAAAAGGAAAATATATCGATCAAATTCTTCAAATGTACAATCAACTCCCATATTTACATATTTCGGAGAACTATCATTTTCGATATTGATTCTTCTTGTATATTGCACATTTTAGAATGATACTTCTTCCTTGATATTTTTTGCATGATCATCTCTTGTAAAAAGAGATTCCAATTTGACACAATTTTTTGGAACAAGAGCAATATTATTATCATTTTCTTCAACATCATTTTAATTCACCGAGAAATCATTTATTTCCTTATCATTCTCAAATACCTGAAGATATTCTTGATTATTGGGCACTGAAGGCCTAAAGACTCTTTTCACTCGAAAGGAAGTTTCACTTTGCGCATCCTACGGATTCGAAAATGAAGCGGCAAGTTCTAAAGAATCTTTTTTTTTTCTCTCTTGGATTGAGTGATATGTTGAATGAGCTAAAGGATTCCATTAATTCCTCCACTCTCTTAAAGTACAAATTGAGTTCTTTTCCTTTTTAATATTATATATCTGAGTGATTTGATTTATGATCAACCCAAAATCACCAGTTATAATCAAATGTTCAATATTCATCGCATGTGCTAGGATCATCCCTTGAATTAGATCGTTGTAATCCACTTCATTATTTATACATGGAAACTCAATTCTGACATCATGTGGATAAATGACATTTTCATGGATTTTAAGTACAATCCCAATTCCACTTCCCAATCTTGAACATGCACCATCAAAATTCAATCTCCAATACCAGACAAAGGAATTGTCTTCCTTTTTTACATATTTTGATTGTTCCACATCAAGGATGGCATAGTTTCCAATACCATCATCTATGTAATCTTCCATCAATTCATTGTCCTTCATTTTGTATGAAAATGACCTTCTAGGTTCACGAGGAACTTTGAGCATTGTCCCATCTTTTTCTGGCAGCATCATGGAACTGCCATCATTCATTATGTAACCGCCAATTATCGAGGACCGGTTTCTTCCAAAGACTACTCCATATGATGGAAAAAGATCTACTACTATGATAGTGAAAACATTTATAATAAGAGGGGCAATAGTAATCCAAGCATAAAATTCCTTGATTTCTCCATAAGCTAGAACTTTTCTGGAATCAATCGCATAGACACTTTCTCCTATTTCATAATACTTGGTTTATCTCATGCCAAGTGATTCCATCACCGCCAAGGGAATGATGTTATTCATTGATATTAAATCCACCAAAAAATTGTGAAGCACAACATCATGGTTCTCAATCGAAATATAGAAGGATGGAACTTTGCAACAACTTCCATTCTGTTGGTTGGCTCATCCAAAAATTTGAGAATGTTTTCCCTTTGTTGGTGAATCTTTACTACCTTTGTAAAAGGAAAAGTGATTCTTAATTTGCTAAGATCGTCAAACACATTATATATCATCTGATGAGGATTTGATGTCTTTTGTTGATTTTTCATTTCTTTGCAACCTAATTTATTCTTCTCATTCTTCTTCTCATTTTCCTTTTCCTTTTCTTTTTCTTTTTCTTTTTCTAAATTCTTAATATTCTTTAACTTATTTACATGTGCCCGTGTCTACGAAACATTTTCTTGCGAGATGGGATCTTCTTAATGTTATTCAAATATATACATTATGACTCACAATCATCCATCTATACAGATTCAAGAGCTTCTTCTTGGACATAAGTATCTTCTTGATCAACCATTTGGATTCTTCAAGTATTAATACATTTGAATTTAATGGTTCCCTTGGGATTCTCTGCCTCTATTGATTATCATCATTTTTTATTCTCAATCTTTGTTCTTGAGTGAGATTTCTTCTTTGTTCAGGAACTCGAATCGTTGAGTTAGGCATAAAATTATCATTCCTTCTCATTATTTTTATTTGGTTCTACGTTTGTTTGATGGGTCTATTCATCTATGAAATCTCCATTCTTTTCTTTATCTCATGAGCTGCAACGAGGTCAATTTTCACATGCAGGATAGTTCCTTTAAAGAAGCCTCCACCGACTTCTTGATATTTAGTACGTTGTGTATTTTTATCCTCATTCTTTCTCGAACTAGACAATCCTTGATCAATAATATTCAAATTATCCATCTGCCTTTTAACTTTTCCAAGGATGATGTCAGGGTCAGTGCCTGGTTCAATCATGATTTCCTCCATTTCAGTAGTTTTGATCATTACTTCATCTAAAGTCTGAATTTGAGAGGCTCTAATAGAGAGATTTACAAAAACTAATAGAGAAATTTACATTGGATCGTTTTTGTAACAACCAAGTATGAGTGGAGCATTAGGCATTTTTTCTTCAAGTATTTTATTCAACATTTTATTGAATCTCAAATTGAAATCTTGAATCCTCTCATTTTTCTTCAAGTAAACTTGGGTGAAGTTGGTAAGAAGAGTATGGTAAGCAACTTGAGGAGAAAACATATTCAAGAACATTATTTCAATATCATCAAATGAGCCTATGTGTCTCATGGGGAATGATGTGTATTGTTCATAGGCTTGTCCAAACTGAGTTTGGAGAAACAATCTTACCATTATATCATCATGTTCAATAAGGTAGAAGTCACAAACGTCTAAAACTAAATCAACATGTCTTTTATCATCAATCGTTCCATCTCCAGAAAATGTCCTAAAAGTACCCTTAGGAAGAAAATGGAGCTCACGTTGTTCCCCTCGAAGGTCCAGGGAGGAGTATCTTACTCTTCTTCTTGAAATTCTATATCTTGGATCGCGTCTTTCTTCATGCCTTTTTTCTCATCTTTCTTCATGTCTATCTTATCTATCAACCATATCTAAAAGTTTCCTCTTTTCTTCAAAAATACACCCTTCAATTTCTAGGGTACATAATTTCTTTCTCTTACTTCTAGTGATTGGTCCTTTATAGTCATCCATTTTGAATTCCTATTTTTTTCTTTGTGCTCTTCGAATTTTCCTTTCGTATCTTCTTTGTCTTCAGATAATTTCCTTTTCTTCCTCTTGAACAAGAGTTTCTCGAGATATTTCTAATTCTTCTCTAGTTCGAGTTGTTGTTTTTGCTATATTATAAAACTGATGCAGAACACTTCTATGGTTTTTCAACCCAAATTCTAACGGGGGCGTGTTCGGTTGTGGCAAAGTCATATGAATTCATGGTATAAAACCAACTTCAAATTCTCAAATTCGCTACCCAGTATGGTCGCCAAAAATGTTGATGTTTGAATCTATTAAGACTGAAAATACAACCTCATGACGATATGAATCCTTCTGCATTTTTAGGGAGGTGGTACTCCTCTTTAGCTTATGGTCTTCATTGAAATTTGAAATCAAGAATAATATAGGATTATGACAAATAACATGAGTCCAAGTCTTTAATGCTCAAGAAAATTCAAATGTTGATATATATATATATATATATATATATATATATATAAAGAGCATGTTCCTGAGAAGTGGACTAGGAACTTCAAACATCACACATGGAAGAAAAAAGTAATATTTCTATAGTTCACAGTGACAAGTGCATATTCCTACCAAAAATATGAAAAATTATTCCAACTCTTGTTGCATGCGGGCTGTAATCCTTCTCTGAATTGTGCAAGTGACAGGATGCATTTATGTAGATATCCTCACATCCATCATAGTTTAATAAATATCTGATCGCATTCAACATAAAAAGGAAATTGTCTATTGCACAAGAGAAATTTGAAAGAGTATTACTTATAAAGATAAAAAAAAAATGATTTTGATAGATTGACTTCAAATATTTTATATTAAAAACTCAGAATTATAAAATATAGTCAAAATCAATCCCAAATTAGTTCTCTGGGATTTCTCAAAATGATAATGGTTGTTACAATGCTTGAAATAAAATGTGTTTTTTCATAAGGGACTGGGATTGGAGCTCTTGTAGACCATAAATAAATATTTAGAAGAAATTTTTGAAAAAGGAAGGGGCAGAGTGGAACACGAACAACAAGATATGGAAAGAAGACAAAAAGGAGTTATCATAATTTGGTTATGCTTTTCTAATGAAGTAATAAGTATAATTGGATGAAAAACTAATAAAGAGGAAATATGTGACTCAGTGTAGACTTACAATGATGGATTCTCTCTTGTTTTACTTGTTTGTTGATGTGCCTTTTATATTTTTTCTTGTTGTGGTCGGGTGGCCAGTTGTAAATGCTTCCGTTGGTATTTCAAAAATCTTGGTAATAGACCTTTTTAACCATTCTTCAATATAATCCCTTAATGGAGCAACGGTTACCTCTTGTTTCACTTTGATATTAAACAATTCTCCCTCAATTTCTATACAGTTAATAGATAAATTTTGCAACATACTTTCAATATCTTCATTCTTATTAGTATATTCAATAAGCCAGTTGTCAATGTCATCATATGTGAACTCAACTATTTTATCAAATTTTTCAATAAATGCTTTCTTTAGGCCTTTGATTTGTTCTTTAAACTATTGTCGGGTGATGAGAATTGAACTTGATATTAGCTTAGGGTACACAAATTCAATGGTGCTACCTGCAATATCCAAGCCAACAATCTTTGAATATGCTTCCATCCTTTTTCGTGACACATCATTCAATTGACTCAATAATCCCATTAATGTATTAACTCTTTCAATCCAGCATGCCTTTAATTGTTTTTCACAGCTCTGGGAGGGAAAATATTCATGTTTTCTTCTTTGTTTTGTCATCGCCAATACCTTTGATATGAACACTGCAACTCCATCTGAGAAAAATCCTTCATCGTTCTTTAAATATGCATTCAAATATTCTTTAGTTTTTTTACTCTGAGACCGAGAGAGGCAAATATTTTTTCCAAGTCCGACAATTCTAAAATTAATGACATTCTTTTCTTTATGTTTTCCTCAATGAAATGTCGAGTGGAAATAATCAAATTGGAAATTTATTTAACTCTTGAAATTGAGTATGGAATTTCTCGAAGACTTCTGTCGAGATGAATCGTGGAAACTGGAGTGGAAAAAATAGGTGGAGGCATGAGGGTTTCTTCCATTTCCTTGACTCTTTATTTTATCCAAACATTTTATTCTTCCATATGAACTATTGAAAAATCCAATGCATCCCATGTGACCTTGTGAATTGATAACAGTTTTTATGGAAACATGTTTTGGGTATTAATGGTAGACCATGATTTTCCCCTATTACTCTTTGAGGTCCTTTCAAAAAACCATTTTCTATGAATCCTTTTCAAATGAGGAATTTTTTATAGCAAATGTTTCTTCATCAGAAAAGATTTCATCCTGTACAACAATTGTATAAACGTGTTGTACATTTCCCTGAGCAAGTTCTTCTTTGTCTAGGAAGAATATATTTTCGATATCAACATCGAGGTCCATATATTCCAACAAAATATCATTTTTAGGTGTGTATGGTTCTCCTCCCCCTTGGTGTGAATTAGTTATTTTCCTTTTAACTGTTATCTTGTGGGGATTCTCTAAATTTTTCTCAAGAGGGTTTCTTTATTCATCATCTCTTGAATTATTGCTCAGGGTTTTTCTTTGTTGGGCCACTCCAGGATGATGATTCACCTTAGGTAAAAAAAATTATGTAAGAAATGGTGGGTGATTGAGCATTCTTTTCACTGGAGGGTTTGCCTCTCTCTTTGTGGTGTTTTATGTTGCTTACAATGGTCTCTATATCGCCAGCATTTATATCAATATCTGGAACATGAGGGTTGTGACTACCACCCTCTTCTTCTCCCAATATAAGGGAATTAATAAGTGCAGGGATAAGCCCAACTGATATTATATGGTTATATAAAATGTGATCAGGGTCATACCCTTTGATCTGTTATGCAAATCTCATGTTAAACTTATCGAAATAGGAAACATATTCATCAATATTGAAAATTCCTCTTAAGAGAATTTCTCCAACCTTCCACGATAGAGGGATAAATTGCTTTGTCCTTTTTCGTAAAAAGTATGAAACCGGAATTTGTATTGTCTTGCCACCTCTATGATAAATAATTTAGTAGGCACATAATAGGGAATAAATATAGGTTTTTCGTGAGAACAAGAAATCATGATGATGTTATAATCATCTATTTTTTCGAGAACTCCCTTTCCATTCAAAAAAGTCGATGCTTCCAAAGAAATCTTGGAAGTACCATCTCCAAATAGTAATTTCTTGAATTGAGAAACGAAATTATAATATACGTCATAAAAATAATGGCCAACCTTTTCCTCCACAAAGATTGATACAACATAGTTATAGGGTCTACCTTCGAGTTCACCCTTTTTCTGATACTTAAACCTTTGAAAAAATGATAGTACATGACAGTAAAAATCAAATAGGATTCCATATAGAAATTGTTTTCAGCCTTGAAATTCATCAACTACACAGTAACCTCATTTGATATGATCTTCACCCAGTCAAACATTGCATTCTCATGAACCGTGAAATGCAAGATGTATAATGCAAACCGAGGAATAGTTTTTGTAGAGTCTTGACCAGCAACTCTTGTAAACAACCAAGTAATTGATTTATAAGGGTCTTTCAAAGAACTCACTTGAATCTTGGATATATCTTCTGGTATTGAGGCGAGATCTTGTAGGTATTCTTACAATAGTTCAATCCCATTTTTTTCCCTTCAGGAAATTTGTGGCCTCTTCTCCTTTGTAAACCCAGTTCGGCTCTGGAGATTTTAGCATCTTATTAAAAAACCGAGGGCGCCAATGAAACAGGGGAGCCACTTTGCGATGGGATGGTTCTTTTGTTCTGGAAAAATTTGTCAATGCACCAGGAAATGATATCTTTACATTTGAAAACCTCCAGAACACAACCGACAAGAGATATTGTTGACGTCCACATCTTATTATTGTCTCTATCCAACAATGTTAAATAGTACCGATAAGACCTGGACCAATGGAAATTTTGGTCTTCTCTAGCGAACAAGTTCAAAGTATCCCCGTAGAAATGTTGTTTTCTCACGTCCATCTTTAGAAAGATGGAAAACTTCTTGGTAATATCACTTAGCATAGTAAAATGACCCTTAAGTTAGATTTTCTTGGTGAAATCATTAATTTGAAATAAATGTAAATCGCCTCGATATAAGTATCATTTATTAACAACCTTTTCATAAATGAATTTAGAAGTTGAGTCCGAAAAAATAGTATTTTATGTGACTCAAGAAATGTGAAAGAAGGGGACATGTCATAGTGGGGAGTCTGAGTGGAAGTTTTCAAATGAAAATGCAAGTTCGTGAATCCACGAGTCTGACAGTTCGAAATGAGTGAAACTGATAAGTATTAAGATTTGTCGGACAACTTGTGAGAGGTATAAAAGTAACCAAGTGCAAGTCTATGATTCCATGAGTCTGCGATAAGAAAAATAAACTAATCATTGAACCGGATGAAAAAGAAAAGGGAAAAAAAATCAAGTCACTGAATACAAAGGAAATGGCTAAGTATGGTAGGAAGTATAAAAAGAAGAGAGGGGTGAAAGAGGTGAGGGATACATGGCAAATAAATTTTAAGGTATGGGGAAAATGGAAAAAGAAGAGGAAGAAGGGAAAACATATGGAATTCAACAGGTATTTAATAAAGAAGGCTCTTAGCGCATGTGTTCATACTTTCATTCCCTCAACAAACTCACCATCAAAGACAAATTTCCCATTCATGCCATTGATGATCTCTTGGATGAATTAAGTGGTGCCCAATTATTACTAAACTTGATCTTCATTCTGGATACCACCAGATACGTATGAAAGATTCAGACATTCATAAGACTATATTTTGAACTCATGAGGGCCATTATGAGTTCTTGGTCAAGCCCTTTAGCTTGTGTAATGCTCCCTCTACTTTCCAAAGCCTCAAGAATCATGTCTTTCATCCTTTTCTATGTCATTTTGTCTTGTTTTTCTTTGATGATATTCTCATCTATAGTAAAACTTGGACAACCCATCTTTATCATGTGGATCGAGTTTTTCATCTACTCTCTCAACACCAACTTTTATTCAAACAATCTAAATGTTCTTTTGGAGCCTCGAAATTCGAGTACTTGGTTCATATTGTTAGCAAGGAAAGTGTCAAGGTGGATCCTAAGAAGATTGAAGCTATGCAGGATTGGCCTCTCCCTAAGAATATAAAAATCTTGCATGGTTTTCTGGGTTTAATAGGATATTATCGCAAGTTTGTTAAGAATTATGGAAATATTGAGATGCCTCTCATTTCTCTCCTTAAAAATAATTCTTTCACTTGGACTCCAGCAATTGATCATTCCTTTAAAGACTTGAATGTAGCTATGTGCACCACTCCTATCTGGCCCTTGTTGAATTCATAAAGACCTTTGTCCTGGAATTTGATGCTTTCGGGAGAGGAATTGGAGGAGTCTTTATGCAATATGGCCAACATTTGGCCTTTACCAGCAAACAACTATCAAAGAGACACTTGGGCCAATAAATCTATGAAAAACAAATGTTGGCTATTTTGCATGCAGTGGATCTTTTACACCCTTATCTATTGGGGAAACGCTTCCAAATTAAGAAAAATCATCAAAGCCTCAAGTATTTTCTGGAGCAACTTATTTCATCCTCGGAGAAAGAAAAATGGGTGACTAAGTTATTTGGATATGATTATGAGATCATTTACAAGAAAGGAAAATACAATGTGGTTGTGGATGCTCTTTCAATAAAATATGAAGATGAAGGGTCCCTTTTTTCACACTCCTTCATTGTACAAGATTGGCTCAAGGCTTATTGCCATGAATGGATGCAAGATCCAAAAATTTCACGTATGATCCAACAATTGCAAGCCAATTCTCCATTTTCCCCAGGGTACTCTTAGCACAATCATGAGCTTCTCTACAAAGGTCGTATGTATTTAATTAAATAGTCACAATTTAAATCCAAGGTTCTTTTTGAGCTTCATGCTACACCTACATTTGGACAGTGTTGTCCCTCAACCAAGTTTTGGATAACCTTGGTCGTGTTTGACCATTTTTTGGACTTCGACGGGTGGGTCGAAGATGGAGCTCCCAGGTAAGAAGCGGAGATCGTGGGATCTCACCCCTTTTTTGCGGGCTTTTTGGGTTCAGGGCTTATGTAATGGGTATGGGATGTTGGCCCATGGGTTTACCCACGCTTAGGCCCCATTTGTAAATGTATAAATAAGTAGTTATGCATTGTAAGAAGGGGGAGATCTAAGTTGGCTTTGTGAAAGATATGTAAATGTTGCTAAGTGTGATTAGTTGTGAAGGCTTCGTGCATACTATGTGTTGATAACTTGCAGAGTTAAGTGCAAGTGATTGTAAGAAGGCTCTGTGTTGTGCCAAACTCGAGGAAGGAGGATCTAGCGAAGTGCGTGCAGATCTCTTGTCCTATGCGGAGTTCGTTTTGAGGCTTTGTTCATGTAAGAAGATTGAAATAAGATAATAAAGAAGATGAAGAGTTGGTGGACATAGCCCCATGCTAGGGGTGAACCATGTATATCATGTGTTGTGATTGCTTTGTGTTATTGATGTGATTTATGCTTAGTGTTGAATATTTATATATGTTAGATGCATCTGATGTAGTAGATTAGTGCCTAATAACATGAATGAATGTTAGATCTGTTGATGATATGTGCTAAATGGTTAGATATGCTTAGATCTTGTTGAATATTGTGTTGTTCTGTAATTAGGGTTTTAATCTGCGATGTGAATAAGGGTCAAAGACTAATGAACGTTAATTGTTAAGTGCTATGTTAAGTATTGTGATCACAGATCTATGTCCTATCTAGGTTGTATACACTTGATTCCTATAACCCCCCTTGACTCTACCTCGGGTGATTCTTCATATTCTTCGCATGTGTTTCCAAAAGGGCCGGTAGTTAGGGTTTTGTTGGTGTGTTGTTGAAGCGTTGAACCCCGAGTCTGAACCTGTGCCAATGGACACTCAAGGTTTACCAAAACCTATGATAGGTTCAAATGTTCTTTTTTATGGAATGGTATGAAACAGGACGTTCACACTTTTGTGGCAGAATATGATGTCTTTCAACACAACAAAGGAGAAATAGTCAAATCCCCTGGCACACTACAATTACTTCCAATTCCACCCACTATTTGTAAGGATATCTTTATGAATTTCATTTTTGGCTTACCTAAATTGGGAAATAAGTCAGTCATCACGGTGGTAGTTGATCATATTTCCAAGTATACTCATTTTTGTGCTCTACAACACTCATTTACTGCCTCCACTATGGCACAACTTTTCATGGATCATATCTTCAAGCTTCATGGCATGCCTCATTCTATTGTTTCTAACAGAGATCCCACTTTTACCAAAAAAAATTGTCAAGAATTGTTCAGGATATAGGGCACCCAATTGCATCTCAACACCACCTATCATCCTCAGACTGATGGTCAAACCGAAGTTTTCAATAAGTGTTTGGAAACATATTTAAGGTGTTTTTCATCTAAAAGGAAAAACCAGTGGGCTCAATGGTTACCCCTAGTTGAATGTTGGTACAACACTTCATACCATACAAATACTCGCATGACTCATTTTGAAGTAGTATATGGACAAAATCCACCTTCATTTCTCTCATACATTCTCGGTGTCTCGAAGGTCTAGGTGGTTTCCCAAATTCTTACAGTTTGAGAGGCTATCCTCCATACCCTCAAAGAGAATTTGGTCATGGCTCAGAATCGCATGAAGCAATAAGCAAATCAAGGTCGTCCAGAACGTCAATTTTTTGAAGGGGACTAGGTGTTTCTTCGACTGCAACCTTATAAGAAAAATTCACTCAAGACTAAGAAACACTTTCAAGCATGTGGGATAAGTGGCCTATCAGTTATATTTTCCCAATCATTCTAAGATCCATCTTGTTTTTCATGTCTCTTGCTTAAAGAAGGTGATTGAAACTAAGTGCCAAACTCAAACCAATATTCCTGATTTGGATGAAGAAGGATCCATCTGGTTGTAGCCACAAGAATTCATGGACCAACATGAGCATATTCTCTGTCAGTGCACCATAAAGGAATTTTTAGTACAATGGAAATATACAACTCCAACAATTTCCACCTGGGAGCCAACTACCATTCTTCAACAATTTCCTCATCTCAATCCTTGCAAACATGGATATCTTTTAAGGTGGATGGAATGCTAGGGACCTAACCTCCCTAACCCCTTAGGTAGGTAGAATAATATATTTTCCATGTAATAAATGACAATATTAATAATGCCTATTAATAAATAAGAATAAGTCAAATGTAATAATATCACCTATCATCCCCAGACTTATGGTCAAACTGAAGTTTTCAACAAGTTTTTGGAAACATAATTGAGGTGTTTTGCATCTGAAAGGAAAAATCATTGGGATCAATGGTTACCCCTGTAAATGTGGATGAGCCTGCACAGACAAGATCTAGCTAGAAAAAAACATACACAATTTGCAGGGAAATGAGAAAATACGAAAACGAGAGAGAGAGAATCAAAGAATTGTATTAATTGAATGAATGAATGATAATTTACACATGATATACTATGTATAACTCAACTAATGTGCACTAGAGGAGAAGCCAATGCACCATAGTGGTGGTATAAAGTGATATGGGCACACATTGGCAGTTACGAGAGTTAACTTCCACCTAGTTTGAGTTAACTAGTCTCCCAGTATTTAGTTAATTTGTTGAAACATAGTGAAGTGAGGGTAATGTGTTATTTTGGTGATAATCCGAAGGACAATGCACATTAGAAATGATGATCCCAATGTTGCATGGTGATGGAACCAATGTGGCATCAAGACTCCACTCAACTTATCCAACTAAAGTGTAAACTGAAGAGAATATTCTCCTAGAATGTAGGAAAATGAATATTCTCCCTAAACTATAGGAGAATGAATAATGACTAATAAACATAGGGAAAACCTTAGGAAAAATAAATCTTGGGTGTGTGTGAAGTATCTCCAACACCCCCCTGAACATCACTATGGTGAAAATAAATAATGGGTCCCAACAATGAGGCCATGTTAGGTACCCAAAACAAAAGATACATTGAAATAAATGAGGAAAGAGGAAAAACCTCATGGGAAATCTCCCCCCCCCCCTCAAGAAACAATGTATAAAAAAAATAATTGATGGTTTCTAGGAAACTATGTCCATCACTCCAAGACGATTGCGTAGAAAATGGAACTTCTGCTCAGTGAAGGTCTTGGTGAATATGTTTGCAGTCTATTCTGCTAAAGGAAATAAATGCAGGTCTATGATCCCCTCATGTACTAATTCCCAGATGTACTACATGTGGATCTCGATGTGCTTCGTCTACTGCCTCTGAACTAGATCTCTACAGAACTTCAAAGTGCTCTGGTTGTCAAACTAGATGACGATCGACCAATGAAACTGAATTCCCAACTCAGTGAGAAAATGTTATAGCTACATAGACTAAATGGTTATGTTAACTACTCCTTTATACTATGTCTCGACTAAAGATAGATAAATAACAACTTGCTTCTTGCTCAACCAACAGATGGGCCTAGAACCCAGACTAAGTGAGTAACCAGATGTGGACATGCGATCAATGTTGTCACCAACCCAGTCAGAATCAATGAACCCGATGAGATCCAATGTAGAGTCTGCTACATAGTGAACCCCAAAGTTGATGGTGAGATGTATGTATCGAATGATACACTTTTCATCCTTCCAATGTAGCTCATGTGGCACTTGCATGAACCTAGAGACTGCTCCAACTGCATATGAGAGGTCTAGTCTAGAGTGTGTGAGATACAACAAGCTCCCCACTAGTTTTTTGTACAATGTGTTGTCCACCAGTAGAGTGTCCCTGACATCCTCAATTCTAACTCCTGATAGGAAAGGAGTCTGGGTAGACTTGCAATCTACCATGTGGAATCTCTCGAGGAGATATCGTGCATACTTGGTGTAAGACAGTTTGATGCATGATGCATCCTAACTGATCTCGAGACCAAGGAATAAATGTAGTGGACCCATGTCCATCATTAAAAATATGTCATGCAGAATCCTCTTGATTGTAGCAATCACTGAAGTCGAGGAATCGGTGATCAACAAATCATCAACAAACAAAACTAGGAGTAGAAGTGAATCAGTTGTCTTGAGCATGTAAATATTCGGGTATCACTTACAATGTACAAAGTTATGTGATAGTGGGTAGGATTCCATCTTGGCATACCATGCCCTTGGGGCCTACTTGAGGCCATAAAGAGACTTCTTCAGTCGACAGACCAAATATCAATCCTACATGAAGTCCTGGGGCTACTCCATATAGATCTCCTTAGGGAGATATCAGTGAAGAAATGATTTCTTCACGTCCATCTGATGGACTTCCCATCCCTTGGTTTCCGCAATGGAAAGTGCCAAGCGTATGGAATCCATCTTCTCTACTGGAGTGAAGGCATCGTTATATTCAATGTCATGCACCTAATGAAATAATTTATCAATTAGCCTAGCTTTGTATCTACTAACCTGTCCATCTGTTGTGCTCTTGGTCTTGTAGACCCATCTACACCTGGCAAGTTTCCTTCCTAAAGGAAGGGGAACCAGATCTGAAGTCTACTTCTCGAGGAGGGAGTTGTACTCCTCCTACATGGAGGATTCCCAAAAGGCATTCCCAATAGCCTCACCATAGGAATTTGGATCTGAAGACTTAACCAAGAAAATATTCATTCATGGCATCGGTTCAGTGGTGATGAGTGCAAGAGGAGGATCCTCGAAATTAGATCGAGTCCTCCTTGTATCAATTGGATCCCAAACAATATCTCTAGCTTCTTGAAGAGTAGTCTTGGCCCACTTGGGCCTTGGATCTGGATTTGCATCTGCATGTACTAACTTTGCATCTAACTGTACTAAATTGGTATATGAATCATTTGAATCCTCTGAATCAGAACTCTCATATGAAGAAGATCCAGCATGTGCATGCTCATCATCTCTAGCAAGTGGAAGAACAAAAGTGTATGCATGTGATTGTTGAGGTACATCCAAGATGATTTCCTTGAATTGGACACTACGCTCAATGATGAGCCAGTCTCTATAGGGATCAAAGAGTCTATATCCCTTCACATTGTATGGGTATCCAACAAAGATACACTATGTACTATGTGGATCAAGTGTCTTCCTCTTCTCAAAGGGAATCTTGGCCCTTGCACGAGAACTAAATATACGGAAGTGGGTCACTTTTGGTTTGAGGCCACTCCAAGCCTTGAAGGGGGTCTTATCCTTGACAGGTCTATGGGGAGATCTATTTTGGATGTAGTTTGCACAATTAAGTCCCTCAACCCATAATATTTGTGGAAGTGACTTTGCATGCAACATGCAAGATGCCATCTCTTTCAGGGATCTATTTTTTCGCTCAGCAAATTCGTTTTTATGTGGAGTATAAGGAATTGTGTGATGCAACTGAATCCTAGCCTCAAGACAAATATTTTGTATCTCATGGTTGACATACTCCCCCCCATTATCTATTCAAAATAATTTGATCTTATTTCTCGATTGTGTCTCAACAAGGGCTTTGAAATCTTTGAGGTGTTGAAAGACCTCAGATTTTTTCCTGAGAAAGAAAGTCCATGTGAAGTGTGAGAAATAATCAAAAAAAATGATCTTGTACCTTGCTTTACTAATTGATGGATGCGGAAAAGGTCCCATGAGATCACTATGGATCATATCTAAAGGAGAGGAGGCCTTCTGAGTCTTTCCTTTGTCGAATTTCTCTTGAGGGTGTTTTCCAAGAACACATCCCTCACAAATTCCTTTGGAGAAGTCGATGTCAGGTAGACCTTCAACTATTCCATACTTGCTAAGCTGTTGCATATATCTGAAATTTAAATGCCCAAAACTTTTGTGCCATATCCTACTACTTTCATTGGTATGTGTAAGTAGTAATGCGGAATCTGGTTCAATAAATTCAGAAAATGTGTACAGTCTGTATTGATGAATTACCTCACCACTAGAAACTTTTGAATTGGTTTGCATGTCATAGATATCCACAGCATCAGGTGTGAATACTACTCTCTTCCCGGTGTCAGAGTTTTTCATCTGATACACGGAGAGAATATTGACGGAGAGTTTGGGAACATGTAGCAAATTCTTTAAGCTTATGCTTGTGAGTTCAAATCTCCATTTGTTAGTGACCTCAACTAGAGAGTCATCCCCCATCAAAATAGGAGGATCTTTGCATGCGTATGTGACATACCCAATCCCCCCCCCCCCTCCCGGGGATGGGATACGCAACTTCAAGCCCACTTCTGGACTAATTTTGAATTCTGGTCAAATTTTAATGAATAAAGATGCATGAAATATTCACATGCATAGATCAAGATTCAAGCTATAATATAAAATAAATGAACCATATGTCATGCACAAAAATAACCAGCAAGCATGCATACTATGGATATGAATTTCATAGATAAATAAATACACAGAGGAATAAATACATAGGTAAATAAAACCATAACAAAGAGCTCTTATCTTTAATGAAACGAATCACTAATTGGTTGCAGACCAAGGACGTTCCACCCAACCCTAGAAATTGTTGTTCCAAGTATTAATAGAAATGTCAACCCCAAGCTAGGGCTATGAATCCACAAGGATGGTTCCAGAGTGTCACTCAGCTTCCCAAACCAATCAGCACTCAATCTCTCATAGGATTTCCAACACCCACATCAATCCAAGTACACCAGCTCTCTTCTACCCAGCCTGCACAACCCAAGATAATGGACCCCCTTCTCTTCCATGTAGTCCCTCAGGTTGTCCATATCCTTCCAGGGATCCAGTGCATCTGGTCAAGAATATCCATGCTGGGACTTTTAAGGATTCGTAGTTGTGAGGAAAATTGAACATAGGCCAAAGAATCTCAGACATGCAGGCCTTAATTCATGGTTGGAATACACCAACATTCTTTACAGCCAACCAAACCATGGATCCTCTCCAACATTTTGTTTTCCTTTCCCAATCCAAAACACGAATGAGGATGGACGAGTGGGTGAAAGAATGAGTGGAGAGAGAACAGAATGAAAGGTGTGAACAATGAACAATGAGTGAGTGAGTGAGTGAGTGAGTGAAGAAGAAGCAACCCCCACCATAGACCAAATATGGGTTTATTTATTTCTTGGAATTAAGGAACCACTTGGCCTTCCCCCCAAGAATCTCATGTAAATGTTATTCTCCATTAAAACAACAATGGATATATAAAATACAAAATAAATACTTAACCCCTCAATCCCCCTGTCTTGTGCAATCATAGCCCCCTATAACTCTTGTCCTTGTATGTCTAGTAGCCAGTGATGTATTTATTATTAATAATGATCAAAACATTACATTTCCTAGGCACACTGGCCTCTTTCAATTGTTTGGGCACTCTGTCTGTTCATTAAAAAAATACATTATTTAATACGGGGCTCAAAACTGGGGTATTACAACATCTAATTAAGAGTAGATTTCAATCATATGTGTGTGTGAAGTATCTCCAACAACCCCTAGTTGAATGGTGGTACAACACTTCTTACCATACAACTACTTGCATGAATCCTTTTGAAGTAGTATATGGACAAAATACACCTTCAATTCTTTCATACATGCTTGGTGTCTCGAAGGTCCAGGCATTTGACCAAACTCTTACAGTTCGAGAGGCTATTCTCCATACCCTAAAAGAGAATTTGTTAATGGATCATAATCACATGAATAAACAAGTAGATCAAGGTCACTCATAACATCAATTTGTTGAAGGGAAACATGTGTTTCTTTAATTGCAACCTTATAAGAAAAACTCACTCAAGGTTCACCATTCTCAGAAAATGTCACCCAAATTTTATGGTCCTTATATAGTTCTCAAGCATGTGGGACAGGTGGCTTATCAGTTATCTTTTCCTATTCATTCTAAGCTCCATCCTATTTTCATGTCTCCTTCTTAAAGAAGGTGATTGGAACTAAGTGTCAAACTCAAACCATTATTCTCGAGTTGGATGAAGAAGGCTCCATCTGGTTGCATCCACAAGCAGTCTTGGACCAGTGTGAGCGTCGTCTCCATCAGTGCACCATCAAGGAATTTTTAGTACAGTGGAAACACACAACTCCAGTAGATGCCACCTAGGAGCCAACTACCATTCTACAACAATTTCTTCATCTTAAGCCTTGCAGACAAGGTTTTTTTTTAAGGGGGAGGGCATGTTAGGTACCTAACCTCCCTAACCCCTCACATAGGTAGAATGATATATTTTCCATGTACTAAATTACAATATTAATAAGCCATATTAATAAAGAATAATAATTCAAATGTAAGAAGACCTAATAGAAGCTTCTGCTTCTAGAAGATTTTCCTCTAGATTGTTCTTTTGGTAGATAGATTTAGTATAAATAGGAGTCGATAGCATGAGAATTTTTTGTCCTAGGAATTATTGTAATAGAGCATTTCTTTTCTGGAGGCCTCCCCCTTGAAGAGGCAAGTGAACATTGTTTACTATCAATAAAGGTATTATTTTGGTGTTGTGGTTTCATATATTTTGTTGTTCCACTATTATTCTCTGTAATATTTCTATTTTCGGCTATTATAATAGATCTGGTACTTTACAGCACATCACAATATATTCCACTCAAGATGCACATATTAGAGGGAGGACATGCTCAGATTGCAAGGAGTGGGAGTACAACCAGTTCAAGGAAAAGGTCCTTACATCAGACAATCATGCATGTGATAGATAGCAAAGAAGAATCAGGAGACATCCCGAATAGGACTCACAATCAATAGTATGGATGGGATTTTGTTTTTGGTGTTGGTGAGAGGTAAGACAAAAAAGGACTCAGTATAGATTGATCTGAAAAGGTTCAGGGACATGCTTGCAGGAAAGGTAGATCTGACAACCTTGGGGATTCAAACCTTGAGGCAACTGCAATCCAAGGTACTTCACTTCCTGATAAGGAGAAGCCTTGCAAGAATCAAGGTCAAGTTTGTAGATAAGGATCAAGAGATTCCCCCATAGGCCTTTCAAGAATGGAGCGGTCATGTGAACAAACTACCCTTGAAAACCTGCTCCTACAAAACAAAAGAATCATATTAGTCATGCAATCAAAATGAGACTTACCAATACACCATAAACATCATATTCTATGCCTTAAAGTAAACTTATAAGAGAGTGTTGGGTTCATTCAGCGATAATGTGGTGGTTGTAAATGAGTGTCATGAAACTACATGTGCCAATTCGAAACAAAAGATTAAGATCCACATGCGACAGTATAAAAGTTGAATACATTAAGAATATCATGCCAACAATAGGATGAATAATTTGAATTAGTCAATCAACAAATAATCAACCACAAATTCATTCAATACATGCAATAAAACACCAAACATTGCAGCCACATATGATCATCAAGCACCTCAGGATCAACAAAAGGTTCAAAGATAGTGCGTCAATTTCAGCATACAAATGTCAACAAAACATAACAATTCAATAAGCATCATGAAGACATTTGAAATCATAAGATATAAAGGATTAATAAACACCCATCA
>JZKD02S1984955.1:393041-410499 GCA_000966675.3 Picea glauca
TATTTATTTTCACCATAGTGATGTTCAGGGGGGGTGTTGGAGTTATTTCACACACACCTAGGATTTATTTTTCCTAAGGTTATTCCTTGTTTATTAGTCATAATTAGTCATTATCCAGTCTCTTATATTTTAGGGGAGACTATTCCACCTGGAGAATATTCTCTTTCAGTTGACACTTCAATTTGACTAGTTGAGTTGAGTTAAGATGTTGCATTGGTTTTGTCACCATGCAACATTGGGATCATCATCAACTCACTACTCTTTGTTCAGTCAGTTAACTGAAGACTAGTTGACTAGTTAACTCAGCTAGGTGGCAGTTCACTCCCGTAACTGCGTGAGAGACTAGACTAGGTGGAAGTTTACTCTTGTAATTGTTGGTGTGTGTCCAGATCAATCTAGACCACCACTATGGATCATTAGTTACTCATGTATCCTATATCTATTGTAAATTATTCACTCTTTGAGTGTGGAAACGGTTAATGATAATTCTTTCCATTCTTTCCCTCCTTCTTCTTCTTTTTCCAATTCTCGCTGCAAATCTGTGTATCATTGTTTAGCTAGATCTATTCTGTGCAGGTCAACACATTTACAGAGTACGGATGGTGAGTCGGGGAATGTGACTGTGTATACGTGGCATGACGTTACTGTACGAGGTCGAACCCAATGTCAGGTTTGTTTGCCTGTATTGAGGTGATGGATGCGCTTTTGCATCAGTGCATCACGGCCATGATAGTGAGGATATATGGATCCTTAGCGACTCAGCGGATCACTAGTGGTCAGCTGAGGATTATGCAGAGGGTCCTTGATGGGGTATTTTTATCCTGGGGTTTGATGTTGCACGCCAGGATGATAGGGAAGATTCAACGGTGTCGGACCATCGACTTTGGAGACTTTGCATTTGGATGTATCCTGGTGGCATGGTTTCTAGAGAGGTTTCCCATGTTGCACCCTAGGGTTTTGTTGTTGTCTACAGGGTTGCAAGATCCGTGACTAATGCGGTGGGCTCAGATTTTGGCCTGACACAGAGGGGGAGAGAGTGGCCACTAATTTACAGTCATGTTAGCGTGTGTGTGGTGTAACATGCCACAGATCATACTCAGATTCCCATATGGTGGGATGGACTTCTGGCATGATCCAGACATGCAGTTTCCTTCTGAAGAGGTTTGGGACGAGAGAGGTATGTGGGTGTATTTATGTTTTGTGATTTTGATAGTGTAGCAAATGTTTATGTGTATATGGATGTTGACTCTATCGTTTTTTTGGTTTTGCAGATGTGGGGCCTCGAGGCCGAGAGGTGGAGATGGTTGGAGAGTCGTCTCTCCAAGGGATGGTGAGACCGTCATGGGTAGGAGAGTAACGTCAAAGGGATGATGTCGGTGTGAGGCCAATAGATGAGGTGAGGGTCGGCCAGATACGTCGGTTCGATGATCCAAGTGTGGGGCCATCGCGTGCATCGTAGGTAGAGGTTAGCAAGGGGATAGATGATCTCTAACACCTATTGGAGGTGGTGTTGCAGGGTGTGTCAGAGGGCATGTGGTCCCACATTCAGGATGAGAGAGTCCTGGAGCAGTGTGTGGGTGGTCCTGCAGAGTGGTGGAACTTTATATGCAGATCAGTTGTAGTGGGGGAAACGATGACTAGTCAATTTCCCCATGGACCTGGAAGACCCCCAGCTGGCGGGGCGCCTCCTGCTGACAAAGGACCCGGTGGGGGAGCCCTGGGGGCACCATGAGTGTAAGTTATGTCTCTTTTTTTGTATTGATACAGGCCTGTGAGCCCATTTTGTACAGGGTATTTTGATACCCATTTTGTATAGGGTAGGGGGTACCCATTTGCCTATGGGAGATGTATATGTTGTACTTTTGTAAACATTTATGGTACTTTTGATCGATATATATATATGGATGCATATTTTGAGATCTTTGTAATTTTTACATGTGTTGATTTTTTTATGGTGTATGATGTCTAACCTATATGACGTGACCGATGTTTGATTATTTATGTATATGTGATGATGTCTTGATGTGGTAAATGCCAATCTAAAACTAGGTTAGCCATGTTATCTGCTATTTGATTGAATTTTCGTGGAATATGTGTAAATGTAATTGAATCAAAGTTTCGAGATAAGAGTCTAACTTGCAGGTATTTGCGAAAAAGTCAAGGATCGTAGATATGGTATACAGTGTTGAGTTGTTGGACGACAAGCTAGGAATCTAACAAAATCCTAGGGTGACAAATTTTGCGGTGACTGGCCTCGGGGAGGAGACCAATGAAGAATGTGTATTTTTCTTGGTTGTTGGTGGTTGAGCCCAAACATATGTCGTTGGAGTGGAGCAGTTCATGTGAGGGGGTATAGAGGGCCCAAGCGGTCAAAGTGAGATTTTGTGTCCAGCAGCTAGAACCGTCAATGTAACATATGTGGTAGGTCGATGGAGGATGCATAATTTTGAAACTTTGGATAGGTGTGTGGGTTATAGTTCAAGCAAAGGTGCAGTGGGCACACAATGCACAGAGAGCATAGGTCGTTTGGGCTCACAATGCACATAATGCACATAGAAAAGAATCCTTTTGGGTGCATGGTGCAGTGGGCACACAATGCACAGAGAGCATAGGTCGTTTGGGCTCACAATGCACAGAATGCACAGAGCAAAGAATCATTTTGGGTGCACGGTGCATTAAGTGTGCATCTGTGGGATGCAATACTCATGCACATTATGATACGTGTCGGGGAGGGGATTTAAGTGAAATTCTCCTCCTCCATCTCCAAACTTGGCTCTTCGCAAGTAAGGCTAGACTGGTTTTGGTACCTGCAAGGAAAATGGGTCAAAAATAAGTTCTCTCAAAGCCCAAATAGGGAGGAAATTGATACCTTATCCTCGGTATGGTCTCCAATCCGTTGTGTTTGTTTTGTCACTTGGGTGAGAAAAAAAAGGGCACTTGCATGTCTAGTTGGGCCTGCTAGACAAGACAGAGGTTGGTGCATGAGTTAAACAATCCAAGCACATGAAATAAGCAAGTAAATAAACTAAAAACAACTAAGGAAATAAAACTAGAATGCATAAGAAACTTTGAACCAAAAACAATCAACCAAATGACCAAGATTATGACACCAATGGATAACTATATTATTTGGAAAAACACCATAGAGAAAGGAGGACTTATGGGTCCCCTCTTCCTCCTTGGGAGGGCTCTTGAGTTCTCTAATGGAGAGATCTTCTTACAATGGTGAAAAATAAATCAAATGATGAAGAAATCAATGCTTATTCCCTCAAGAGGTGAGTGGAATGGCCTATTGGAATGTTGCTAGAATGCTCCAAGGAGAAAAGAGGATTCTCAAGGGAGGATTGAGGTAGAATAACAATCCTATGAAATTCTTAAATTCTTAGTTCACCCGTGGCCTCCATTTATAGCATGTCTTCAAGGAAATATTCAACTGGTTCTTAGTGTGAACAAGAGGCCCTTTAGGGCACCCTTTGTTCCTTGACCAGACACCCATTTGGATTCATCTCATATCTAAGGATCAAATCAAGTTGGGAGTTTGTCCATAAGTGGTTAAGGGGATGACAAGAAACATAAATGTGTTGTTCACAGTGGTGCACGGCTTTTATCGTACAAAGTTCTGGATATTGCGCATTGTGCGCTTTTCGGGCTTCTTTCGCCCGCACATTGTGTGCACACTTCCTTTAGTGAGTTAGCGCATGTCAAGTTTTTCCTAGTTATATAGTTTTTGCCTCTTGGAAATGCATTTTTGGTGTTGTAAGTGAACTAATGGTTGTTTGGCATTGTTGTATATCTGTAACCATTTGCGTACAATGTTGCAGACGAAATTTCAATGATAACAACTTTGTTCAACTACCTGAAGTCAATACAAAGTCTCAACGTACCATCCTTCTTCTTCACAAACAATATTGGGGCACCCCAAGGTGACACACTTGAGCGTATATACCCCTTCTTCAGAAGCCCTTCAAGTTTCATCTGTAATTCCTTCAGCTCTAGCAAACATCCTATAAGGAGTCTTTGATACAGGAGTTGCTCCCAGCATCCGATTTATAGATAAATCAACATCTGTTTTTTATGGAAACTGTGATATCTCTTTAAATACATCCTCAAATTATTTTAGTGTTGTGCAGTATTCAACATTTGGCAGTTTATCCTTAGGTGCCTCCTCTATGTGTGATGTAAATACTTGAAATCATTTTATGTAGCTTTTCTTCAATTGAAAGGATGAAACTTCTCTTATAGTTACAACTCTTGGGAAGCCTTGAATTGTTCTTAAGGTTCCTTCCTCATCCAAGCAAGTAAATTCCTTATTATAATAGTCTAGGAGAGCATGATGTTGGTCCAACCAATCCATACAAATGAGACAATCATACGATCCCAAAGGTATGATATTCAAATCAGATTTTCTGCACAGTTCATCTATTTCCATTGGACATCCCTTAACCATCTCATAAATTTTGTTTTTTTTCTCATATAGCTAACTAGACCAACCAAGGTTTTCCAAGTTTGCTTCTTGGCAACTAGAATCTTTCCACCATCTTAGGATCTAGATAACTATGACTAGATCCTGAATCAATTAAAATAGAAATGGGTTGGTCATTAATCTTACCTTCCAATTCAATCATGTGTGACTGAAACTCATCTTGCTTGTTATCCAACATTGTGTAAATCCTACGTACATTTATGCCCATGTCTTCAATTGTCGTAGCTTTTTGTACACTATGCACAGTCCTCTCTTTTTCACCTCTTTGAGGGATATCACTATACATATGATCTCTACCACAACCCCAACATTGAATAGGTTGTTTTCTTTGTTTTTTCCCCATTGTCTCCATCATTCTAGGCTCCTTGGGAGTTGATTGTCCTTGCATAGTATTTCTAAAAAATGGTGTTTTACTCCCCTTCTTCCTCTATTCCACCTTGCTTCTCATCTTGTCTTCCCAATCCTTTTGGAAAGTTGGTCTTCCCCTTTGCTGATAATAAATAAATTTAGCGTGCCTTATGGTTTCCTCCAATGTATTGGGGTCATCATATTGTATCTTGTCATTTATAAATGAGGGCATCCCACTCATGTACCTCTGAATTTTAACTTACTCTCATGGACATGAACGGACTAAACACCAAGGTAGATTTGAACATCTTACCTTTAGGTTCCTATGATTGTTTAATTGGGATGGATTGGTTGGACCCACATCATGCTCTATTGGATTGTCATAACAAAGCATTCACTTGCTTGGATGAAGAAGGGAACCAAAGGAAAGTGCAGGGAATTCCTAGGGCAATAACCGTTTGAGAAATTTCAGCATTGCAACTGAAGAAATGTTATAGAATAGGATGTCAAATATTTGCAGCTCATATGGAGGAGACACCTAAAGACAAGGTGCCAAATTTGGAGGATTATGTAGTCCTGAAAGAGTTTGAATATGTATTCAAGGAAGTACCAGGACTACCCCCAAAGAGAGACATTGATTTTTCTATAAATCTGACACCGGGAGTAGCTCCTATGTCAAAGACTCCTTACAGAATGAGTACACTAGAATTGAAGGAGTTGCAAATGCATCTTGAAGAACTTCTGAAAAAGGGGTATATACGCCCAAGCATATCACCTTGGGGTGCCCCAGTCTTGTTTGTGAAAAAGAAATACGAAACGTTAAGATTGTGCATTGATTTCAGACAGTTGAATAAAGTGACTATAAAGAACAAGTATCCTCTGCCAAGGATCGATGATATTTTTGATCAATTGAAGGATGCAAAGATCTTTTCAAAGACAGATCTCAAATCGGGATACCATCAGGTAAGAATTAAGGAGGAAGATATCAACAAGACTGCCTTCAGGACAAGGTATGGGCATTATGAATTCACAGAGGTTCCATTTGGGTTGTCAAATGCACCAGTTGTTTTCGTGTGCTTAATGAATGGTGTTTTCCGAGAATATTTAGACAAGTTTGTCATTGTCTTTTTGGATGACATTCTTATATACTCTAAGTCAGAGGAAGAGCATGAACATCATTTGAAGATGGTTTTGCAAGTATTAAGGGAGCATTAGATGTATGCCAAATTGAGAAAATGCTCATTTTATCAAAAACAAATTCATTATTTGGGCATATCATCTCAAAGGATGGGATAGCAGTGGATCCTGAGAAGATAGAAGCCATTAGAGAATGGTCAACACCAAAGAATGTGACAAAGGTCAGATCATTCATGGGCCTTTCAAGCTACTACAAGAGATTCATTGGAGGATTCTCAAAGATAGCACACCCAATCACTTCCTTGCAAAGAAAGGGTATGGAGTTTCAGTGGATGTCGAACTGTGAAAGGAGTTTCCAACATTTGAAACAGTTATTGACAAGTGCTCCAATACTAAGGATTATAGACCCAAATGAATATTTCATTGTATGCACAGATGCTTGTAATGAAGGACTTGGTGGAGTCCTCAGTCAAAATGGATGTGTGATATGTTATGAATTAAGGAAGTTGAAGGAGCATGAAAGAAACTATGCCACTCATGATTTGGAGTTGGCAGCCATAGTGTATGCCCTAAGGAAATGGAGACACTACCTCATGGGGAAAAGGTTTGAGCTAAGAATAGACCACAATGGTTTGAAATATTTATTTTATCAGCCAAATCTAAATGCTAGGCAAAGCAGATGGATAGAATTTCTAAGCGAATATGACTTTGATATAAATCATATCAAGGGGAAAGAAAATAAAGTGGTTGATGCACTCAGCAGGAGGGTGCATGAGCTACGTGTTACAGCCATCAACATGTACCAGACTGATGTTAAAAGAAAATTTATGGAGACTTCAAATACAGACCTCCAATACAAATAATTGATAGCAAAATTACAGCAAGGTAAGACACCACAGAAGATGGATATTTATAAGTTGGGAGTAGATGGAATACTGCTGCACAAGAACATAATTTTTGTACCAAATGTCCAGGACTTGAAACGTATAATTTTGCATGAGATGCATAATGTTCCTTATGCAAAGCACCCTGGATATTAGAAAACCATAGCAGTGCTCAAGAGCCAATACTTTTGGCCAGGTATGAAGAGAGAGATAGCATAATACATCGCAAGATGTATGGAATGCCAGAAAGTTAAAGTAGAACATAGGCACCCAGCAGGATTGCTACAACCTTTTCCCATTCTTGAATGGAAGTGGGAAGTGGTGACAATGGATTTTATTACGGGATTGCCCAAAATAGACAAGCTACATGATTCGATTATGGTGGTGGTGGACAAGCTTACAAAAGATGCCCATTTTATTCCACTAAAAACTACTTGAAAGGCGGCAAATGTCGTTGATATTTTCATGAAGGAAGTGGCACGATTGCACGGAATTCCTAAAACGATTGTGTCTGACAGAGACTCGAAATTCACCTCGAATTTATGCAAAGGATTGTTCAAAGGATTCGGAATGAATCTGAACTTTAGTACAGCTTACCATCCTGAGTCTGATGGACAGACAGAGAGGGTGAATAGAGTGATAGAATATATGTTGAGAATGTATGTGATGGATAAACCATCAAAATGGGAAGACTACCTACATTTAGTATAATTCTCTTACAACAATGGGTATCAGGCATCATTGAAGATGATCCCATTTGAAGCACTTTATGGCATAAAGTGAAATACTCCAGTAAGTTGGGATAACCCAGTTGATAGAATAGTTGTCGGGCCAGAGTTGCTCAAGGAGATGGAGGACCAAATGTTAAAAATTAAGCAGAATTTGAAAGCTGCCCAAGACAGACAAAAAAGATATGCTGATAAAAATAGAATCCACGGAGAATTAAAAGTGGGTGATCATGTTTTCCTGAAAGTGAAAGCTAACAGGAGTTCCCTGGAGTTGGGAAGTTGCGCCAAGTTGGCAGCCATATTTTGTGGACCATTTGAAATCCTAGAGAAGATTGGTCCAGTTGCTTATATGATTGCATTGCCTGCATCTATGTCTGTCCATAATGTATTATATGTATCATTGCTAAAGAAATACATACTTGATGTTAATCATGTTATTGATTGGAATGGTATTCAAGTGGAGTAAGAAGGCGCTTTCCAAGTGCATCCGGTGCGCATTTTGGACCGAAAAATCAAACAACTCTGGAACTGCGCCATAGGGCTTGTAAAGGTCCAATGGGCCTGGTACGGACCTGAAGACGCTACTTGGGAGCATGAGGATGCAATGCGGGCAGAATACCCGCATCTTTTTGAAAAACAAAATTGAAATTTTTTTTGTATATGGGTACATGATGCACTGAGGACAGTGCATAAATAAGGGGAGGGGATTATAATATCCCTCAGCCGAACCCAAATGCAAATGTAATCCAAGTATAATTAAGCTAGTGAGTTGTTTAGACATCATTTTTGTAATACACCTTTCATGGAATGGTGCACGCATATACTGTGTAGTAAAGTGATGTAGTGTGCACATTTATGGATACCGCGCATAGTAACTAAAGAGCGCGCAACCTTGAGGTCATTGGATACCATGCAAAGTAACTAAAGTGCATGCAATATTAAGGTTAGTGAACCTTTATGTATATGATATGCATTATACGTTGGTGAGCCAGTATTATAAGCCAGAATGCTTATGTTTTGGAATTAGGCCAGAGCGCCTAGATGTTAAAGGCCAATGCGCCTATTTTGTATATGTCTCATGATTAATATAAAATATATCATTGCGCGTAGACTGACCATGATAAAAGAGAAGGGGGACTAGATTCCACCAAATAGGGATAGGGAGGGCCTAAAGTTAAGAACAGGGCTAAGCTAGAGAGCTTAAAGCCGAAAAGAAATATTATATTAATATTTCTTAAAAACATAAAGTATGGATAATTAATTTATTCTAAGTCCTAAAGTAGGGGACAAGTGTATCAGAGTAGCTTCCAACATGACAAGTGTCAAGTTGGAGACATGCATACTTATTGTTGAGACTTAGTTTCTTTGGGGGGATCGACCATTGTGGGGGGAAGAGAGGGGTGGAAGAATTGTTGAGAATCTTACCATTTTTCCTTCGACCAGAGAACCAATATCCGGGATACATTATGTTAGTCCTTGAGCTATCCTCGTATCGTCCTACCACCGTACCTAGACCAGATCAATAACCATTCTTGTTGGTGTACCTGTCATCTTGGGAGTGTGATTGAAGAGGCAGGTTGTCAGGCCCGTGAGAAATTCTCTAAGTAAGAGAATTGTTGGGGATCGATTTCTTGAAGGTGCTAAACTGTAGCTATAGCGCTCTGAGACTTCCAGTCTGGCCTGTTGTTGAATCCCTAGAAGGGAAGTGGGGCAGCTGAAGGACTGTTGAGAAGAGAAGGGGAACACTTCCTTGGGTGGGACAGGCATGTGGGGAAGGAGAGGTTGTAGGCTTTGGTTGACTGAACACCTGAGAGGGAGTCCTTCCAGTTGACTGTGTACCTTTAGCCTGGTTAGGAATCCCTTACCCGGGTGGACTCTAGTCCCAGCTCGGGAGTGACTCACTGTTGAGAGTGATGAACAGTGTAGTCTAAGGCTGGGAGATTCATGGACGGTCTGCACGCAGTTGGTGACATTCCTACCAAGATAAGTACCGGTTATGTGATGAATTTACATGTTGCATTGTCATTTATGTGTTATTTTATGGGTTTTATTGCATGTGTGGTCATAACTATCTGTATGTTTAAGGGTATACCCCTGTGTACATTGCATGTCTGTGTTTATTGTTAATTCAGCCTAAAAATTGTATATTTACATAATGCAATTGTTTTTTTATTCTTTATATGTGAAGCTTCCACTAGAGCATTGTATGTATATGTTTAATTGCATGCAGTTCAATATGTATGTATGCATGTGTGTATGTATATGTATTTGAAGAGAAAATGTTATGTGACATAGCTCAATTGAATACTAGGGTGTTACAATATGTTGTCGGAACTAAGTTAAGTGTCTGAGTAGTGACATCTCCTGGCCTGTTGGTGGTCGGGATATGTTACAGAAAGGAAGCATAGAAAAGAGAAAATATTTTGACTAGCCATCTCAAGGAAAGATTTGAGGACTTAAATAAACTTGAAGTAGAATTCAGTCAACAGAAAGAAGACTTTAAGAAGAAATTGTCTCCTTGAAGACACAACTTGAAGAAGCAAAGAGAAAGGAAGAAGTCATGAAGAAAGAAGAAGAATGTGAGAATCTTGAAGAAGTGTTTACATTGAGAGTTAAAGTTGTCAAGCTCAGCAAAGAGAGAGAAAGATCCACATCATCAATAAAGAAAGATGAAGAGAAATGTTAGAGGTTTCTAGAAAGAAATAATGAAGAGAAGACTAAGAGTTATGCATAAGTTATCAAAGTCCCTACTAAGAAGGAAGAACGTGAGCCCTCAAAGAAGAACATTCCAAAAATGAAGAAAACTCAAGAAGAAGATTGTAGAAGAGACAGATATCAAAGTAGACCCTCCACTTTCAAGTATCAAAGAAGATTCAAGCATTTTGAAGGAAACAACAGAAGAGAAGATCGTGATCATCCAAGGAATGAATTTAGAAGGACTACATCACAAAGAATATCATTCACTCCCAGGTATGAAATTTTCTTTTATGGTCATTTTTTTATTTGTACTAACTTTGGTCATAAAGCTACAGATTGCAGAGCTTATGGAAGAAATGGTCAAGCAAGAAATGCATATGTGACTCCATATAATTTTGAATGTTACAAATGCCATAAATATGGACATAAATCTTGTGATTTTAGAAGCATTATGGATACTTATATTAAAGAGAACAATAATATCAAATATAAGAAGGTTTGGAAAAGAAAACAAGAAAGGGTAAAGGAAGAACGGATGAATGAAAGACACCCATAAGTCATACTCTTAGGATTGGAAATAGTACAAGATCAGGACAAATCTACAAGAAAAAAGGAAGATGTCAGATATAGGAAGGTTTGGAGAAGAAATGAAAAACAATAATAATAGGTGAATGAAGACCGGGTCCTAGAGATCGTACTCACAAGATTTGCAGTAGTGTGAGATCATGATGAATCCACAAGAAAAGAGGAAAAGGTCAGAATTCAAAAAGAGGATGATGATGAATCCGCAAATGAAGAGGAAGATTATGTTGCATCAGAGTGATTATTTTTCTAAGCCATCCGACTTGGAGACTCCCAGTGAATATGAATATTGAATAGGGGGAGTCTAAGCAACAGATCTACATATCATAGAACTACATTTCAAGCAGTCTAAAGTATTTTCAATTTTTGGACAGACAATTTTAGAGTGGCAGAGATTCGTTGTATAGAGGATTCCAGGCATGCTCTCAGATAGGGACATATTTAGTACAAATTGTTGCAAACATGCCGAGTATGATTTGAAAAATTGAGAAGACAGCTTGAGAATTTGGAATATGTTGTAATCAGAAGATGGGTCAGCATAGTATGTATTTGAGTAGCAGATTCATGGGTACTTTATGACATATGGACAGATATCGATTCATGAGAAATTTGACAGGTCTAAATAGATACATGATAGTGGATGAAATCATAGTAACAATTGGAATCAGTGGAATCAATGGACAAGTGGAATTAGGAAGGAAAGAAGTAAAAGACACAATAGAAGCTATATCGTTAGAAGAAGGTATGGTCATTGATGTGAAATTGACAAGTCAAGACACTCTTGTTGATGTTTTGGTAGTTGCGGGAGGTATTAACCTCCATGTGTAACCTTTGACTTAGAATAGAATATTCTTGAAGCAATTGAACCATTAAACAGATGTTATAAAACCCTAGGAAAGAATTTGGCCTCAAGATAAATAATATTAATGTAATAGACACTTACAAGATAAGAATTCGTCCCCAGTCAACCAGACAGTTTAGTATAAATAGGCAGTTGTCTATTTTATTTGTACACACTCACTTAGAAAGTGTACAATTCAATACAATGCCAAGAGATAACTCAAACAATGCCAATAGATAGTCAATACAATGCCAAGATATAACTCAAACAATATAGAAAGTCCCCTCCCAAGAATGTGTCTCTCTCTCTCTTCTTTCTTCTCCAACTGCAGCTCCAAACTTGCGCTCTGATGAACAAGTGAGTGTGTGTCCAAATGAGGGGCTAGCCTCTCTTATTTATACAATCTGGCAGGTGTGAATGGAAGTGTATTTTCATTGGCAGCGCTGACTTCTCATTCTAGATGGTTATAACCACCTTTAATTAACCTGGGGGGCTTCTTCTCATTTTTCCTATTACAATTAGGGTTTGACCAATCTGCAAAAGGGGATTTGGTCATTTACAATACCCGACATGATCAATCTGCAAAAGGGGATTGATCTAATGAATAATGCATCAATAATAAATAGGATACTCTTTGTAGTTACAATATTTCAACACTCCCCCTTAACAAGAAGGGTATTCTACAACAGCATCAAACGAGAGAGAGGACAACATCATCAATAGCATCTTGGAACATTGACTGGCGTATCTATAAATCATCAGAAGTTTTTTTTCTCATCATCAATATCATCATTCTCAACAAAGAGTTGGAATGGCATCATCATATGCATCAACATGGATTAGTATAAAACTAATGTATCATCATCACAACATGAGGTTGGTCACATCATCATAGCACAAGGCTGGCACGTCATCACAACATGAGGCTGGCACATCATCACAGCATGAGGTTAGCACATCATCACAGCAATTAAGTTGGCACATCATCACAACAATTAAGTAGGAACATCATCATAGCAATTAATCTGGCACATCATCACAGCAATTAAGCTAGCACGTCATCACAGCAATTAAGTTGGCATCATAGAACTAGGATGGCACAACAACACAACACAAGGCTGGAATATCATCAGCACGAGGCTGGCATCACAGCACTAGGCTGGCAACATTATCACAACACTACTCCCCCTTTCGAGGGAGGTCCTTTCGGACTATACCAATATTATCTCGAAAGTGCTCAAACTTTACACGAGATAGAGGCTTGGTCAACACATCAGCAACTTGTTCATTCATGCTAACATATTGGAGCTTTATGGCTCCTCTCTACACCATGTCATGGATGTAGTGATATTGGATCTCTATGTGTTTTGAATTGTCATGAAATACAGGATTCTCGGTCATCTTTATGCAGCTTTGGTTATCACATAGAATCATGGTTGCTTCCATATCTAGGTCGAATAGACCTGTCAACAACTTTAGAATCCATATGGATTCATAACTGGCAGAACACGCAGCAATGTATTATGATTCCGCCATGCTGAGAGAAATACTTGATTGCTTCCTACTCTGCCATGAGATCATGGATGAACCCAAACTGAAACAGCTACCTGAAGTGCTCTTCCTGTCAAATACACTTCCAACCCATTCTGAATCAGTGTACCCACTCAGTATGAAGTCATGATCTCCATCATAACTGAGACCACAATCTAATGTACCCTTAAGGTACCTCATCACATGTTTTGCAGCAACTAGGTGAACATGTCTAGGTTCTACCAGAAACTGACTCAAGGTGTTCACGGAAAAATAGATATATGATATGGTGTTCGTCAAATACATTAGAGATCCAATGATCTGTCTATACAGTGTGGCATCAATCAATTCCGACAAAGTTTCGACCAGAAGCTTCAGCTTTGTTTCCATGGGTGTATTCATGGACTTGCACTCTAACATATAAAATCTCTTCAGGATTTCAAATGCATACTTCCCTTGGTTAAGAAATATCCTCTCTGGGCTCTTCCATACCTCAAGACCTAAGAAATAATGCATTGGGCCAAGGTATATCATCTCAAATTCTTTAGTGAGATTCTTCTTACATTCAGTGATGAGATTTTCTTCTCCAGTTAAGAATAAATCATCCACATAGAACAGCAATATAACCGGCTCATCATTCATAACCTTGAAGTAGAGGTTAGAATCATCTTTACTCTTGGTAAAGCCCAAGCTCGTCAGAAAACTGTCTATCCTTCCATACCAAGCTCTAGGAGCTTGCTTCAATTCGAACAGAGCCTTCTTCAACTTCCAGACATCATTCTTCATGTCTTCAACTTCAAATCCTTGAGGTTTTTCTATATACACTTCTTCTTCAATGACACCATTTAGGAAAGTTGTCTTTACGTCCATCTGGTGTAACTTCCACTTCATCTTAGCTGCAAGGGCTATGTTGGTTCTTATCTAAGTGTATCTAGATACAGGAGAAAATGTCTCTCCATAGTCAATTCCTTCCTTTTGAGAAAATCCACGAGCGATAAACCTTGCTTTGTACTTCTCAATACTTCCATTAGTAGCATGTTTTATTTTGAAAATCCATTTGGAAGATACCACATCCTTTCTCTTCGGTCTAGGAACTATTTCCCATACATCATTCTTTATGATGGATTGGTATTCTTTTGTCATGGCATATTCCCATTCTTTCATCTAAATGTCTTCTTCAAAGCAGGTAGACTCCTTCTGTAAGAGATCACACATCAAAGCCATATAAATGGAGAATGGCTTAGATCTCTTCACTTGTCTCGTGGTTCCTTCGGGGACACCATACTTTTCTCCATATTGAATGAGTTCCCTTTCCCAAGATGGCTTTCTCTTGTGGGAGATATTTATCTAGGGAAGTTCTTGAAATTCTACTATGTCATGATCTTCTAGAATTTCCTCATCGAGGGAAGCTATGACTTCCCTCATTGGTTCTGCAACTATGGGAGGTACAGGTTCCTCTTCATATACTTCTTCAAGTTGGATTCTTATTTATTTCTTGAGTGTTTCATCTTCATCAAAGGTCACATCCCTGTTGATCTCAATATGATGTTGACCTGGTATATAAACTCTGAAGGCCTTGGAGACCTCACAGTATCCAAAAAATATTCCCTTCTTTCCTGAAGGGTCTAGCTTGTTTCTCTTCTCTTTTGGAATATGTACAAATACTGGGCATCCAAATTTTTGAGATGGATTACTTATGGATTCTTTCTGGAGAACATCTCTTCAGGGGTCTTGAACCCAAGTGCACTATGGGACAATCGGTTTTGTACATATACTATTGTTGTTTTTTCTTCTGCCCATAAGCACATAGGAAGATCTTGATCATGAATCATGGTCTTCACTGCTTCCATTATAGTTATGTTCTTTCTTTCTGCTACACCATTTTGTTGAGAATTATAGGGAGTGGTGAGCTCCCTCTTGATCCCTACATATTTACAAAAGTTTACAAATTCTTTTGAGGTGTATTCTCCTCCATTATCTGACCTGAGTATCTTGATATTTCTTTCAAAAATATTATCTATAAAGGCTTTGAATTCCTTGAATTTACTAAACACTTCATCTTTTGATTTCAAAAAGTAAACCTAGGTTTTATTGGAATAGTCATCAATAAAAGATACATAGTATACATACCCACTGATGGAGGATGATGGCATCGAGCCACACACATCTGAGTGAATGAGTTCTAAGACTCCTTCTTCTTTATTGTCTCTCTTTGGAAAAGGATTCTTGATGTTATTCCCTTGTTCACATCCATTTCACACACCTTCAAGGTCAACCTTGAGTTCTGGTAGACATGTGACTACCTTGCATACATACGGTAATGCCTTGTAGTTGATGTGGGATAATATTCTATGCCAAAGTTCACATGGATTCTCAATGGCATGGGTCATGGATGATTTTGAGTGACCCTTTATCTTATACAAGCCACCTTCTTCTTTTCCAATAACGATTGTTTCTTTCATGGTTTTTCCTTTAGTCCACATAAGAACTTATCCATCTATAAAGGCAACTCTGAAGCCTTTATTTCTAAAGTTGATATGGAGAGTAGCTTCTTTGTCAAACCTGGTACATAGAGTACATCCTTCATCTTCATTGGAGTCTGAGTTAAGCTTGTAGTTTGATTCTCCTACCCCCTTGATAGGGTATTGATAATCATCTCCAAGTGTAACTTTCTGAGAAAAATTATTTTCTGAAAGGAAAGAGAGAATATCTCTTTGACCTTTCATGTGCTTGGAAGCACCACTATCAATGAGCCAAGTGTCCTCTCCAGGTGATATTGATCCTGAGAGGGATGAGATTAAGACATAGTCTTCAATTCGTTCTCTTATCATATTTGTGGGTGGCTCTTCATATTCAACTGCACGGGAATGATGCCTCTTGTTTTTCCTCTTGTATTCTTCTCGTCTAGCTGGAAAATGTCTTGCAATATGTCCCATCTTGTCACAGTGATATCATTGGTAAGACGAGAAGTCTCTTTCTTCTCTTTGTTCTTTCTTCTGGAATCTCTTTGGTTGAGATTCTTTATGTATGAATTTGTGTTGGGGGTGAGACTCTTTATGAGTTTCTTTCTAGAAGTAAGACTTATTTATTCCTCCTTTAGTATGAGTAGCTAGGGCTTGATGTTCATCTCTTGATAGTAAATCTTCTCGGTTAGCTACTCTTGATTCGTCTTGAATACATTCTTCCCAAAGACTGTCAAATTTTAGTTTCTACGTTATGGCACAAACAGTTTGGATGAATGCATCCCATGGTCTTATGAGACCATTAAGGGCCATCATTATGATTTCGTCTTCATCTATAGTATTTCCAATTTCTTCTAGTTTTTATTTGAATTGAGATGTTCTGGAGAAATATTTTTGGATCAATTCTTCTTTCTGCATCCTTGTATTCTTGAGTTGAGTTCTTAGATTCATCTTCTGGTTTATGTTCTTTCCTTCATATAATATGATTAGGGAATCAAACATTTCTTTTGGAGCCTTATTTGAATACACTTGAGGAATCAAGTGATCTTTGATAGAATCCGCAATGATTATTTTGGCCCCAATTATGTCCTTTTGGTGTTTTTCTTTATCTGCAACATCGGCGAGTTCTGGTACTTCTTCTTTGATGAATCTTGCTAGTTCATTCTCTTCAAGAATGATTCCAATCCTATACTTCAAGGCATGGAAGTTTTACATGCCTTCTATCTTGTCAACAATCTTAGTGCTTGCAAACATCTTTTACCTGGAGTTAGGAAAATGACCAAAAAATGAAAATGCTCATAATTGAATTTTGAACTTACCAGGAGGTGCACTTGGCTGAGGTGAGTAGCCTGGTGTGGTTAGATTTTAAAAAATCTAACTTTTACCCCTCCAAACTTGATCTGTTGATTTTTGGACTGGTGTTTATGGTTTTCTGGTACTTCTAGTACTCTAGTACTATGGTACTTCTGGTTTTCTAGTACTTCTGGTACTTTGTGAAAACTAGGGTTTCACTTTCCGGGAGATCTAGCCACTGAAACGTTGCACTGAGGATGCCAAAGTTATCCTTGAGGAAGGGCGCACTTTTATAGATAATTTGAGGGATGAAATTATTTTTCAATAAAAATCCCTAATTTGCATGTACGGCAACAGAGACATTTTTCTCTTTTTCTTGTGAAAGATGCTCTCTTCAGCTTAGCTCTGATACCATGTTAAGGTTTAAGCTATTATTAGGTTTCTTTTCAAATTACTAGATAACCATAGCATAG
>JZKD02S1984955.1:411865-441911 GCA_000966675.3 Picea glauca
AACCTTGAATAGTTGTTATCCTATTGTTTGGTTCATGACATTATAATCAGTTTCTTTAGTTGTTTATTAGACCCTGCTTTGCACTGGTTTATGGACAATCTTTTCTTCATTCACTAAAAGCTATTTTACTATTTAACCAATCTTGGAGAGAACTGTCTATTTGTTTACCATTTGATGTCTGAATGCTATTAGATGAATTGAGTTATCCCATTGATCCACCTTTACAAAATACAAAAACATTCATTTCTTAAGTTACCAAGCACCTTTGGTCTGCAACCACAAAGGGTTTCTTGGAGTGATAACAGTTACCATGGAGATATTGTTGTTCTTGTTGTATTTTTTTAGGAAGGTTACCGTGAAGGAATGATTGGTCACAACACTAGAAGAGTGTTGTTCCTATTTCTCATTATTGTGTTTTTTATTTTGGATCTTGTTCCAGGAAAGTCACAAGTGATATCTCTGAGAAGGAGCTATAATGACGATTGTTCTCGTTATCGTTCTTATTATTATTATTATAAGAGTATTATTCTTGTCTATTGTTTTCCCCTTTGTTTTTCTTTTTCCGGGAAGGTCATAGGTGATAAATCTAAGGGGACCTATAGTAACGGTTGTAGGAGGAAACATATTAAATGGTCTCTATCTTGAAACATGGAGCAGACTATATAGATAAGAAGTTGTATACTTGATCGCATGCATCCATGTACCAAAGAAAAATAGGATGAAGAAGGGTACTTTTGTGAGATACAGAGTATCTCATATGGATATTGATTGTAAGGAGAAGAAGGCTCCAAAGATGACCAAACAAATCCCTCTAGTGTAGTTGATCACTCTTCATATCATCAAGAATATTTAATAGAGCCAGAAGGGCCTACCCAGAATCGTTGCAGTAACCACGAAGAGACCATCATGGCATTGTGATTATTTGCAAGATGAAAATACATATATCATTGATAAGCCATATCATGAGGAGAAAATGGCTCCACCAATGGTGAGGTAGACGACCACACCAAGTACCATCTCAGAAGGAGATAGAGTTCAGAGTGAGTCATCCCTCACGATCCAGTAGGGAGGAGCATCCTCTCCATAACCATTCTCAGGAAACTTCAGATGAAATCATCACATACTGAGGGAGCATATGGCTCTAGAGATTATATAGAGTCAGAGGGAGTCAAGCTTCAGAGGGATCATAGTGATCATGATCTCATAGAGAATCAGTGGATTAGATACTTTCATTCAGAAAGTATTCCTCCTCAAATTCAGATGGGAGAGAGAGACGTCTTCGAGGATTGACAGATAAGTGCCATGAGTTTTGGATGATATATCGTAGCTTCAAATAATTATAGGATATGTGAGATATCCTAGGAGGATTCCCTTGTTTCAGTGACAAAGGAGGAATCCAATAAGAAGTATTGGGATATGGATTTTTCCTTGAGACTAGAAGGGAAGTCAGTGGTGACCTCCAAATTGATCTACAATATCAAACATGTTGTTGATGGTAGCATAGAGATGTACAAATCCTAATTTGTGGCTAGAGGATTCTCCCAGCAAGAGGGAGAATATTATGATGAGACAATTTCTCCAATAGTGAGAAGAAGTGTACATAGAGAAACCATAAGGTATATGAAAAGGAGTCTCATGTCTGCATATTGAAGAAATATTTGTACATGCCTAAGTAGGAACCCAAGGCATGATATGCCAAATCAAACAATTTCTTGATGATCTTTGGCTTTACCAAGAGTAAAGACAATTCCAACCTTTACTACAAGGTTGTGGATGGTTGGACCAGTGATATTATTGTTATATGTGGATGACATGTTTCTAACAGGAGACGAGAATCTCATCACTGAAAGTAAGAGGAAGCTTGCTACAGAATTCGAGATGAAACACCTGGGTATGATTCATTATTTATTGGGTCTAAAGGTGTGGTAGAAATCGGATGATATTTTCTTGTGACAAGGAAAATATGATGTAGAGATTCTGAGAATATTTGGAATGATGGATTGTAAATCCATGCCTACACCAATAGTGATGAATCTAAATTTATAGAGTGATAAATGTTCAGATATAGTGGATACTACCATGTATAGACAGATGATTGGTTTGTTGATGTACTTAACGAACACAAGGTCAGATATATGTTTTTTAGTGAACACATTGAGTTAGTATATGGTTGAGACAAGATGTGTTCAATTTATTGCATCAAAACATGTGATGAGGCACCTAAACGGTACAATTGATTATGGACTCATATATGCTTCAAATCGTGAGATAATCCTACAAGGATTTACTGATTCAGATTGAGAAGGTAGTGTTATAGACTTGAAGAGTACATATGGATGTTGCTTCAGTTTTGGATCTTCTATGATCTCATAGTTTAGCAGGAAGCAGATGAGTGTGGCGCTCAGTACAGCTAAGGCAGAGTATATAGCAGTGAAGCAGTGTGGCTTTGGAAGATGCTTATAGGATTTTTTAATCTTGATTTAGAGGCGACTTGTATCTGGTGTGATAACTAGAGTTGTGTGAATTTGACAAAGAACCCGGTGTTTCATGAAAAATCCAAGCATATCGAGATCAGGTACCATTATATCAGAGATATGGTGCAAAAGGGAGCAGTGAAGCTCCAGTATGTCACTGCAAATGATCATATAGTAGATGTGTTGACCAGGCCTCTGTCGAGAGTAAAAATTTGTGTGGTCCAGAAGGAATTCCTATTGTCACAGGGGAAGACCCAGGGTTCAATGCTCAAGAGCGCACCAACAAAACCCTAACTACCGACCCTTTCAGCAACACCTTCGAAGCAGATGAATTCTCACCCGAGGTAGTGGCAGGGGTGGTTGCAGGACTAAGATGTCTGCAACCTTAGCTGGGACACCGATCTGTGATTATATATTTTACAGGGCACTTAGCATAGATCATTCATCAATATTTAACCCTTATGGTACTTCGCAGATAGCACAGATCATCGCAATGAATACTTAGACTAAAGATGATTCAGTACTTAGCCACAGAAATATATATTAGACTCAGCAGATCAAGCACTAAGCATCTTATATATCATAACTAACATTCATTCATATATCATAAACATGGAGCATAACTAAATCTATTTAGTCACATCAAGAACTTAGCCAAGAAGGAGATAAACACATTATATCGAAGCACAGAGCACAATACACAAAGTTACCGTGGTTCACCCCCACCCTGGGGCTACGTCCACAAAGTCTTCTTCTTTATATTATCTCGGTAAAGCGGTTACAGCACAAAGCTTCAGTGACCCTTACTTCGCATAGGACAGAATATATGTGCAGCTTGCTAGATCCTTCTTCCTTGCACCTCAGCAGAAAACTACAACAACTTGCACTTAGCTTTTCAATCTCCTTACAATCATGCACTGAGCACTTACAATATACATCCAATCACACATATCCAGCTACTAGCACTAAGCCTCTAGATATACATCACATAGATGTACTACTCTTCTCTACTTACATTGCATAAGTATATATTTATAGATTACAAAATGGGCCTAAGCGTGGGTAAACCCACGGGCCGACGTCCCTTTCCCTTTACATCAACCCAAAACCCTAAAAGGGACCCAAAAATAGGTCTTGCTTCCCTATTTTCCACTTCATGTTGCGCTCCATCTTTGGCAAGTTGTCGCAGTCCCAAAAACAGTAAAATATGACCAAGTATTCTTCAAAACTTGGTCAAGGGCCAATAGGCCCCCAACACTCACCTATGACTCATCCCGAGTCACTCAGGTCTGATAAAGTCCGCCTCAAATGCCTCAATCTTGGCTCGAGCTTCTTCAACCTACTACAATGCGACAGCCTCTTGCTCAGTAAATTCTTGGATCAGTGTATCATTGAGAGGTCCTTCCAAGCATTGTTCTGCAGTGATGACAACCTATTCAAGTTCAACTCCCTGGCATTCAAGTTCATCGGATAGTTGGCATGCTTTTTCTTAGATTGGATGAAGTTGTTGGGAGACTTCCATCACTTTACTTTGCAGCGTATGTACCTGTTGTTGGGATGTGCATTGTTCTGTGAACCTCTTCATTCGTTCGACTGGGGTAAAATTCTTTATCTGCGCCTGTAGTGTGTCTACATGCTACTTTTCTTCTTGGAGATATGCCTCCAATGTATGCAATTATGTATTCTCTGCGAGGGTTTCATAAGTTTGGGCGCTTCTAGCACTTAGCTACTTGCATTCCAAGGAAAAGGTTTTTAATCGGCCAACTGCGCTTCGAGCAGTGGCCTCTCTTAGATCTCTTATTTATTGGGGGGTCTCGGGCACAGTGCGGAGCTCCAGATCCGTGATGCATTGTTGGATTTGTTGGATTACTTCTTCCAGTTGGTTCACCTGCTATGGGAGACGGCTTCCATCTTTACTTCTATGACCATCACAGACTGTAGTGCTTTGTGAACCCTTTCCTGTACTTCAAGTTACTATGCTAGAAACTATGCCTTTTCCTCATCCCACTTCCCTTTCAGGGAAATATTTTCCCATTCTGCCTCATTCTATTGTTCTAGAAGTGCTTTTTGTGCTTGCATAAAATCCTAGGTGGCTTGTGTTGTGTCTTCTTGAGCTCGTCGAAGGCGAGCTTCGAATTGATCAACGATCTGGTGTAATTGAGTGGGCTCATCACTTGTTCCTGATGTTCCTCTTATCAAGGGCACTATAGAAATTTCTTGGCTGGACTGGAGTGCCTGTTGCACTTCTTTGAGTTCACCCTTGATTCGGTTGAATAGCTCCTCCTGCTTTGCTTCTTTCTTTTCTACGAGCTCTAGTGAAACATCATTCAGTGCGGAAATTAATCAGTCGAATTCATCTGGGGTAAGGGTAGTTTTAAGCATGGTTCAAGTGGCCTTAGATTTATTTTGGGATGAGGGTTTTTGTGGTGTCATCTTTCTTTTCATGGAGGGACCCTCCTCCTCTCTAGGTGGAGTAACCTCACCTCTGTTTTGTTCAACTTTTGTACCGCCTAGCTCGTCACCATCACCTCCCTGTGTAGGTGAGATCGACATAGTCTTCGTGGACATGCTAGGGACATCTTCAACTTCATCATCCTTCTTAGTCCTGCTTGGCCCAGGTGTATCCGGCATAGCTTCAGAGATTTCCTCGTCGTACATGTTTGCGGGGTCCGCTGCAACAAGTAGGTCCACCGACCATTCCTTGGTAATCTCCTCCAAGTCATCTTCTGTCATCTTGTAGTAGGATTGGAGTTGTTTTTTATGCTCATCACCACATGGTGTAATATAGGTGAAGTGGCAGTCTGCGCTAAATTTCATCAAAGGCATAAACCTATGAAGTATGTTTGGGGTGATTCGCGGTGTAGACTGAATTGCATTCTTCAGTTGGTTGAAGTAGGTGTGTAAGACATCATTGGACTGCCACTACTTGTTCATGTTGTTGGAGTACCACAGCGTACAGAACTTCGCGGCTAGCGATACAAAATGTTCGATCTCCAAAAAAGTGGCTCCCTTTGGCAGTTCCCAAGCGATGAAAGCAATGAGTATGAGCAACCAACTAAAGTGGAACTCATACCCTTGGTCTTGTGCTCCTCTGCAATCCAGCTCTAACTGGTTTACAATATATTGTGACCAATTCATCTGTAGTCCCTCGGTGCACTTCCCTATGAGGTCAACTACGAAGCCAATCACCTGTGTTGGTCTGTTTTTATGAACTAACTTTCCCGCGATAAGCTAACATGTAAGGTGCACTGCGCCACTCTAGATAGAGGCTACCTTGTAGCCTCGCGTACCCTTCTCTACATCACCATAAGTTTCCTTCATCCATTGTGCTAGTGCTCGGTCTGAGGTCTTGCCTGGGTAAAAGTTATGTGGGTCAGGGACTTGCATGCTAAGTCATGTGATCCAATTGATCAGAGTCGGATCCACAGTGATGCGGCAATCCAACCATAAGTATCCATCATGGTAGCAAGACAGCAGCAACCTGACGCATACGTCGACTTCCTGGTGTCTGTCGAAGTGAGGGATATTCATTATGTTGAGTAGTGTGGACTGCACGAGGTTTTGGGTCCAGGACTGCGGGACAATCTTAGGATTTCTTCCTTTGGTCTTGGTTAAGTATTTATGCGGAGATAACATGCTGTAGATTTTGCGATCTCCAAGGTTAAAATCATTAAACTTCAGTGTTGCGAGCTTATCCTGGTCAGCATGTACTGCGCGCACCCCTTTCGGAAGATACGTGGTGATCAAGGTGTACTCAAAGTCTTTGGGTACATTTTCATGGTTAATCTTGCCGCTCAAAGGTGGTATGTAAACTAGCAAAATGCGCGAGATCATCTTGGCATTTATAATATCATCTATGTGCTTTGTTCTTGTCTCAGTTGTGGTTCTAGAAGGTCCTGCTCTGCGAGCAGTGGAGGGAGAAGCTTGGACTCCTCTTGTCGATGATGCTTGCAAACCTATAGACATCCTTCTCTCTGACATGACTCTCTCAGCCATTAGGTCAATAAAAACTTCTTCAACTACCTTCTCAATAGCGCTGAGCTCGTCCGACATACAAGCTTGGGTAAACTAGATCAGGTTTGAAAATGAATGCAGAGACTACGATGAACAGTATGGGAACAAGGCAATGATCATAGGGTGAATTAATCTCAAGTTTCGGGCTCAAATTCTCACTTATAAAAAATTATTCTCGGTGCATGGAGCGACAGACTAAGTAGGGAAACTTAGCAACGATCTGCTTGCAATGGATATGAGGCCTTCATTAACTCCGTTCTATCTGTTCTGGTGTTGTCCAACGGTCTAGTGGGAACCCATAATTTATTTTCGACCTGTTCAAGGTGGAATTCGAATGGGTATATCGATCCAACGGCTATATTGTTTCACCATGGCGAAGTGCCAGATGTCGTTATTCTGATATCTCGGTGAAGCTCAATTCTTGTGATTTTTCCTTCTGTGAAGTTTCCTCTGGAACCTCTTGTAGACTTACAGTATTGGCCCTTTTCTTTCTTAACTTTCTAGCCTTCTTCCCAGTGAGCTTTGTCTCAGTAATGCTTTTACCATTTTCATGCTTATCTTTTGTGGTCTTAGTTACTTCACATTGTTGAAATTCTTTCCTAGGGTTCTTGAATAATACTTCTTCTGTATAAAAAATAGGTAACTCAATCTTCTGCAGATCCTCTAGTGTTCTCTTAGCCTCGACATCAGATTTGCTAGTATTAAATATCTGTGATCTTCTCTTATGTTCTTCAATCAAGTGTGCGATCCTTCTGGTCATAAAGTCTTTTAACTCTTGTTTTTCTTGTTCCAAAACTTATTCTTCCTCTTTTTGTCTGGCTTGTTCTCTATCAATCCAAGGTTTTCCTATGAGCATCGTAAACAGGGCGTTGTCTTCAACAAATTTAATAATCTCAAAGTCTTCCTCTGTCGAAGTTCCATTGACAGTCATAGGTATCCGGGCGAGCCTTCCACATAGGTTTACTAGCTTTCCTCTGAATAAAATTGTCCCTCCTAGGGAATGGATCATGGCAGGCTTTCCTACGACTTCCCAAGTTCTTTCTGGCATAATGTTCACTTGTGTTTCTTCATCAAGAATACAGTCAATGTCAAAGTCTCCTATTATTGCTTCAACTTGCTCCTTTTCTTTGAAGATCTCTGGTAATCAAACATATTTATGTTCCTTCAGGGTTTCTTTTATCCATATTAATATTTTCTCTAATTCTTTCTGGGGTTCTTCCCTAATTTTAGTCTCTTGATCTCCTTCAGATCTTGCTTGTTCCATATTCAGTTTTTCAATTCTAGAAATCATTCTAGGGCAATCCAATACTTCATGGTCCATAGCTTTACAACAGAGGCAGCTAGGGTTTCTCCCAAGGCATTCCTTAGCAAGATTTCCTGGTCTTATACAATTGTAACAAAGGTTTAATCCTCTATTTCTCGTCCATGATCCCCAACTCTTCATGTACTACGTGCTAGGATCATGATGGCTACCCTACAAAAATTTCTTTCTAGGATCCTGCATCCATTGGTTAACCCAAAAATTCTTTCTATGCATAGGTATAACATATCTTTCACTATTCCTATCAGACCTATTCATATCAAACTTTATTTTATCTAACAATGCTCTAGTTTTCACGCTAGGACAAAAGTTATCAAGCGTACCTAAATTCATGCTTCAGAAATAAAAAAATTCCACTTATCTTACCTATATAGAGCACAAATCTTTCAGATCTAAAACTTGAACTATTCTTACCTTTACTAAAGGCTAGAGCTTACAGATCTTACCTCTTTTCTGTGTAAATTTCTAATTTTACCTTTCTTAGAGTATAAAGTGTTCAGATCTCACTTCTTTTCTTTAGTATCAACCTCTTTCTTGTAGATCTGACCTCTTTCCTTCAAATCTGACCTTTCTTTCTCAGCACAAAGCTTCGTAGGTCAAGTAGAATATTGTGCACTAGGGAAACAGATCTACGCACAGAGCTTATTTCGCACAAAGCATTTTCTTCTTTAGTTCTCAGCTATCACAATTCCAGGTCCCAGCAATGGAACCATTTGTTGGCACAGGGGAAGACCTAGGGTTCAACGCTCAATAGCACACCAACAAAACCCTAACTACCGACCCTTTTGTCAACACCTACGAAGCAAATGAAGTCTCACCCAAGGTAGAGGCAAGGGTGGTTGCAGGACTTAGATGTCTGCAACCTTAGCTGGGACATCGATCTGTGATTATATATTTTACAGGGCACTTAGAATAGATCATTCATCAATATTTAACCCTTATGGTACTTCACAGATAGCACAGAGAATCACAGTGAATACTTAGACTAAAGATGATTTAGTACTTAGCCACAGAAATATAGATTAGACTCAGCAGATCAAGCACTAAGTATATTATATATCAGATCTAACATTCATTCATATATCATAAGCACGGAGCATAACTAGATCTATTTAATCACATCAAGCACTTAGCGAAGAAGGAGATAAACACATTAGATCGAAGCATAGAGCACAATACACAAAGTTATTGTGGTTCACCCCCACCCTGGGGCTACATCCACAAAGTATTCTTCTTTATATTATCTCGGTCAAGTGGTTACAACACAGAGCTTCAGTGACCCTTACTTCACACAGGACAGAAGATATGTGCAGCTTGCTAGATCCTTCTTCCTTTTCACTTCAGCACAAAACTATAACAACTTGCACTTTGATTTTCAATATCCTTACAATCATGCACAAAGCACTTGCAATATACATCCAATCACACAGATCCAGCTACTAGCACTAAGCCTCTAGCTATACATCACATAGATGAACTACTCTTCTCTACTTACATTTCCTAAGTATCTATTTATAGATTACAAAATGGGCTTAAGCTTGGGTAAACCCATGGGCCGACATCCCTTTCCCTTTACATCAACCCAAAACCCTAAAAGGGACCCAAAAATAGGTCTTGCTTCCCTAATTTCTACTTTGCGTTGCGCTCCATCTTTGGCAAGCTGTCGCAGTCCCAAAAACGGTCAAATATGACCAAGTATTCTTCAAAACTTGGCCAAGGGCCAACACTTCCCCAGGTAGCGAGAAGTGGTGTGTTCCCCGAATAGCAGGAAGTGTTATGTTCCCCAGGTAGCAGGGAGTGTTATGGAAGTGTGATAGATTACATATGTGACTCCAAGTAGAAGTGTGGCATAGAGTGGATAGTAGGTGGTTCATGATCGAGCACTGACTATGGCACCAGTCAGGTTGATGTGTACGGCTACTCCATTGAAATATTTTGGTACATTGAGTTACTGTTGCTCCAGTGAAATAGTATGGTACACAGAGGGATACTCCAGTGAAATAGTCGGGTACGTCGAGTTACTACTACTCTAGTGAAATAGTCTGGTACACAAAGGGATACTCCTATGAAATAGTATGGTACGTTGAGTTACTACTACTACAGTGAAATAGACTAGTACGTAGAGGGATACTCCTGTGAAATAGTATGGTACGTCAAGTTACTACTACTCCAGTGAAATAGTCTGGTACATAGAGGGATACTCCAGTGAAATAGTCTGGTACATAGAGGGATACTCCAGTGAAATAGTTTGGTATGACAAGTTACTGCTACTCTAGTAAATAGTCTTGTACAGAGAGGGCTACTCCAGTGAAATAGTCTGGTACGTCACGTTACTGCTACTCCAGTTGAATAGTCTGGTACGCAGAGGGATACTCCAGTGAAATAGTTTTGTACAAAGAGTTAATGTTACTCTAGTGCAATAGTCTGGTACACAAAGGGCTACTCCAGTGAAATAGTCTAGTACGCATATTGTTACTTCAGTGAAATAGTCGGGTACAAAAGTTACTAACTGTGGAACCAGTGAGCATGACCTCGCACAAGGTCAACATATGTTGAGCCTTTGGGGATGGTGAGTTACCCATCTTTTCAAGATGGTGGGCCAATCTATGTGGTTGGAGGTGTTTCTTATCCTTGGGAGAGATGGGTAGTGTGTGTGCACTACATATCCTAATCCTTATGATTACATTCTTGGTCATTATGGACCAGTAGCCTAGTGTACCAACCAGAGGTTACTAGTTCTTTATGAAGTAGATGTAAGATTTTGTGTGAGGTGACGAGTTACTAGTTCTTTATGAACTAGATGTCATATTCAGTATGAGTTGGTGAGTTACTAGTTCTTTATGAACTAGATGTCATATTTTGTGTGATGGTGCAGCTCCTCTGGGGGTTGCACAACCTCTCGGTCTAGGATAATTCAATCGCTTGAGTCGGATTGAATCTTCAGTTCCTTGTTGGAACCCAACGCAATTTTTCGTAGGTTCGTCTTTCCCCAAAGTGTAGGTCCTAACAACCCCATGACCCTTTTTTTGGCCCCTTTGAAGAAAGTTGATGGCACCACTAGTTCTTTGTGCTAGGCCCCTTTAATCATATGACATTGGGTTGTGTCCCAGGGATAAAAAATAAAAGGTGATTCAGCTTCATGCTTCGAACTTTTCACAACAACCAACTCCTAATTCACCGAACTCTGAATCAACGAATACAACTGGTATGAGGATCAACGGTCCCTGTCACTTATTTGTATCAACGACTATGGTCTACTTCGGACTCCGACCCTCAAGATTCTTTATTCTTTGTTCTCCTTTGATTTCTTCCAGAGAACTACTTCTCTGAAATATGTGGATCTCCTCCACGTGTCCCTTATAGATCCAATGGTCTGGATTTACTCCGCTCTCCGCAACTTTGTGAAGATTTATCTTTGCTCTTGGAAAATCTTCCAGAGCTCTAACTCCCAGATCTCCTTATCGTTTTCCACTTGTCTCTCCTGATGATGGAAATTATGCTTGCCTTAGTGACTTCGGCAAGTCCTTCCTCCTGTGCACACTTAGCACCTTTCTCATTGTCCGAGACTTGGACTTCTCTTAGCCTTTTCTGCACTCCTTGCAGGAATTCTGCGTGTCACGGCAATAGTTTTTCTGAGATTTTTTTGCTCAAACCTTGAAGGTTCTTAGTCCTTCTACACCCTTCTACGGACCCTCTAGTTCCCTCCTGAAAACTTGACTCTCTTTCTCTCGAGCTTGTAAGACAAAATTACTTTCCTTAGGTGCACTCCTTGCACTCGATTTAACCTTCAAACGGCTTCTTGCAACATTTATCTAAGTGTTGGCCTAGTGCACTGCTTGCACAGGTCTTGCTTCTGGATTCCTGAAATCCTTTAGGTTTTCCAAGGCAACTCCTGCCTCCCGCTCAATGCACACTTGTAGAGATTTCTTTCCTTAGAGTTCTCAATAACTTTAGGGTCCTCCTCACTATCTCCAACAACCTCCGAACATGTTGGTTTCGTGCACACCTCACACTTGCTCGATTCCCTCCTGGAAGAGCTTGACAGAATCTTCAGTAATTCTTCTTCTATGCCTTCTCTGCACAGTTTCTCCTCTAAGGTATTCAGTAACCTTGAGTCTCTCCTCTAAGTATGCGAACTATTCTAGTGTTCCCTCCTGGCACGTTCCCCTCTAATTCAAAAGAGTTCATACACGCACTCCTTGCGTTATATCACATAGTTTCAACACTTTGTTGCACACTCCTTGCGCTTAGCCTAAAGAAACCAAAACTAATTCAGCAAACTCATAGATAGAGGATTATATCTCTATCCCTGCAGATGAAATATAACATACACATCAACATATACATACATAAATGACATTCATAAATAACATCCATCACACGGGAAATTACAACAGTGGAATATGTTCTTTTATATTAATAACAGAATTTCAATTACAGTGTAGGAGTCTGGACTGCAACTGAGTCTTGGCTCTCATCTCTCTTCTTTATCAACACAACCAACCTGAGTTTCAACAACCTCTCCTGGGCAACAATACCAATATTTATACATGAGGGGCTCAACGATCTTTCCCTCCAAGTTACACTAGTGGTGTCTAATCACCATTCAAAACGCCTATCTAATTAGGCAGATTACAATGAGTGGAAATCTAGTCTGAATCTAATCTAGATCCATCCTACCATCAGCCACTTAAGGTGACCTCATCTATAGCATGTGCAAAATCATGGCTTGGCTCTTCCATCCTAACATCATTAATTTCCTTAATTACAATTTAAACTTCAAGGTAAAAACGAGAGTGTTGGCTCTTCCCCCCTCCTTTGAATGTGCACCAATGTGCTAGACAGGTGGCGTGTGTTGAGGTGAAGCGATGCTCCTGCATCATACTCCACTGCTATGAAAATTCATGAGCTCCTGCTCATGAGCTTCCCATCTTTGTTGAAATACTCCTGGATCCCAAACTTTCTCCTCAAGTTGTCCTCTTGCTCCTCTACTTTGCTAATTTTGTTGTTGCTTCCTCGCTACTCATGTAGGTTCTCCTATGTTTTTCCTCTCCCTACTGATAGTTTATTCCTTTGTTGACTTCACCATCCACCTCCTTATATCCTCTATGGAATCTTCTAGCTGCTCTCTTGGATGGTTCTCCTTATGCAGTCTACTCGGCTACAACTCCTCCTCCTGCTCTAAGGGAAAATCATCATGATCTCCCATGATTCTTTTATCTCCCATGACGTTGACCAGCCACTCTACTATAGAATCCAACTCCGCAGGCTCCTCACTGAGTTGTTTCTCAGCTATCTCCTCTAACAAACTACATTCTTCCAGCTCCTTTGCTTGCACTGGTTCCATTTCAACTTCCTCTAGTTGCTCCTCATGTTTTCATGTCTCCTTTGGAATGGATATCTCCTAGAAATCACCGTATGGCTCTGTACTGTCCAACCAATCCTCCAGCATCTTCAACTCCATCTCCCACTGAATGAGCGACTCAACTGGGTGCTCCTTCTTTGTTGTTGGGGAAGAATTCAGTATCTACTCCTTATCCTCCTTGACAGTCTCAGCTTGTTGTTCTTCTATTGTTGTATTCATGACACCTATGCTAGCCTCTCCTTGGCTACTTGGTAGGAATATATTGATTCCTCCAATGATCAGAATTCTCCCTTGATCTTTCTCCTCGGTGATGGAAGTATTTAACTTTTCATTCTCTTCCTTCACATGGATTGCAGTTCCACATGAATCTTCATATGGGTGAGGCCTTTATTCCACCTCCTTTCCATCTGTCAACACCCCTTGCTGACATGAACTCTTAGCTGAGCTCATTTCTTCTCCCTTTCCCACCTGTAAAATTGGGATGTCTCCTCTGACCTCCTAGCATTTTATGAGATCAACTTATCCCTTCTCATTGCCCACCTGGAAATCTATGAGACCTCTGCCACATCTCTTTCCCTCGTCACCGAGGTTCTCAACATGTTTCATCTACCCTTTTAACACATGTTGTTTCCTTCTGTCCAATAACCTCTAAATAGACCATTCGAATTTCCTTTTCAAAGGCCACTCATATCTCTAGTGTACCTTTTCCTCATGTCACATCTTCAATGCTATATTCTCCATCTCTTCTCAGATCTCATTGAGCTCCTTGTCAATTTTCGCTTGGCTCTTCTACAGGAAACATTTTACTTGACCACAATTATGGCCTTTAGTAACCATATTTATTCACCTGCATCCCACCTAGATATTTACCAGCAGTGGCAAACCCCACAACAGTCTCTACGGAGCATCTCACTATGTTTCCCTTCACCTGTTGTCTATAGCAATCACTTGAGTTGGATAGACTCTTCAATTCCTTGTTGGAACCCAACACAATTTTTAGAGGTCCCTCTTTCCCCAAAGTGTAGGTCCTAACAACCTCGTGGCCCTCCTCTTGGCCCCTTTGAAAAAAGCTGACGGCAGCACTAGTTCTCCATGCTAGGACCCTTTAAATATATGACCTTCGATTTTGTCTCAGGGATAAACCCTAAAAGGAACTTCAGCTTCAGGCTTTGACCTTTTCACAACATCCATATCCTAATTCCCTGAACTATGAATCGGTGAATACAACTAGTGCGAGGATCAACAGTCCCCGTCACTTCCTTATATCAACAGTTGTGATATACTTCAGAATCTAACCCTGAGGAGTCTTTTCTCTTTGTTCAACTTAGATTTATTCCAGAGAACTACTTCTCTTAAATATATGGATCTCCTCAATGTGTCCCTTCCATATCCAATGGTGTCGATTCACTCTGCTCTCTGCGACTTTGCGAATATTTCTGTTGGCAAATATTTTGGAGCTCTAACTCTCAGATCTCCTGATCGTTTTCCACTTGTCCTCTCCTGACGATGGTGATTCTGATTGCCTTCAGGACTTCGGCAAGTCCTTCCTCCTGTTCACACTTAGCACCTTTCACGTTGTCCGATACTTGGACTTCTCTTGGCCTTTTTTGCACTCCTTACAATAATTTTGCACGTGACAGTGATAGTTTTTATGAGCTTTTCTTTTTCAAACCTTAAAGGTTCTTGGTCCTTCTGCGTCCTTCTACAGACCCTCTAGTGCCCTCCTGACAACTCGACGCTCTTTCTCCCAAGATTGTAAGACAAACTTACTTTCCTTAGGCACACTCCTTGTGCTCGATTTATCCTTCAAACAACTTCTCACAACACTTATCTAAGTGTTGGCCTAGTGCACTCCTTGCACAAGTCTTGCTTCTGAATTCCTGAAATCCTTCAGGTTTTCCAAGGAAACTCCTGCCTCTCGCTCAATGGAAAATTGCATAGATTTCTTCCCTTAGAGTGTTCAGTAACTCTGGTTTTCTCCTCACTATCTCCAAAAACCTTCGAACATGTTGGTTTCATGCACACCTTACACCTACTCGATGCCCTCCTAGCAGAGCTTGACAGAATCTTCAATAATTATGCTTATGTTTCTTCTATGCATAGTTTTTCCTCTAAGGTATTCAATAACCTTGAGGCTCTCCTCTGAGTATGAAAACTATTCTAGTGTTCCCTCCTAGCACATTCCCCTCTAACTCGAAAGAGTTCAGACACACACTCCTTGTGTTAGCTCACAGAGTTGCAACGCTCTGTCGCGCACTCCTTGCACTTAGCCTAAAGAACCCAGAACTAATTGAGCAAACTCACAGATAGAGGATTCTATCTCTATACCTAGAAATGAAATATAACATACACATCTATAGAATATACATATATAAATGACATTCATAAATGACATTCATAAATAACATCCATCACACAGGAAATTACAACAGTGGAATATGTTCTTTTATATTAATAATGAAATTTCAATTACAGTGTAGGAGTCTGGAATGCAACTGAGTATCGTCTCTCGGCTCTCATCTCTATCAACACAACCAACCCGAGTGTCAACAACCTCTACTGGGAAACAATACCAAGATTTATACATGAGGGGATCGACGAGCATTCCCTCCAAGCTACACTAGTGGTGTCTAATCGCCATTCAAAATGCCTATCTAATGAGGCGGATTACAATGAGTGGAAATATAGTCCAAATCAAATCTAGATCCTTCACTTAAGGCGACCTCATCTATAGCTTGTGTGAAAGCATGTCTTGGATCTTCCAACATGACAGCATTAATTTCCTTAATTACAATTTAAACTTCGAGGGCAAAATGAGAGTGTTGGTGCCTCTCCCCTCCTTTGAATTTGCACCAACGTGCTAGACAACTGGCGCGTGTCGAGGTGAAGTGATGCTCCTGCATCATGTGATATGATGAGTTACTAGTTATTTATGAACTATATGCCAAATTTTGTGTGAGTTGGCGAGTTGTAGTTTCCTAGACTCTACTTGGATTGGGTAGTAGCACAGTTCTATGTAAACTAGCTCAACTGCATATTCCAGTGCATGTGCGGCTATGTTGGTGATACTTGTGACATGGTTTTTTTTATCATGAGATATCCTGTGTGGTTATTCTACTTGTTACATGATTTGTTTGATCATGAGATGGTCATGTGGCCATATTACTTGATACATGATCTGTTTGATCATGAAATATCCTATGTGTTTATGGTGATGTTACTTGTAGATTGGTTTGCAAGATCATGTGATTCTTTCCCATGCCATGTGAGATGGATGGATGTGTTTGAGACCACTACATGAAGAACATCTTAGTTAATACCTCCCTAGATATGAGAGAGTTTTGATGTTTTGGTAGTTGCAGGAGGTATTAACCTCCATGTGTAACCTTTGACTTAGAATAGAATATTCCAGAATTAAGTGAACCGTTCAAAAGATGTTAGAAAACCCTAGGAGAGAAGTTGGCCTCAAGAGAAATAATATTAAAGTAATAGACACTTTCAGAATGAGAATTTGGCCCCAGTCAACTGTAAAGTTTAATACAACTAGGTAGTTTCCTAGTTTATTTGTACACACTCACTTAGAAAGTGTGCAAGTCTAGAAGACTACAGTTGCAGCTAGAGGAGCCCAACTCTGGGAGCAGCAGCTACATATGAAAGGGGCACAAGTCTGGAAGAGTAGTGTAGTAGTCGTGAGTATTTCTCTTATGGGCTTCTCTTGGAGAAAAGGTACATTCTTCTTGTATGGTTATTGTGTTGTTTTTGTTGCAGTTGTGGCTAGGGTTTATCTGTTGTTTCTAGAGTAGGTTTGTCAAAATTATTCAAAGTAAAGGTTAGTGTGCTCGAGGGTGGAATATGTGAATGCCTATGGCTGGGTCACAATGATGTGACATTTTCTATGGTTAAACGAGCGTACCAAAATTTTAACAACTTTGAATTTTTTTTATATACCTTAGTGAATTACAAGAGAAAGCACAAATGGAAAAAGAACACCAGAATAGAGGAAAGAAAGAAAATACAAGAAATCTCACATTGATCTACACAACATCTTGCAAAAAACTCAAGGAAGAGGAATTGTGAGAGGAAAATATCAGAAGCATGAAGATAGGGGGAGCGCATGAAGTCAAAGAAAGATTTTTGAGAGAAGGTATATCGACAAGGGGAGTTACCCTTTTACCCATGATGTCAAAGGGGGAGAAATAGAATTTTTAAAAGAGAATGATTAGAAGCGTGAAGACAGGGGAGCCGCCCCAAGGGGAGATACCATTTTCCATTGATGTCAAAGGGGGATCGAAACACGAGGAAAGAAAAATTGGAGGAGCATTGGTCACAGGAGGACTATGAGTGTTGGAGTATGAGTGTTGCCATCAATGCTAAAGGGGGGAATTATTGGATAGTTGGTTGTCATTGATGTTCTTGGAAAGTTGGTTGTCATTGATATCAAAATATATAATTGGTGTATTTGGAGAAGTCTCCAAAGTGGTCCACTTATGGCGTAGCTCTAAGCATGGCCCTCATGGAAAGATGCTTTGAACAAGTCTACAAGAAACCCATCGGTGTGGTCATGAAGCCCAAATTTGTTTGAGGAATAAGGAAATGAAGGATGATGCAAATGCAAGTAACACACTCATAGATGGATAGTCCTCGTCATTTATTTTCCAATGATAGGTGGAACATCATGTAGTTCCTCACGGTTGAGGAGTTATGAGGTCATGATGTTGGAAGCCCCAAAGATGGGTTAAGAAGCCCCTAATTGGTTGTAAGTCATTAATGAAAGGGTAAAGTGGTTGTAACAAGAAAGTTCAAGAAGCCCTAAATTTAAGGAAAGAGGTTACTTATAAAAAGTGTATATACACCTCAAGAAGTCACTCGTAAGTACATTCACACACACATTCTATTGAATATCTTCTATGTGAGTAACTGATATTTTGGCAAGTTTGCGATGGCAAAAACTGAGGCAGTGAAAGAGTGAGAAGTGCAAGAGTTTCAACATTGTAGAGGAGAGCGGGTTTTTCTGAGAAAATACTAGATTGGATGACCCATGTGGATCAGATAGCTAGTGTCCCACAAGGCACCCTTGTGGGTTGCCTAGTTCTTGTCACATGAGGCCTCGCGTGACATCAGGTCTTAGTCCCACGAGGACAAGATAGCATTGGGCAAAGATGTTTGTACTAGATTTCTAAGGCTAAGGAAGGTATGTAATTTTTTTATTTGATGCAGCAAAGTTGTTACAGGATCTAAGGTATGTTTATGTGTTTGTTTTGAGGTACATGGTTTACGGATGTTGGCACATGCTTGAGGCACATGGTTTGAGGTACATCTTGGTTACTTGTTGACAATGTGATGTTCATGCCTTTGATACATTGTTGAGGCATTGGTATATGTTTGAGGCACATATTTTTTATGATTGCATCTATGTGAGACATTATCCATCTTACAAACCTGTGAGATGTGGATCATTGCAGCTATGTGAGTTTGTCTCCATATTACAAACCTAAGAGAAAGCCCCTAAGAAGGGTATGTGGTTCCTACCTGAGATAGATCTAGAATGTAGAGATGACCTCATCCATTCAGAGAGTTGAGAATAACTCCAGATGATTAATAGTGGTAAAGGCAATTTGTTGAGTTAGATGTGCATGTGGCTGAGCACAAGGTGAATGTGTGAAATCCCAAAGTGTTGGGTGCATCATGAGAACAAGGTGCACGTGTGAAATCCCAAAGTGTTGGGTGCATCGTAATGTGAACAGAAATGAAGATGTTGTATTAGCCTCCTTTTTCATCAGAGTTGACGAGAAACTCCAAATGATTCTCTTGTGTGAGGCAATGGGAAAGAATGTATGTAGAGTGGACGTGTATGTGGATGAGCATAGGTGAACGTGTGAATATTCGGTTCTTATGTGTAATGCAATGAGCTAGAGATATGGAAATCCCTATGGATGTGTCCCTAGTGGATGAGCACTAGTGGGTGTACAATATCCCTTGCTATATTGTTCAATATTCAGACTTGCCTTTAACCCTAATTATAATGTAAATGGTACAGGTCGGCCCTACCTTAATGTGTTTGGAAATTAATATAAAAGATAATTAATCTGGTTAATATTAATTATATTATTAGCTAAGTGGGGTCTGCCCTGTTGTTCCATTAGACACTTCTATTGACAATTTTAGGTTAGTATAAGTAAAGGTAAATTCTCCATTGAGGAAACATATCTTTCATGTGAGTTTGGAAATTTCAGCAAGTACATTTCTTTGGGAAAAAATGTGCATCTCTCTTAGGCACTAGATTTATAGGGTTTGAGAACCCTCTTGTGTGCTAGGTTTTGCCTTGGTGGTGAATGTATTTCTCTTGAGGAATATAGAAAAGTATTTGGCTGGGTTTTCTTCCCTTGTTGAGAAGGGTTTCCCAGGATACTTCTTGTGTTCTTGTGCATGGTGCTTCTTCTTGTGATCTTGATTGTTGCAACATTTATGGTTATGATTAAATGCTAAAAATGGAATTAAATTCATGATTAACATAACTTATTGAAAAATAAACATGGTATCAAAGCATAGGTCTTGAAAGAACCCATTGCACAAGCATACACCAAGTCTCATCTCACCTTTTACAGAACTGTACGTCCCTTCTAGGGTTTCCATAAAATTTCGTACAACCTCCTTTTCAGTGGTGATTTATCCCTTAATACTTGGAAGCTAGGGATAATTTTGGAATATAATATTACGGCATCTTCCAGCGCATCTCCAGAAGCTCTCAAAATGAAATTCCAAAAAAATATGATTTTTGGCCCTAGGGTTTCTAGGCTGCCAAAATTTCCTGCAGAATATTAATTCTATATTTCTGAAGAAACATTCTTCTGAATCAACAAGCATCTCTGTGACACTATAAAATTGATTGTTGGAAGTCATAAGTCCAAAACAATTCAAGGTTTCTAATTCAACCTAATCATTAGGTTTTCAAAATCCAGTTGGCGATAATTTGAAGAAACCAATCAAATGAAGAACAGAGCATTAGTAGATGATAGGCTTGATGGAGCAAGCAACTTCAGCTCCTAGAAATCAAGGATTAAATTCACCCTTTAAGAATATGACCTCTTGGATGTGGAAACAAAAACCCTACCATCCACGGCTATAGATATGGAGAAGAAGATAATAAAGAAAGAAGATGTCAAAGCAAGAAAATTAATCATCTACTCAGTAAGAGACCACCTCTTACCTCGGATTTCCAACCTAAAGACATCCTATGATATGTATGAATATTTAAAAGGAATGTTTGAATGTGACACCACCCTCAGATCTATTACCTTGAAGAGCCAACTTCAAAGTACCAAGATGACAAAGGGTGACTCAGTTTCCATCTTCTTTATGAATTTTTCATAGATTAAAGAACAGCTAGAGACCATCAGGGATTTCATGTCTAATAGAGAACTTGTATTAACCACTCTCCAGAATATTCCAAAATCGTGGGAGCCTTTCATTCAGAGTATCAGTAGAAGAGAATCTCTACCAACATTTGATCATCTATGGACAAATTGTACTCAAGAATAACTTAGACTTAGAAATAGAGGAGTGGAAGATTCCTCAGAAGAAAATCACGCTATTGCACCTCATACAAAGAAGGGAGGAAAATTCAAAAGAAATTTCAGGAAAACATTTAAAGGTGAAAAGTCTTCATCAAATCTAGGTTATCAAAGAAGAGATGTTTCAGAAATTCAATGCTTCAGATGTGACAGTTATGGACACTATGTTAGAAATTGTCCAACAAGAAAGAAGGGAAGACAATATTCTTCCACCACTAACATTGATCCAGACCCAACTCAAAATAATGAAGAAAAGAGAGAGGAGAAGTAATTCCTCTAAAACTAAAGCTGACTACAAACCAGGTAAACCAATTGATTTCAAATGTTATAGTTGATTGCATTTTTGAATAAATCCCTAGTATGGTAACCCTCAAAGACTTGGACCATTATCCCTGGTACGAGAGTCCAAACCATATTGATTGATTATTATACTAGACAATCAGAGATGTTTTCCTTAAAAGGAAGAGATATCCATTCAAACAAACCCTGAGAATATGAGATGAAGATTGACAGTGAAACAATACCTTCTCCCCCTTCAACAGTTCAGAGGGAGATAGACATTATTCCAGTTGATCCATTTTCTTTAGTTGGTATGGTCAAAGATATTGCAATAAGGCATAAAAGGCCTACCTAGACTCACTCTGCAAGAAGCATAGAAAACATAAAAGCCTCTCTAGGCACATCCCGAGAAAGTAAAAGAGATCTTCAAAGCTATCCTTCAATTATGAAGACACCTTATTGATAATGAGCCTCCTTGACTTAGAGAAGTCATAGGAGAACAGGTATGGAAATATGCCATAACAAGAAGAATACCAGAATATATTAAAAAATGATGCATAATATATTATTCAGAAACCAGAAAGGAAGTTTGTAGTAACTTCCAAGTTGATATATAAGATCAAACATGCAGTTGATGAAAGTATTTATAAATAAAAAAAAAGATCTATAGCTAGAGGTTTCTCACAAACAGAGGGAGTTGTCTATGATGAGAAAATTGATCCAGTAAACCCGATACACTTCCATTCGTACTACCATCCATGAATTGGAAACTATATCAGATAGATAAATTCTTGATGAAGCTTGGACTTCAGCAAGAGTGTTGTTGATACAAACCTACATCATTACAGTGTTGATGATGAGACCCTGATTTTGATGACTTATTCAGAAAGCCTTGTTGTTGGATATCGGTAATCCTTGACTTATGAATTAGAGATGAAGAATCTGAGAATGATGCACTACTTCTTGAGACAAGAAGTATGATAGAGGACCAGTGATATTTTCCTGAGTTAAGGAAAATATATAGTGAAAATATTAAATAAGTTCAAGTTTGACAGAATGTAAAATCCATTGTGATGAATTGATGATGATTCAGATGAGCCTGATCCATAGCTGATTGGATCATTAATTTATCTGGTTAACACCAGAATTGATTCATGCCATGCAATGAATGTGCTTAGTCATTTCATGAGTCAAACCGAGACAGACAAAAATCAAAACATGTATTAAGATATATCTGAGGCACAATTGAATATGGCATGAGACATGACTTCAGTGTGAACTTGAGTTTGCAGGATATGTCGATTTAGATTGAGAAGAAAGCACAGTAAACCAGAAGAGCACATATGGTTGATGTTCTACCATGAAATTTTTCGTGGCTTCCTAATGCAGAAGGAAACAAAACTCTGTGGCCTTGAGTGCACCAGAGACAAAGTAAATAGTAGTGAGTGAACGAAGCAGTGTGGTTTCACAAGATTCTAACAAATTTACTTGACCATGATATTGATCCTATGATGATAACCAAGATTCATGTATAAATCTCCTTGAGAACCCAGTGATTTCTGATGAATCGAAACATGACAAGATGAAATATCCCTATATCAGATATATGATGCAGAGGAAAAATCGTACACATGCAGTACCTTCCTACACATGAGAATATTGCAAACATATTTACCAATCTAACTTGGTGAAGAATTCCTTCTAGTTGAGAGGGAGTCTTGATGACTCCAGCCAAGACAAAATTTAGAGTACATTCATTTGAGACTTGGCATGATGAAGAATTCCTCCCTAGTTGAGAGGGAGTGTTGATGATTGCAGCTATGTGAGACATTCTTCAGCTTACAAACCTGTGAGATGTGGATCATTGTAGCTATGTGAGTCTTTCTCCAGATTACAAACCTGAGAGAAATCCCCTAAGAAGGGAACATGGTTACTACCTTAGACAAAGCTGGAATGTAGAAATGACCTCCTCCATTCAGAGAGTTGAGAATAACTCCAGATGATTATCCAGTGGGAAAGGCGATCTGTTGAGTTAGGCATGCATATGGCTGAGCACAAGGTGAACGTGTGAAATACCAAAGTGTTGGGTGCATCATCATGTGAACATAAATGAAGATGATGTATCAGCCTCCTCTTTGCAGGAGAGTTTACGAGAAACTCCAGATGATTCTCCTATGTGAGACAGTGGGAAAGATGTTTTTTAGAGTGGATGTACATGTGGACGAGCATAGGTGAATGTGTGAATATATGGTTCTTCTATGTAATGCAGTGAGATAGAGATATGGACATCCCTATGGATGTGACCCTAATGTATGAGCACTAGTGGGTGTACAATATCCCTTGCTATATTGTTCAAGAGTTAGACCTACCTATAACCCTAATTGTAATGTAAAGGGTACAGGTCGGCCCTACCTTAATGTGTCTGGAAATTAATGTAAAAGCTAATTAATCTGGTTAATATTAATTATATTGTTAGCTAAGTGAGGTCGGACCTGTTGTTCCATTAGACACTTCTATTGAGAGGTTTAGGTTAGTATAAGTAAAGGTAAATTCCCCATTGAGGAAACATATCTTTCATGTGAGTTTGGAAATTTCAGCAAGTACACTTCTTTGGGAAAAAGTGTGCACCTCTCTTGGGCGCTAGAGTTCTAGTGTTTGAGCACCCTCTTGTGTGCTAGGGTTTGTCTTGGTGGTGAAGGTATTTCTCTTGAGGAATATAGCAAAGGATTTGGCTGGGTTTTCTTCCCTTGTTGACTAGGGCTTCCCATGATACTTCTTTTGTTCTTGTGCATGGTGTTTCTTCTTGTGATCTTGGTTGCTGCAACATTTATGGTTATGGTTAAATGCTAAAAATGGAATGAACTTCATGCTTAACCTAGCTTATTGAAAAATCAACACATCTTTGGTGCATGGTGTGAGGCATATTATTGGTACATGTATGGAGTGCATGTCTTGGGGATGTTGGTACATGTTGAGGTTTGATACATGGTTGATATATGTGATATGGTACATGGTTGATGTACTTGGAATGGTACACAGTTGATGCATGGTATGGTGCAGGTTGAGGTACATGGTTGATGTGCATGGTATGGTATAGGTTTATGTACATGGTATGGTATAGGTTTCGGTACATGGTTGATGCATGATATGATATAGGTTTCAGTACATGGTTGATGCATGATATGGTACAGGTTGGTACATGGTTTATGCATCATATGGTATAGGTTTTATGTACATGGTTGATGTAAATGGTATGGTACAAGTTCTAGTTAATGGTTGATGTACATGGTTCGGTGATGGTTTTGGTATCCATATGAGTGGATCTGGTTATAGTTGGTTGATCATTAGTGACAGGTTGTTTTATGTGGATAGTGGCAGGTTGGTTTATGTGACAGTGACAGTGATAGGTTGGTTGATGTATTGGTGACATTGGTAGTGATAGTAGTAGTGACAGTGACAGTGATAGGTTGATCAGTGGTAGTGACAGTGAGTCTACACTTATATTTTAGGGCGGCAGGACAGGGTAAGGAAAGGGGGTCATAACCTCCTTCTGGTTGGTGTCAAAGAACTCAGGAAGTTGGTGCTTCCTTCAAGTTGGTTCCTTTAAATCAGGGGGTCATATTTGTTGATTAATTGGGTTGGTTGTCATTGATTTCAACCCTTGAAGAAAGTCTGGTAGCAAATTTTGGTAGCACAAAGGTTTGGGTAATGGACCCAAGTTTGCTTGATGGATAATGGTATGAGTTTTGATATATTTGCAGGTAAGACTATTCTAGACGGATAGTACATGTCATTCCATTTCCATTGGTATGTGGAACGTTACATAACTCCTCATGGTTAGAGAGTTATGGCCATGTGAAGTTGGAGAAGCCTCATGAGTCATCTAGCAGCCCCAAAAGGTCAAAGTAACCAAAGTGGTTACTTTTAATAAATTGGTTACTTTATTTAAATAATAAATTTAAGTGATGAGAGTACTATAAATCAAAGTTGATACAAAATAAATTATTTAAATATTAAATTTAATGGAGAAATTACTAAGTGGACAAGTGGTTAGAAGTGGGTTAGCCCTAAAATAAGGAAAGTGGGTTAAGATGGTTAGAAGGTAATTTAAATAATAAAGTGAAGTGATGAGTGTACTATAAGTCAAAGTGGATACAAAATAAAATATTTAAATAATAAAGTCAATGGAGAAATTACTAAGTGGACATGTGGTTAGAAGTGGGTTAGCCCTAAAATAAGGAAAGTGGGTTAAGATGGTTAGAAGGTAACCCCTTGAGGAAGCTACATGAAAGTATAAATAAGAGGCAAGGGTCTCTAATTTTTAATAAAACTTGAGCATATTGAATATCTAAAAGTGACTGAGGTAACCAAAGGATATCTAAGCTTAATTTCAGACGGAAGGTGAAGTAAAGAAGGCTGAAATTCAAGGGAGGATAAATTATTTTGATGATGCTTTCTAAGGTATGTTATTTACAGGTCATCTCACCTTTTCACAATAACGTTTTTTATATAATGACTCAGACTGTGAAATTAGGAGGTCATTGAGGAAACATATCCAAGTAGTTGTGATACAAATTTCAACTTGTGGGTTGCTGTATTTTTGGAGTTACACTCCGTGGAAAAAAGGGTTTGTGGCTAGTCCTGAAACTAGTCTAAAACAGGTGTTTCGAGTAAAAATGGCATAACTTATTCATAACAGATTCAAATTAAGTAAGACAAAACGTATTGGTTAGATTACAGTCTAAAGTATTCTTTGTACAATTTTCAGATCCATACAACAAATATTCTGTGTGGGGAACTCTCTACAAGTTTGCTCTCTAGAATAAGCCAGAATTCAATAAGGTGTGTCATTTTTTTTATAACTCATTTTCTTAGAGGATCCAAGTAGTGAAACCTAGAGGAATTGCATAAAAGGCATTGAAGAACATTGTGTAATATTTTTAGATCTTTATTCATTACAGGTACATAGTTATGATTATTGCAAGTTAGGTTTGTTGACTAATCCAAAATTAGTCGTGTGAGACTAAAGTAAAGTTTGATGAAAATGATAGTCTCTTGTTGTTAAAGTTAAGGAAGGTTTGCAGGTATGTGATCACATACACCAGGTCTATTATAGAGTTACAAATCATATTTGGATGATGAAATTAATGAGGGCTTTTGGTTGAGGTACATGTTGGGTACATGGTTGAGACAAGTAGTTGATGAGTTAGCACATACATGAGGTGTATAGTTGATGATGTTGGTAAATCTTGATGACTCATATTATATGTGTATTTGATGCATGATTGATACATATTTGATGGATGGTTGTTGCACTCGTTGATGGTACAGGTTGGTGCATGGTTTATGCACTTTTTTATAGTATAGGTTGATTACAGGTTGTTTCGACAGGTTATTGTGACAGTTTATTTGTATAAGTTTGGTTCATGGTTGATGCATTTGTTTATGGTACAGGTTGATGTATGGTACATGTTGGCACAGGTTATTAGTATAGGTTGTTACAGGTTGTTTGGTGCAGGTTGATTGGTACAGGTGTTGGCACAAGGGCAGACCCAGGGTTCAGCGCTCAAGAGCACACCAACAAAACCCTAACTATTGGCCCTTTCGGCAACACATGCGAAGCAGATGAAGTCTCACATAAGGTAGAGGCAGGGGTGGTTGTAGGATTCAGATGTTTGTAGACTTAGTTGGGACACATATATTTGACTATAGCACTTATCAATTATCTAGCAAGGTTTATCTATCAATATTCAACCCTTACAGCACTTCGTAGATAGCACAGAGCATCGTCGTATATACTTAGATTCAAGAAGAATTAGCACTTAGATACAACAAGATAGATTGGTTTCACCAGATCAGACACTAAGCATCTTATATATCAGATCTAACATTCATTCATATCTCAGAAGCACAAAGAATAAATAAATCTATTTAATCACATCAAGCACTTAGCCAAGAAGGAGGTAAACACATTAGGTCGAAGCACAGATCACAATACACAAATTTACCATGGTTCACCCCCACCCTGGGGCTACATCCACAAAGTCTTATTCTTTATATTATCTTGGTCAAGTGATTACAGCACAGAGATTCAATGATCCTTACTTCGCACAGGAAAGAAGATCTGCTTTGCTTCCTGGAGCTGCGACTCCAGTTTATGAAATTTTGGGTTCTCAGTTAGGTTCTCATGTATCTGTGCACTTCTGCTACTTAATTGTTTGCATTCTTCGGTGAGTGATTTAATCCTTTCTATTGTACTTGGGGCAGTTATTTCTCGTTGGTCGTTCTCTTCTTGTGGGGTTCTTAGGATGATCTGAAGCTCTAATTCCACGACTCTTTGTTGAAGTTGCTAAATAATTTCGACAAGCTTCATCACTTGATGGTCTAAGGGTTCTTTGAACTTCTGTTCTAAGCTGGTCATAGAGAGAAATGCTCTGTTGACAGCTTCTTCAATCCCTACTTACTTCGCGAGAAGCTGCTCCTTCTCCTTTTGTAATTTTTTGTTGTCTTCATCAAATTTCGCTCGGATGGCCTCTTTCTCTTGTTGTGCAGCTCGGTGTTGCTCTATGATTTCCTCCTGTGCTTGCTTTAGGGCCTAGGTGGCTTGCGTTTTTGCTTCTTCTGCTTTCTGAAGGCGTACTTCAACTCTGTCAGCAATCTTTCGGAGTTGAACTGGTTCATCTCCTGCTTCTGTTGTTCCTTCTGGCAGGGGCACAGTGGAAGTTGTGCGACTTGATTGAAGTGCTTGCTTTACTCCTTGGAGGTCAATTTCAATTCTAATGTACATGGCCTCTTGCTTGGCTACCTTTTTTTCTGTTATCTCTTCAATAGCTTCATTCATAGTCGCGAGGAGAAATCTAAAGTCATCTGGGGTGAGTGTGGTCATCAGTTTAGTCACAGATGCTTTCGAATTCTTCTTGGAAGAAGGCTCTAGAGGTGAAACCTTTCTTTTCTTTATGATCTCTAATTTTTCCTCTGGCCTTTGTTCAACTTCTTTGAAGTCTTCGTTATTACCTCCGTGATCGGGTGTGGTGGAATCCATCCTTATAGATCTACTATCGACGTCCCGTATTTCCTCATCTTTCTTTATCTTCTTAGTTTTATTTGCCTTATTGGGCCCAGGTTTATTCTGCGCAGCTTCTGGGCTATCGATGTCAGACATATCTGTTGGATATGCTGAGATAAGGAGGTTCGCCGACCATTCCTTGGTGATTTCTTCCAGGTCTTCTTTTGTCAGCTTATAATAGGACTGAAGATGTTCCTGGTGTTCATCAACGCGTGGAGTTAGGTATATAAAGTGGCGATCCGTGTTGAACTTTATCAGAGGTCAGAACCTTTGTAAAGTGTTTAGGGTTATGCAAGGTTCACCCCATATGGTTACTTTCAGTTGATTATAGTATGAATGAAAAATGGCATTTGATTGCCACTGTTTGTTCATATCATTTGAGTACCATAAAGTACTGAACTTCGCGGCTAAGGGCTCAAAAGGGTCAAGGTCCGGGAAGGTTGCACCTTCTGGTAGCTCCTATGCAACAAAAGTGATCAGTTAGTAGCTAGTTGAAATGGAATTCATGCCCCTGATCCTGGGCTTCTCTGCAGTCAATCTCGAGCTGGTTGACCAAGGACTTCACCCAGTTCATCTGTAGTCCCTCTGCACATTTTCCTGCGAGGTCAACTAAGAAGCCTGATACTTGAGTTGGTCTATTTTTATGTACCAATTTCCCTGCTATCAGTTGGCATGAAAGGTGCACTGCGCTACTCTCGATAGAGGCTACCTTGTAGCCTCGCGTGCCCTTCTCGACATTGCCATAAGCTTCTTTAATATTCTGTGAAAGAGTGTGATCTGCGATCTTTCCAAGGTAGTAATCCTGGGGATCAGGGCCCTCATACTAAGCCCAGTGATCCTATTGATCAGCATCAGATCAACAGTTATGCGGTGGTTTACCCACAGGTATCCTCCATGGTAAACTGCTAGCAGCAATTTTATGCAAGCATTCACCTCTTGGTGTCTGCCGAAGTGTGGTATTTTCATGACGCAGAGCAATGTAGACTGCTCGAGGGATGATATTCGAATTATTTCCCTTGGTTCTAGTTAAGTACTTGTGCGGGGCAAGCATGTTGTAAGCTTTGCGGTCTCCCAGGTTGAAGTCGCAAAACTTCAACACCGCAACATTGTCTTGATATGCGCAGTAGGTGTGTACTCCTTTTGGCAGATAAGAAGTGACTAGGGTGTATTCAAAGTCGCGAAGGGCATTGTCTCGGTTAATCGCACCACTCAGAGGGGGTAGGTAAGCTGGTAGGATGGACGGTACTAACTTTGCATTGGTTATGTCTTCTTTATGCTTAGTTCTTCTTTCTGCGTCGACTCGAGATTTTCCTACTCGAGCAGTCGAGGGGGAGTCTTGTGTTCCTCTCGTTGATGATGCCTATAAATCCATAGAAAACCTTCTTTCCGACATGACTCATTCGGTTCTGAGGCTAGCGAGTACCTCTCTTACAGATTCTCCAGTTGCGCTGAGCTCGTCGGATGTTATAACCCTAAATTGCACCACACATGTTTACCTGGCATCAGGCCAACTCATATCCCTTCATTGCCAAAACATCTGCTGAACAAACTCCTTGGAAATTCTTTTGTGTCAAGGCCCACGCGCCCTAACCCATTACTGCACGCGTGTGCACATTGGCTGGCTCACTACAGCCCGCATGTACCTAACAAAGCACGAAAAGAGGAAAGTTGTTGATGGAACAAAAAGATATGGGTCAGTTAACTGAAACTCCCGTCCATGCATGGCCAAGAGTTCGTCCAAAGTCCTAGCTCCTTCTAGCCTATAAGAAAAGGGGTAGGGGTACCATTTGGAGGAGGAAAAAATATAGCGAAGAAACTCTGCCCATTTTCTAAATGCATTGTCCCAACCCTTTAGCCTTTCCTCAAGCCAAAGGAGAATTAACACAAAGCAGTTGGAGGATAGAAGAGGAGGAGCCCAGGATCAGGATCAAGGAGCGGTGGCCGGTCTCGACTTTG
>JZKD02S1984955.1:442517-453314 GCA_000966675.3 Picea glauca
CCCTGTCAGAATTATACATTCTCAGGGGGTTTTCTGGATCCTGTCTGAGTCTTGTTGGTTCACAGTCCTGTCTCAGTTTGTCTTTTTGTGTTTTGTTATTCCTTGCAATTATTTTCTTTTCTGTTAGAAGAAGCATCCAAGCCTTCAAGAGACATTGGTTGTCAATACCAGAGGCCTCTTCCTAGTCTGGGTTGCCTGTGTTTATTTTTTTCTTAGAATTTATACATACACGCGGCCTGTACAAGGTCAGACCGCGTGTACACGTTGCATGTTTAAGCTCAGCACGCGTTTGCACGCATGCTATTTTAGTGACAGTAGCGTGCTTGACATGCTACTTTTTAATCAGGGTGGGGTAGTCATTCCCTCCTTTGATGAGAAGTATTCCTCTCAGGTGTTTGAGTCTAGGGGTTGAACAGTCAGTAGGTTAGGTCCTCTTACCCTTGGCTTGTTTTTTCTTAGTTGATAATTGACAGAAAACATAAAAAGAAAAATTTTGTTTTATGGTTTTTAGACAAGCGTAAGAGTCTTTGTTTTCTTGATTTCCATTGTGTGCCTGCACTTTGATTCTTTGCGATCTGCGCTTTAAGCCAGAATTTTTCTTTCTTGGTTTTGTGCTTGTTGGTATTTTCCCTTTGTTGCTTGAATGGCACTTAAATAAATAAATAAAATAAAATCATTTTCTTCTTTGTTTGAAGATTGTGTTTCTGCATCAATAGCTAGGGAGAAGTATTTTTGTTCATAAGTTTTTTTCAGTACATTTAGAGCATAAGTAGCTCGTAGTCGAGCGAAATTCCTTTATGATTGCTGCATAAAATCTTAGAAAAAATGAAAAGAAAAAGAAATCTTTCTTTGTGAAAAGTTATTGATTTTTGCATTTAGTAAAAGTCTTTTGTTTCCATCTTTTTTCATTCATTTTTTCTTTAGTATTTACAAATCATCAGTTTCACCTTCATACCCCGTGACGTAAGTAAACCCACAAAAATAACGCTAATTTAAAATATATTAGACTTTTTGTTTGTAGGGTTCATACACTAGTTCAAGACTAGGGCCTTGGATTAGGTTGGAGAGGAAACTCTCCAAGGCCATTCAAAACCAAACATTAGAGTCTGTGATAGGGAGTGTAGAAGTCCAGTTTCATGGAAGTTATCTGGGACCCCCCTCTAACACAGGGGATAAACACGAGGTCGCGTGCGGAAAGGTAGTGGAGATAACCCCTCCAAAGCCGGACCAATCGTAGTGGAGAACACATATCGAGGGCTTGTTTTGGGATTTTGTCGTTTGCATTTGCCATGGGGCTTCGTGGGTCTCGAATCCATTTGAGGTCCTCATTTGTCTTCTAGACCATTTTCTCTCGATACCCTTGACAGGTTTCGGGCTTGATACCCTGCTCATTGTGGTCTACCCGACTTTCGACTGTACCCACCCGGTGATTGTTCGCGTGCTGGCAAACTAGTTGCCAATATTTTTAGGGACATACACAGGTGACTGCGGGGGTATATCGCGGTACCTAGGATAGACATCAGGCCACTCTTTGTAGAGTATACCCGGAGGGTTCTTCCGTGTTCAAGTTTCACTTGCACCGGTAAGTTTCTCTAGTGTTGGTTGTTGTAATTGTTCTTCCAACTGGTTTAGTGTTTGCTTGTCTTATCTCTTAGGGGCTTCTTTTTAGTGTGTGTTACTGTTTGAACATGTAGAATACCTTAGTGTGTCTTGGATCTTCTCACACAGTGGAGGATCCCGAGCTCCGTCGGTCATGAAGGCTTCTGGGTCTGCCGCCGGTTATACTGGAGCCACCCCCGCCACCATTGAGGCGAAAGCTATACCAACAAGGGTCTTTCGAAGCAACCGGGTTACAAACCATTGTGCTCGAACAACTCCCAGAGGAATCAACCACCAATCTTGGCTGGGTTGAAACCCCAACCACTGATACCTGGCCATTTTTTATTGTACCAATCCAATTTTACGAACGTCTGTCAGTGCCTCACACAGCTATGGAAACAAACACTGTTACTTCTTCTGGGAATCCTTCCATTCCCACCACAGTTGCTACCATAGGAGAATCATCTCCTAACTTGTTGTCATCGGTCTGAGCCACCATGGTCTTGGACGCAACTATGTCGCACAGTGGACCGAACCCGTCTATGGCGACAACCACAACTCCCTTCACACCTAGTGCGACAGGCTCTCCATTTTCATACATTATGCCTAGTTCGGGTACAAGTCCTGCACTCACTCACTCCACATTACAGACTTTGGGTCTGGGGGTAGGGAGCTCTAACGCTCCTCTGCAAGGTCAACTTGGGGGCACTTCTGTCCCTTTTAATGTTTTTCCTTACGTTGGAGGTCATATCTCTCCTTCGTCCCCTTCGCTTGGTGGTCTGCATCAGCAGTCCGCCAGGCAGCCTACACACACTAGTTTATTTGGAGCCAGGAGTCAAGGAACACATGTGCACACTATGCTGGTAGGTTCGTCACCATTTGTTTGGAACAGGATGTTTGGTAACAACACTTTCACATCCACCACTTTCCCGTCTGGGGGAACTCCCATTTTTTGACAGTCTACTCCGGCGCAGGGTACTATTCCTGCGCCGGGGGCACATACAACAAGACCTTGGAAATCAGGACAAGGATCCGTTCCCTCCTCTAGAATGTCGTTCTAGGGTAATTCTTTCCACAATCAATGGAACCCTGGACAGACTACTATGCCTCTCCCATCAGGACCAGCATGGGGTAATCCTTCCCAAATTCCGTCAAACACGATGAATGCCCAACATCCTATGTCCTTCATGGGAAATCATCCAATGATGTCTCCACAGATGCAAAATCCTTATGCTGTTCAGGGCCATGGTTTCTACCAGAATCCGGGCCAGCAGCCAAACTTTTCCTGGCAACCTGGTGCCAGTCAAACTCCAGGACCCTTTTTCCTAGGCTATCAACAGCAACCCAAACTACCATTCCTGGCAACGTTACACTTGCCAGATTTGACAAGGTTGTTAAATGATCCTATTTTTCATGATCCACGTTGGCCTCCTATGCCAACGAAGTTGCCTTCGGACATTCCAAAGTTCGAGGCCAAGCCTAATGAAGATCCAGGTGATCACGTGACTACCTTCCATCTTTGGTGTTCATCTAACTCATTGAAATATGACTATGTACAGTTGCGATTGTTTCAATGCACTCTTATTGGGAGTGTCGTGAAATGGTACATCAAGCTCGATCACTCAAGATACTCTTCTTTTGGTGAACTGGAAATGGCCTTCCTTAACCATTTTCAGTTACCTGTGAGATACGACGCTGGCACAAAGATGCTTGCCAATTTCGAACAGATAATAGCGGACCATATCTTTGATCATATCAGAGAGAGGAGACGCCGGAAGAGTCTAATCAAAGTACCAGTCCCACCAGCGTTCCTGCTTGAGTGGTTCCTTAAGTCTCTGGTTCCACAATTATCCAAAGACATCGTGACTTCGGTATTTTTCTCCGAAGAAGATGCCATCATGAGGGCTCAACATTTTGAGCTCATCTATTCTCAGTCTGGTTTATTATACAACATCCTACCGGATGCACCACGATCGATACTGGATAAAACTAGATAGAGAGTTGAACCACATGTCGATGGCATTGTTGGTTCAGCACAAACCAAGCCCACTGAGCAATTGACAAAGCAATTGCAAAATTTATCTATCCAACACTCAGCGGCCAACCAAACTACTGCTTTGGCTACTCCTCCTACCCAAACGTCGAAAGTACACTCTGTGCAGTCGACTAACCCAAAGGCCACCCAGTAGCCTGAAGGGAAGAAAAAACAACGAAAGAAGGGTAAGGGGGAGAAAAAACCCACTGATAATGCTAGCGAGGGAACCACGGAAAAACGGAAAGCGAGGTATCCGTGCAACTTATGTGCAGAAGACCACCCGACCCATCTTTTTCCTCGACTTGCAGAGGCCCAAAAGTTTGTCACACAGCAACAACAAGTCATGTTGACTAATCCCTTTGCATGGGAAAAATTTGACTCAAGCCTCTACAAGTGCAGAAGGGGGCAGTCAAGAAACCTGCCCTCCTCCAAACAATCCCTCATCCGCGAACGTTATTATGGTTAGGGGTGATGCTTTAATAACAACTAGAGTGCACGAATATAGTAAACCAAGCACTTCTGAGAAGGGAAAAGAAGTCGAACTCCCATCTCTTCCTCTAAAGATTGAGAAGACGTTGGGAGAAACAATGACATGCATTCCAAAGGGTGCATTTAAGAAAGCTTCTCACAACCCAAATGAAAGGGCCGCCCAGAATTACTCTGTGGTGGAGGATTTATCAGAAACCCCTTGTGCGATGTCTGCTTTGGAAGTGCTCCAAAGCTTCCCTGCTTAGAGGAAAGCCTTGTTAACTGCTTTAGGCTCTACTGAGACTTGTAAACCAGGTACCATCATGTTAGATACCACCGACTTAAAACCTCATCTTCCTTACCACGTAGCATTTCAGATAGTAGTGGCTCATCCCACAAAAAATTTTACATGCAATAACTTCCGCACGGTGGTCGACGAGGGTGCATCGACATGAGTTATGTCATTAGCATGTTGGAAGTCCATTGGCCAGCCCACTTTGTTTCCATCACCTACTCTCCTCACTACTTTCGACGGTCGTTCTTTCCGACCACATGGAATCATTCATTCTTTCCCTGTGTAGTTAGGAGGGAAGACTGTGTGTGTCGAAGTAGAGGTAGTCGATGCTCCCCTCGACTATAATCTCTTGTTAGGATGGAGTTGGACTTATGCTATGCAAGCTGTGGTTGCTACAGTTTTTCGAGTCTTGTTGTTTCCACATGAGGGTCGGATAGTGACCATCGATCAATTGTCCTTCTCTAGACCTGACCCAGCTTTGGGGGCATCCATGGTTCCCATGATTGATAATCCTCAACCCGGTTTCATTAATGTAGGAGTTGGTTTGTGCCCATCCTTGATGGGTACCTTCAATTACCCACCTCCTCATAACGATGTCAAGTTTATATCTAATAAACATAAGGTTGAGATTTTTCAAGTTTCGTCGTTCTGTACGACTTACTTTACGGATCCTTGGATTCTTCCTTCCCCATCAGCCATGATAGATGAGACAGGGCACCTCGGCATGTCCATGCCTTTTTCGGCCACTGAAGTAGCGTACTCTTTAGTCCAGCAATTTTCAGCTAACTCTAATCTGACTCCCTCACAAGAGTTAGATCCACTTCTAGAGCCTATCTGGGCTCAGGGTTCTCTCTCCAACACCGATTCGTTAGACTTAGTCTTGCCTTCTGACGAAGCAGTAATCAAAGCAATGACTATTCCGGACAAACCTTGGAAAGATCTTCATCACAGATCATATTTCCTCCCAGAGTTAAGTCGAATCGAGGCAAGAGAATTCACTATCACCATGACGGGAGATCAGCCATGTCCTATTAATCTCTTAGCTACACAGGAAATTTATGCTGAGGGCAATATGGCGACTACCGCTGAAACTATACCTATCAACATTTCCCGAAACCCTGGCGTCGTGGAGAATGTCTTCGTCGGGGCGGATTGCTCCCCCAAAGAGATTCAAATTTATACAGATCTTTTCAAAGAATTTTGCGACGTTTTTGCCTGGTCTTATGAGGAAATGCCAGGTATCGATCCGAAAATAGTTGAACATGAAATCACAACGTATCCTGATGCCAAGCCTGTTCGACAAAAAATTCATCCAGTCAATCCTAAGAAAGCAGCAGCCATTAAGCTTGAGGTTGAGAAATTGCTCAAGGCAGGTTTCATTTATCCTATTCATTTGACTCAATGGGTGTCAAACCCCGTGTCGGTCAATAAAAAACAAGGCATGATTCGTGTATGTACTGATTTCCGTGATTTGAACAAGGCATGTCCAAAAGATAATTTTCCAACTCCATTCATTAACCATATCATTGATGAATGTGTCGGTTGTGAACCATTTTCATTCATCGATGGTTTTTCAGGATATAATCAAATCCAGATCAAACCTGAAGACCAACACAAAACGGCATTCATTTGTCCGTGGGGTACATTCACCTATCGTAAGATGCCTTTTGGCCTCAAGAATGTTAGAGCCACTTTCCAGCGAACCATGTATTTTGCGTTTCATGACCTCAAACATATAGTTGAGGCCTATCTAGATGATTTAGCATCACGCTCTCGCAAGCGAAAGGATCATCCTACGCACCTCAGACTAATCTTCGAACGTTGTCGCTACTTCAGGATTCGCTTGAATCCCAACAAGTGCAGCTTTTGCGTCACGTCAAGACGTTTGTTAGGTTTCATCGTATCAACAACAGGGACTATGGTCGATCCTCTTAAGGTGGAAGCAATAATCCAGTTTCCCCCCCCCACGCACAATCTTACAACTTCAAAGTCTTCAAGGCAAGGCGAACTTCTTACGACGCTTCATCGCCAACTATGCCGAAATCACCAAGGGCTTTATGCATTTACTAAATAAATATGTTCCCTTTTTCTAGGACGAAGCTACTCAACACTCTTTTGACGCATTAAAACATGCCCTCACAACCGCACCTCTGCTACGGCCACCTAATTATAACAAAGATTTCTTATTATATCTAGCTACCGCAGAGTCAACCATAGGCATGATTTTAGTTCAGGAAGATGATTCATTTTCATAATATGTGATCTATTACCTGATCTGAGGCCTCGTAGGACCGGAACTTAATTATTCCCATCTCAAAAAACTTGTGTTGGCAACAGTTCATGCTGTTCAACGGTTTCGTCGCTATGTTCTGTTTCGCAAGACCACCGTCGTTGTTGTCGTGAATCCATTCCAGTACATGTTGACACAACGAGTTATAGGTGGAAAAATCAGTAGATGGATGGTCATCCTCCAAGAATTTTACTTAGACTTCGTTTCAGCAAAGTCCAAGAATTCATTGGTCTTCGCAGAACTTATTTCGGAGCTTCCGGTTGAGTCAGGTGACGTTGTGCCTGAGGAATCGCCTATCTGGGGGGATATGTTTTCGATTGAATCTTTGGACCCCTGGTACAGAGATATACGGATCTATCTCCAGACTTTGAAGTGCCCCACCTCTGCTTCTCGTGACGAGCGTCGGAGGATACGCCATCAGGCTAAGATTTATCTCATACTCAATAATATGTTGTATCGAAGAGGTGTAGACTGCATCTTGCGTCGATATCTCACTCATGAGGAGGTCGTCATAGTGCTCAATGATTTTCATACAGGATCTTGTGGTGGTCACTTATCTGGGTAGGCAACAACCCAAAATATTTTACGAGCAGGTTACTTATGGCCCGCACTTATCAAAGATTGTATCGAGTTGGTCAAGAAGTTCCATCCGTGCCAAATCTTCTCTCGGAAGATGAGGGCACATCCAGCTCCCATGTTTCCTGTCATCACAGTTGGTCCTTCACTAAATGGGGGATTGATTACACTACATGAAACCCCCCATCAGCAAGGGGGCACCGCTATATCATCGTAGTTGTCGACTACTTCACTAAGTGGGTCGAAGCTATGCCAATGTTTAAAAATGATGGAGAGACTACATCTCTCTTCTTATTCAACCAGATTATAGCACGGTTCAGCGTCCTGGGAGAGATTGTCACTGACCATGGCAGTCACTTTCAGAACAAAATGATGTCCGGATTAACATCAAAGCTTGGGTTACGGCAGGAACATTCATCACCTTACTACCCCCAAGCCAATGGGCAGGTGGAAGCTGTAAACAAAACTCTTAAGACGATTCTACAGCGAACTATCAACTCAGCCAAGTCAAACTGGAATTTGATGTTATACTCGGAATTATGGGCTTACCGAACATCAGTTAAGACTGCAACCGGTTTCTCACCTTTCCAACTCATTTATGAGCTGGAGGCAGTCTTGCCCATCGAATGTCAAATCCCATCTCTGAAATTGGCAGTACAGTTATTGCCAGGCACTTCTCCACTTGAAGAGCAGTTAGTACACCTTGAGCAGCTTTATGAGAAGCATCGCGATGTGGCCCTGGCCAATGAGGCTCATAAACATAAGGTCAACTGTCAATATGATAGGTCCGTTCATCCTCGGATTTTTTCTGAGGGTGACCTTGTCCTGGTCTATGACCAAGACAAGGACCCCCTGGGGGCAGGAAAGTTTAAACCCATGTGGTTCGGACTCTTCATTATCAAAGAGGTATTAAAAAAGGGTGCTTATCATTTGGTCGATTTTGAAGGGAATGCTTTGGCGGAGCCTAGAAATGGGCTCTACCTCAAGAATTATTACTCATAGAAAGGTCACTGTGGGTAACTTTTTGTAACATATGTATAGTCTTTGTACTATTACTTTTTTACATTTCTTTTAAAAAAGTGTTATGGATGTGTCATTGATGTTATCTTTCGTCAATATGGCAGATGTCAAGTGAGTCTGAGGTGTTCGTTGGGTATGCGGACGGTGCTAGTTGACACACGCGGAGGCTTGCCTCCGCAGCTTGGGTAATCTTTACACCACAGGGTCAGTTGTTATCTTCCGGAGGTATATGCTTAGGTGACACCACAAATAATGTTGTCGAGTATAGTGCAGTCATTGAGTTTCTTTGTGACGCATTGTCATTAGGTATCTCTCATCTTCGGGTCTATCTAGACGCTTAACTAGTTGTGTCGCAGCTAAACTGAATATACCGGGTTCATGATCCAAATTTACACCGACGATTCCTTAGGGTACGTCTCTTAGAACACAACTTTGATTATATTACATATTATCATGTTCCCAGGAGATTAAACCAAATCACAGATACTCTAGCTAATCAAATTTTAGATTGGCATATTTCCCACATATAAAAGATCATGGACATAAACATGTAAATACATTTTTGCACACATAATACATAAGACATAAAAAGATAAAAACCATATATAAACATCATAAATCCTCAGAGTACATAGATGGACGCAAGCGCCTCAAAAATGGGAACAGTAACGAGTCATCGGGCTTATGCCCTCAAAAAATATATACAAAAAGGTGCTCGTGGCACATAAAAAGTCTAAAGTTTGTTCAGGGCCTATGGGCCCTATTATAATCATCTACTGCACGGGCTAAATGCCTAAACAAACGGACCCATGTTCAAGGTGCCCCCACAACATGAGGCTGCATGGATGGCGGCAGGTCCTCTATCTCTGCCATCGGGACTGTGCGAGTGAGTGTAGTAAAGTTCCGCTCAATTCGCCTAAGGACCCTCTCGGCCTCCCTTGCTAGGAGGTTCCCTACTACTGTTGCTCCCCCAGCGGCGGCATCCGCGGCTTCCGACCGTGGGTGACGCCTGTTCCGTGCATAGTCGGCGGGTCGCACGGGTCCCACATCTGCATACAATAAACATTCACCCATCAAATACTCTGGCATAAAAAAATGATATCTATAACAAACAGACATAAAAATTACATATGAAAATAACAAAAAAAAAACTACAAATGTGGAGACTTACCCATCTCCCCTCTCTCCTCTCCAGGAGGCACGGGTATCTTTGGGTCTCTAGAGAAGTCTATCCCCGTGTATGGATAGTCCTCGATAGCGGGGATCTGTCGTAACAACCAAGTAAAAAAGTCGTCGTCGAAGGCCTCAACGGTCCTTCCACCACCCTGTCGCGGCAGTAACATTGCCCATCTGCACACTGCGGGGAAAGAGGCTAGATGTCCTCGTACTACAACCCGAGGATTGATGCACGGAACTCTCTCGAAAAATAACGAACACAAGATAGTCTCGAACCCGAAGTTCCTCTGTGTCCGCTGTCGGCAATCTGTCAATTGCCTCTTCATACACTCCAACAGTGTGGTACTCCAATCAAAAATTTGTGCATTCATGCATTGGATAGCACAATTCATCTGTGCGCGTGAAGCCTGATGCACGGCTGTTGAGCCGGTAATCCGCCCAATAAGAAACAAGATAGTTTGTAGTGCCAAGTTGGTAATCTTGCTAATAGGTACCTGGGAACCTCTACGATCGGTCTCAGCCTCACAGTACTCAGCTACCAACTCCGAGATCTTTCTCAGCCCCGCAGGAAAAGTCTGGAAATTGACTGGTTCCCCTCTCCTTGAGAGGCCAGTCAGAAAGTAAATATCCTCGATGGTGGGCACCAAGGATTGCCCCTCTAGCATGAACGCCTCTGCATCAAGGTGCCAGTAATTAATCAAGGAATTCAATAGCCTTGGTTGTGCGTGCATAAATAGATATAAGAATAATTTAAGAAAACCGCACTGCATCAGCATGGCCACAACATTCGGATCTGCACCAACCAACTCACTGATTGCCTCATTCTCCCTTTCCCTCCACTGGACATACATCCTGCCAAAACAACAAGGTAAAGGAGGGTCAATACTTTTTTTCATTGGCTTTTCCATCAATAAGGGGGGTACACGTGGTCTGTCGAGGTGACAGTCGTGTGTACATGCGTGCAGGCTTTGCTCTGCATGTGTGTACACGCGTGCAGGCTCTGGACAGCCTGCGTGTACCTAGGGCCGACCTTTTTGAGGTCGACGCCCACCCAAAAAATAACTTAAATGCTTAAATTGAAGTATTGAATAGCTAGATAAGGGAGTTTTTACTTACTTGGTCCAAGCAGAAGTCTGTTTCGTCCACTGTAGCTCCCGGAATCACGATCTTTGGCAAAGGGTGTCTTTTGGCTCCAGAGTCAATTTCCAAATCAGCAATGGTGATAATGAGCTGCCAGCTTCTATTTATAGACTTTTTGGCCTCTTTTTGTCACTTTTTTGGCCCCCCTTATCAGTTTATTTATACCAAAAACCATTTAGAGTGATCTAGGAGTTATAT
>JZKD02S1984955.1:453364-466660 GCA_000966675.3 Picea glauca
GATCTTGTGACCTTTCACGCTCGTTAAACTGAAATTTGAAGTCACGTCTGTCTGGTGGTAGTTTACCCCTTTTTCGGTCCGGACGGTCAACTGTACGAACAAAGGTATACTCTATTGAATTCCCATTCTTTAGAAGAGTATTCTAAGGTATGATTTTATTCCTTTTTCGGGCCTGAGGAACTAAATTTACGAAAAAGAAACCCCCAGGGAGTCCATAGTTAAGCTCTTTTCAGACTCCCTAAAATTGAAAAGATCGTCGAGTGACCTTATTCTTTCACACTCGTTAAATGGGTCCAGAAGAATATTCTTGACGGAGTCCATAGTTAAGCTTTTTTCAGACTCTTTAAAAATGAAAAATGGCCGAGTGATCTTGTCCTTGTCACACTCGTTAAAATGGTTTTGAATTGACGTCTAATCGGTGCTAGTTTACCCCTTTTTCGAACCGACTAGACTATTGTCGAAAAAGGTACCCCATTGGAGTCTCCTTTTAGGCTTTTTCTGACTCTCTAAATATGAAAAACCATTGATCTTACCTTCTCTGGGCTCGTTAAACTTACATCGAAGGACATTACCATTGCGTGTTCTATCAACCGCATTTGCATACCTTATCCATCAGCCTTGTGACAGTTTGCTTCTGCGTCTTAACACCTTTGGCCGCTAGAGGATTTTTCCTGAGTATCATTTTACCAGAACATCAGTCTTGTCCTTTTGCCTTGAAGCTTGTATGTTTGCAGTACTCGTTCCTCCATTGTAACATAATTTTCCTTTATTCTTTTTCACAAATTATCCAAAAGAACAAAAAAAATCAAATATACCCCAAAAAGAGGATGGGAAAAGCATTTTGTTTATTAGCAGCATAATGATTCGCCCTTGGATAAATCACATCTGTCCTTTTGATTATCAGACTATGGGATGTAGTACAACCTTAGGAAGCTTTTCTCGCTATATAGAGTTGTGTCCTCCACCGTTTGGTTACTCTTCCAAACATATGGAGAGTTTGCGTTGCCTCCTGCTTCGTAGATTTATGATTAACATATATGCTTCCTGAGTCTTATCACTTGTCGTGTTGTTGTACAAGGGAAGTTTTTCACTAAGCCTGAGTCGGCCCCTCTGCAATATGTCTCTTGTCCGCATACCCAGCCATCCTGAATTTCCAATCAAGTTCTTGTTCTAAATCACTGAAGCCTTCAGTCCGATCATCAATATTATCAAGTCCATAACCGACGAGCCATCGAAGACCTCTGGGTAGTGCAGTCGTACACTCATATTACACTCCTACCCGAGTTTTAGAAGATTTTTGAAGTTACTGCTCGGGCTCTAAAGTACATCCATCGGGCCGAATCAACTTCTGGAAGATGGATACTCTATATGTATATCTTTCTGATTTTGAGATGTAGCTCCACTGTGTATGATTCATAGCTACTCTTTATAGTTATTTGACATGGATCTACAATGTATTTGATTGGTAGCCATGGTTCTAGTTTATCCCGAGCATGGGTATGTCCTCCTCAGGTGAGACATTTTTTATTTTGCAGACGGCACCTCCTGGTTTATGATCCTTGGGCTCACTCATTCAGCACATCAGTACAGATTGCTAATGTATTTCGGCCATCAGATGCTCTTCTAACCTCACACATTAGGCGGCATCTTTTATAACCCTAAATTTCACCACACATGCTTACCTAGCATCAGGCCAACTCATATCCCTTCATTGCCAAAACATCTGCTGAACAAACTCCTTGGAAATCCTTTTGTGTCAAGGCCCACGCGCCCTAACCCATTACTGCACGTGTGTGCACGCTAGCTGGCTCACTACAGCCCGTGTGTACCTAACAAAGCACGAAAAGAGGAAAGTTTCTGACGGAACAAAAATCTATGGGTCAGTTAACCGAAACTCCTGGCCATGCATGGCCGAGAGTTCGTCCAAAACCATAGCTCCTTCTAGCCTATAAGAGAAGGGGTAGGGGTACCATTTGGAGGAGGAAAAAATATAGCGAAGAAACTCTGCCCATTTGCTAAATCCACTGTCCCAACCCTTTAGCCTTTCCTCAAGCCAAATGAGAATTAACGCAAAGCAGTTGGAGGACAAAAGAGGAGGAGCCCAGGATCAGGATCAAGGAGCGGTGACCGGTCTCGACTTTTATTGTAAGTTGATTCATTTTTCAAATAATAAAAGAATACTTTTCCCATCCCAATGCATGAGTTATCTATGGTTTGGTTAATTTATGCTTAATTTCTAACCCTCAAGTAGAGAAGTAGCATGCATGCATAGTTGTTTGTCTTGATTGTAGGTTATCTTTGGAAGGAGCAACGCAAGCAAGCGGGCAAAAAGCGCAACGGAGGATCTACACCAAACATCAGTAACAAGGTTAGTAGTTTCTTTCCATGTATGTATTGTGAAAGAGGGGTTTAAGTTTTGGGTGGTAGGTTAAAAAGTAATTTCTTTACGGTCAAAATATGCATGCAAGTCTGACCCTAGTTTGCTAGTCCGTAGGGTAGTTTTCCCCAACAACATTGGGCATATACGCTCAAGGAAAATAATCGAGGTCACACTGGTCTTAAGCACTGTACTAGGATAAATAACAACGGTGTGACGATCATTGTAGACACTTGCTACTTCAAATTCTTAATTGGAAAAAGTGTTCTTCAGGCATGGTGCGACGAGCTAAATAGGCAATCTTAGCAACAGTCTGCTTGCAATGGACATGGGGCCTTCATTAACTCCATTCTATCCATTCTGGTGTTTTCCAATGGTATAGTGGTAAACCATAATTTCTTTTCAACCCGTCCGGAGTGGCATCCGAATGGACATATTGGCTTGCAACGGCTATATCACTTTGCCATGGCGAAGTGACCCATGTCATTGTTCTAATATCTCAACAAAGTTCAAATTCTGCAATTTTTCTGTCTGCGAAGTATCCTATAGAGCCTCTTGTAACCTTATAGTATTAGCCCTGTTCTTTCTTAACTTTCTAGCCTTCTTCCCCGTAAGCTTCGTCTCAGTAATTCTTTTATCATTTTGATGCTTATCTTTTGTGGTTTTAGTTACTTCATGCTATTGAAAGTATTTCCTAGGGTTCCTAGATAATAATTCTTCTGTATCAAAAATAGGTAACTCAATATTTTGCATATCATCTAGTGTTCTCTTAGCCTCGACATTGGAGTTGCTAGTATTACATATCTGTGATCTGCTCTTCTATTCTTCAATCAAGTGCACGATCCTTCTAGTCATAAATTCTTTTAGCTCTTGCTTCTTTTGTTCCGAAACTTCTTCTTCTTTTTCGTCTGACTTGTTCTCTATCAATCCAAGGTTTTCCTATGAGCATGGTAAATGGGGCATTGTTTTCAACAAATTTAATAATCTCAAAGTATTCCTCTGTCGAAGTTCCATTGATAGTCATAGGTATCTGGGCGAGCCTTCCACATAGGTTTAATAGCTTTCCTCTAAATAAAATTGTCCCTCCTAGGGAAGGGATCATGGTAGGCTTTCCTATAGATTCCCAAATTCTTTCTGGCATAATGTTCACTTGTGTTTCCTCATCCAGAAAACAGTCAATGTCGAAGTATCCTATTCTTACTTCGATGCATTCTTTTTCTTTGAAGATCTCTAATAGCCTAATATTTCAGTGATCATTCAAGGTTTCTTTCATCTGTAGTAACATCTTCTCTAATCCTTTCTGGGTTTCTGCTATTTGTGGATCTGCCTTAAGGTTTTCTTCATGTAGATTCATTTTTTTAAGCCCGACAATCATTCTAGGGCAATCCAATACGTCATGGTCCAAATCCTTGCAACAAAGACAACTCGTTCTTCCACCAGGGCACTCCTTAGCTAGATGTCCCGGTTTTCCGCAACTGTAACATAGGGTCAATCCTCTCTTTCTTTTAAGTGACCCCCAACCTCTTCTGTACTACGCACCAGGATCATGATGGTTAGCCTGCAAAAATTTCTTTCTAGAATCCTGCATCCATTGGTTAGTCCAAAAATTATTTCTATGCGTAGGTATAACGTATCTTTCACTATTCCTATCAAACCTATTCATATCAAACTTTCTTTTATCTAACAATGCTCTAGTTTTCAAGCCAGGAAAAAATCTATCAAGCGTACCTAAATCCATGCTTCATAAACAAAAAATTTCCACTTATCTTACCTATGTAGAGCACAAAGTTCTAAGACTTTTAACTATTATTACCTTTATCAGAGCATAGAGTTTACATATCTTACCTCTTTTATGTAGATCTTACCTCTTTCTTTCAGAAATTTCCACTTTTATTTTTCTTAGAGCACAGAGCATTCAGATCTTGCTTCTCTTCTTCAGTATCAACCTCTTTTCTTGCAGATATGACCTCTTTCCTTCAGACCTGACCTTTCTTTCTCAGCACAAAGTTTCGCAGGTCAAGTAGATGACTGCGCAATAGGGAAACAGATCTACGCACAAAGCTTATTTCGCACAAAGATTTTTCTTCTTTAGTTCCCAGCAATCGTAGTTTCAGGTCCCAGAAACAGAACCATTTGTTGGCACAAGGGCAGACCCAAGGTTCAACGCTCAAGAGCACACCAAAAAAACCCTAACTATCGGCCCTTTCAACAACACCTGTGAATAATATAAAGTCTCACCCGAGGTAGAGGCAGGGGTGGTTGCAAGACTCGGATGTCTACAACCTTATCTAGGACACAGATCTGTGATTACAACACTTAGCAATTATCTAGCAAGGTTTATCTATCAATATTCAACCCTTACAGCACTTTGCAGATAGCACAGAGCATCGCAGTATATACTTATATTCAAGAAGACTTAGCACTTAGATACAGAAAGATAGATTGGTTTCACCAGATCAGACACTAAGCATCTTATATATCAGATCTAACATTCATTCCTATCTCAGAAGCATAAAGCGTAAATAAATCTATTTAATCACATCAAGCACTTATCCAAGAAGGAGGTAAACGCATTAGGTCAAAGCACAGAGAAAAATACACAAAGTTACCATGGTTCACCCCACCCTGGGGCTACATCCACAAAGTCTTCCTCTTTATATTATCTCGGTCAAGCAGTTACAGCATAGAGCTTCAATGATCCTTACTTCATACAGGACAGAAGATCTGTGCATCTCGCTAGATCCTTCTTCCTTGCACTTCAGCACAAAACTACAGCAACTTGCACTTAGTTTTTCAATCTCCTTACAATCATGCACAAAGCACTTTCACTATACATCCGATCACATAGATCCAGTTACTAGCACTAAGCCTTTAGTTATACATCACATAGATGTACTACTCCTCCTACTCGCATTGCCTAAGTATCTATTTATAGATTACAAAATGGGCCTAAGCGTGGGTAAACCCACGGGCCGACATCCCTTTCCCGTTACATCAACCCAAAAACCCTAAAAAGGTCCCAAAAATGGGTTTTGCTTCCCTAATTTCCGCTTCGCGTTGTGCTCCATCTTTGACTAGCTGTCACAGTCCCAAAAATGGTTAAATATGACCAAGTATTCTTCAAAACTTGGTCAAGGGCCAACAACAGGTTTACAACAATATATCTCACAGTGATAGTGTGACAGTGGTTCCATCATTCTACTTATATTTTAGGGCGGTTGTACGAGGCAAGGACAGGTGGTTGTAGCCACCTTCCGGTTGTAGCCGTACAACATAGGGGGTTGTATTCGCCTCTGGTTGTAGCCATAGAATTGGGGAGTTGGAGCTTCCTTCAGGTTGTATCCTGAGAAACTAGGGTGTTGGAGCCTCCTTCCAGTTGCAGTTGGAAAACAAAGGAAGTTGGTGCTTCCAATGAATGTAATTCTTAATAACATATAAGAAAAAGCATTATGTGGTTTTCTCCCGCTTTGGGTTTCCACGTAAAAACAGTGGTGTATTGTGTATGTGTATGATTGTTCATTTTTTCATTGTATATTTACTCTGAAACTATTGGATGATAATGCTACATTGATATAGCACTTTCATCTTATGGTTAAACAAGATTAAATTTCTTTATTACTGATTCACCCCCCCTCTCAGTAATCCAACAATAGCCTCCTTCTGGTTGGTGCTAGAGAAGTCAAGGATTTGGTGCTTCCTTCAGGTTGGTGCATGTAAATTAGGGGGTTGGTGCCTCCTTCTAATTGGTGTTGGAGAATTTGGAAGTTGATGCTTCCTATGAATGTATTCTTGATATATATAAGAAATCATTTCGTGGTTTTCTCCCATTTGGGTTTCCACATAAATTATGGTGTAATGTGCATGTGGTTATTTGATGTGATGATGGTGTTTATGGTTATATGCTCATGATATATTGAATACAATCATAAATGATATATTGTTGATAAAGTTGAAGTTTATATTTTTTGATTAAAAGTGGTAAAAATTTCGCATACTAATTCACCCCCCCCCCCTCTCAGTATTCCAACACTTTATTCTATTTTATTTGTGATTCATGATAGATTTAGTAGTTTGGCATTGATATTACATTGTATTTTTATCAAATGTGCGAACAAGTAATTGTTTTTTTGTAAGTGAGTGTAAGGATCTATATTTCTGAAGATAATATGATGCAAAAGGTGGACCTCCTGGTCTGCCTAGAAGGAAACCAGGCCAAGGGTTCCCTAGTTGTGCAAGTTGTAATTGGTGAGGGATGGTTATGGTCTGCCACCAAGGAAAACTAGACGAGACCATCCAAACTCAACTGGAGAAAAGAGCATATACATAAAATAAGATACTAAAAACATCCTCCTAAACCAAAGCGAGAAATATATCCGCTAACCTGACTAGGCCTGGAATGACTTCCTATAGACAGCCAATTCATTAATCCAGAACGATGAAGTATTTCTGCAACTGGGGGTGCACCTTCCCACCATCCATCTGGATCTTGTTATCTTCCTTATGTAAGTTCATGCGAGTCTTCCTAATTTGATTTGGTGCATCGTGTCCATCAGCAGGCGTGATTTCCATATGATTATTTCCCTTGCTCGCTTGTGATACGGTTGTGCTGCTCTTCGTACTTGTACCTGTCCTAGTGGGTCTATTCGGGTTATCATATGCCCCACATGCCTTACATAATTCGTTGCATGCGACTTGTTGTCTGGTCATTCACTCGTGCTTTCCCCATGCCTCTTACTGTCATACTGGCCTTGCTTCCATTCATTCGTATGTTTCTTCACCCCTGTGAGCATCACCTGATGCAATGAATGTTAAGTGGATTATTCAAATCATGAGAATTATTTGTCATTTCCGACTAATACTCATGGATATGGGTCATAGATTAATGATTTACACTATGCAGTTAATCTCAAAAATGATATCTAATATGTTGCACTGCGGAAGCCCCTCTATGCTTAAATAATAAGAGTTAATGGAGCTCTAACTGGATAGTTCATAAGGCACGATACTTTCTAAGGTTTTGAAAATGGGGTAGCAAGCTAAGTGGGCTTGATTGTGGGGAAAAATCCACAATTAAGCGCGCTTGAGACAGAGGCGTCTTGGGATGGGTGACCACCTAGGAAGTCCTGGTTACCGGGTGCAAGCCCCGGAAGTGATGATTGATGCTATGCGATTCATTTCGCTGGTTTCAATCCCATTTCTTCACCCCTGTGAGCATCACCTAATGCAAAAGTGCTAAGTGGACTATTCAAATCATGAGAATTATTGGTCAGTTGCGACTAATACTCATGGATATGGGTCATAGATTAATGACTTACACTACGGAGTTAATCCCGAAAATGATATCTAATGATGATTAGTATCAGAGTATTGGGCCATCCTATCATGCTCGGGGCTCATGTATCTTTCGTGGGGCCTTGCGATATCCTCCTCGATGTGACCTTCAAATCTTAACCTGTCTTCATGATCTTTTGTTGCAAGGTGGTTGCAGTCTGTTATGAGTTTCCCATCTGGAATGTTGATCCAGGTGTCATCTAGTTCTGGGTCTTACTTGTCGACCCCCTCGTTGGTGAGCCTTTCTTCTAGTGAATTTGCTGACCTATGCACCCAGTGCAACTCCACTGTGTTCAAAGTTATTAGATGTTCCTAGATTTTCTGTAGGGAGTGTGCTACACGCCAGTGGCATTGAACCTTTCCCACTCTGGTGCCATTTTGGAGTCTTTTCGCCATGTTGATAACTAGGGTGGAGTCACCTTCCACGATGATGTTTGTCATCCTTTCATGACTTAGGATTTCGAGGCCAAGTTCTAGGGCTCCAAATTCCACCACGTTGTTGGTTGAGTTTCCCAATCTCCCAGCGTACAATCGAATGATGTTGCCGCCACTGTCTCTCATCATGTCGCCTGCCCCTTCCACTCCTGGATTTCCTTTTGTCACCCCGTCAAAGTTCAGTTTGAGGAACCCTGGTGGAGGGGGAGTCCAGTTGCGGGTTCTTATCTGGAGTTGCAGGTTGTGCCCTACAGTTAGTTTGTTGCGCCAATTTTTCAGTTGGAAAAGGTCCAGGATCCATGTGTCTTGGTCTGTGAGTTGTGTTTTCTCCATATTGCAATTGTGGCTCTGCATTGTTTCTCCTATTTGAGAGCCTATTGTCTCCTTTATCCTCTCAGTCGATATGCTTTCATTCCTGAAGATGTGTATGTTCCATTCTTTCCAGATTGCCCAGATGATCATCCCTGCCATTAGAGTCCAACAGAGGTTCACCATTTCATTTTCACTGTAACCCTCATTCCAATTGTTGATGGTTGCGTTGATGTTCCCCTGGATCCTATTGGATTGGCGGAAGATGCATGTCGCCCAATCCCAAATCTCTATTGTATAACTACATTCGTCGAGGAGGTGGTTAGTTGTTTCCTCCTTGTATACACAGAGATGGCAGCGAGAGTGCCCTATGAAACCCCTTTTCATGAGGTTATCCCAAGTCAGAATTTGATTGTGTAGAACAAGCCATTTGAACATTTTGATTTTTGGCCATTGGGGGATTTTACAAATTTTTTACCACCGTTGCTCTAAATTTTCTTGGTCCTGACCCGCGATGTAATACTGTGCTTATTTTAAGTTGAATTCACCCCCATTTTTCCTTCCCCGCCTCAATTGGTCCTCTTCTTCTGAGACCCCAATTTTCCTTTTTCCCAATTCCTCCTCCACCTATTTCGTGATTGTTTCAGTCCGGGCTCTATTTTGTGGCTTAACTTTGTCCCAGATCCGCCACCTAACGTTGCCTTCCCTTTGCTTCCAGTAATGATGGATTTTTGTTTTTCCTTTCCCGATCATTTCCTGTTGAATCTCCTCTCTGTCTGAATTTTCTATTTTGGGTTCTTGTTTCCATGTGTCCTCCCAAAACCTTATTGTTCTACCATTTCTGACTTCCCAGAAGTTGTGTTTCTGGATCCAATGCTTGTTGCACCAGGCAAGATTCCAGATGGTTGATCCCTCCCTTGTTCCCATGAACCAAATTCACTCATGGTCGCTTATGTTTGGGGCATACTTGTCCTTCCATAGGTTTTTCCACAGTACCAATTTTTCTTTTACCCATATCCACCAAATCTTTTCCCCATAAGCTTCATTGGTTACCTGTGGGTCCTATAGCCCCATACCACCTTTTCTTTTTGGTCTGCATACCTTATCCCAGGCCACCAAGGCCCATTTATTTTTATGTCTACGTTAATCCATAGGAAGTCTCGCTGGATGGATCTTATATTTTGTAGAATTCATTTGGGGGTTGGGAACACTGACATCATATACGTGGGATTGCTTGAAGAACCGTTTTGGTGACGATATGCCTTCCAACCAGGTTTAGGGCTCTATATGTCCAATTTTTTACCCTCTCCTACATTTTGTTGATAACTCCTTCCCACGTGGCCTTGGTGCAAGCTATGTCCATCCGGGGGATTCCCAAGTATTTTGTTGGGAGCATTTTGCGTTCAAACCCCGGAATGTTGGCCAGGTTGCATTGAATTGCTGCATTAGTGTTGAAGAAATATATCATGGATTTGGAGTGGTTGATTTTCGCCCTCGAGGCTTCCCCAAAGTCTTCTAATATTCTTTTGAAATACTTTTCTTCCTTTATCGTGGGTGTGCCATGGAGTAGGGTATCATCAACGAACTGTTGGTGTGTAGAGGTTGGACAGCTTTCATAAGGTTTTATACCTTTTATTTCCCCAACTTCAGTTGCACTTTTTATACTTCTTCTTAGCCCTTCCATCATTAAAATGAACAGGAAGGGGAACAGTGGGTCCCCTTGTCTTATGCCTCTGGAAGGACAGAAAGTTTTGGCTAGGGATCCATTGATTAGTAGTGAGTAGCTTGTCGACAAGACTATAGTGACTATCCAGTTGATCCAGTGTTGGTTGAACCCAAAAGCTTCTAGATTCCTAGCCATGTAATGCCATCTTATTTTTTCGTAATCCTTCGCCAGATCAAGTTGGATTACCATACCCCCTCTCCTTTGTATTTTCAGCATGTGAATGATCTCATGGGTTTGGATGATATTGTCCAGGATTTGTTTGCCTTCCGCAAAACCTGCATGTTCCTGTGAAATCAGTGTGGGAAGTAGTGGCTTCAGTCTATTGGCTATGAATTTGGATATTATTTTGTAAACTACAGTGCATAAAGTTATAGGCCTATAGCGATCTGGGGTTTTAGCTTCATTTTCTTTCAGGATTAGAGTGATCGTTGTGGCATTTAAAGCTTTCAGGATGGATGTCGATTTCCTGGAGTCCTCCACCACCTCGTAAATATCATGTTTAACCACTTCCTAGAAGACTTTGAAGAATTCCACTGTGAAACCATCTGGGCCTGGGGCCTTTCTGTTGGGCATCTCTTGGACCACTTGGTCAATTTGTTCCTTGGCAATGGGTTTGCTTAAGCCAACATTTTTCTCCTTTGTGACCAGCTTGGGGATGTACTGAATTATTCTTTGTATGGCCTTCGATCTATCTTGGTTTGGTTCCTGGGCTATCCCCTGGAAGTGAATTTCAAGTGATTGACCAGTGTATTCTCAATTTCCTAGTGGGATTCTCTTTCGATCCCGTCTTGATCCCTAATTTTCAAGATTTTATTGTGGGATCTTCTTGCAATAGTTTTTCTATGAAAAAAATTAGTATTCATCTCCCTATCCTTTAGCCACCTTATTCTGGACTTTTTACGCCATAGGGTTTCTTCCTGCAGGCATCTCGCTTCCCATTCTTGGGTCAAACGGATCTCTTATTTTTTCTGATCCTCTGTGTATCCCTCTTCGATGCACTATTCCTGTAGTTTCCTCATGATTTTTTCATCGATTCTCTTTTTCCCTTGGTTTATATTTCCAAAGACTTCCTTGTTCCAATCCTTGAGTTTTTGTTTAATGTATTTGAGTTTTTTGTGAAGTTTGAACATCCTTGTCCCTTGGTCTGGAAGTTCATCCTGCCACCATTGGTTGATGTTCTCCTTGAAGGTGGGATGGTCGATCCAGAACTTCTCAAATCTAAACGGTATGTTCTTCGATGTGGTTTGAAAATTTTCTTCCAGTTGAACTGGCCAGTGATCTGATCCCCCCCATGAGGATGTTGCAGTCCAAATTTAGTCCCTGCAGCATGATTGATTCCGACACCAAGAATTTGTCTAGCCTTGTAGCTATTTGGTGGTGACCTATTCATTTGTTGTTCTAGGCGAACCGACCATTGTTGGTCCTGATGTCCACGAGCTTCATTGTGTCAATGAATGTTGAGAAATCTGTTGCATATTTGTCTAATCTCCCGGTGCCCCCTTTTTTCTCTGTGAGTGTAGTGATGATGTTGAAATCCCCTACTAGGATCCTATGGAGGTTATAGGTACGCTCCTTTAGATTCTCTAGGTCGAGGAGCAATCTCCTTTTTTCCTTCATCACCTGGGGGCCATACACATTAGTGCATAGAATTTCCTTTGTGCTCCCTATGATTTGCATATTAACATAAGTGTGTTTCTCGTGGCTTATGTTGCAAGTAGGTTCACCGATTGGGGGTTCCACAAGGTGAGGATACCTCCTGTCGTATGTTGTCTTTCGACAACCAACATCTTGTACTTCCTCCATTGTTTTTTACTAATTGTTTCCATTTTGTCTAAAGTGCATTTTGTCTCTTGAATGAAACATGGGTCAGGTTGTTCCTTACTCAATCTATTTTTAAGGATTATTTCATTTCTTGGGTTGTTTAGGCCTCTTATATTCCACGTTATGATATTCATTTAAACATGTGGGGGGGAATTAGGGAAGATATTTCCGCAATGTTTCCAGTAGCTTTTGGCCTTCCATAAATATACATACTTTCCCCTTTATTTTGATTGTTATCTAGTAGTTGTGTATAATTTGCGGCAACTTTGTATCTCTGCATACTTTGCGTATATCGGACCAACACCAACCAGTGATTGTATTTGCATAATGGTCCGACATACTCCATCAATTCAGTTACAGTTCCATAGCCGGCCTTTATGCCATCCATGGAAAATAACCCCAATCCATGTAAGGACGAAGGAGCAATGTGATACATCCTCCCACTGATGAAGAAATATGTGTCCACTTCAGGTAGTTCCTTAGGTTCCCATCGTTGCACTAGATGTTTATACCTCAAGGGTAACTCAATTTCACCTATGCTCTCAACATCATAATTACACGACCCTCCGTTGGCAATAAAAAATTGCATGCGGGTACGAAATATTTTCCTTACCTTTTCCAACCTAGTTGATCTAGAACTAGTAGATCTAGTACAACATGTCTCACTTTCAACCTCTCTTACTATATATTGATCATCACTCGAGGAAGATAGATCTGACAGATACCTATGTGGTGGTACCTACACTCGTTAAAACAAGAAGATAAGTTATCGTGCCAATATACGTTTTTGGTACCAACACAGTTGCATATAGTTGCATTTAGTTGCATAAAGTTGAAATTGCCACACCTATCCGCTGACATATAGTTGCATAAAGTTGAAATCGCCACACCTAGTTGCATATAGTTGCATAAGTTGCATATAGTTGTGTAAGTTGCAATAAAGTTGTGTAAAGTTGCATAAGTTCCATAAAGTTGCTTGGGTGGGATATGGGTGTCATTCACAATTTTTTCACACCATGTATGGAACTTAGGTCTTGTCCATGGTCAGGGAAAGAACATAAGGTTTTTAGGTCCTATTTGCATATAGTTGCATATAGGTTTTTAAGGAAAGAACATAAGGCATGTTACATAGTTTCATATAGTTGCATACGAAATTGTTGCAATATAGTTGCATATAGTTGAAATATAGTTGCATATAGTTGCAATATAGTTGCATAAGTTGCATATAGTTGCATAAGATGCAATATAGTTGCATTTGACCACTCACCAATATTTGAGAATATAGTTGCAATATAGT
>JZKD02S1984955.1:478069-506065 GCA_000966675.3 Picea glauca
AGGGAATATAGCAATCAATTACTATCATTTCACCGATCAGGGTTGAGTTTCAAGAGCAATTCCATATCTTTATCAATGAAAAGAGAGAGAGATTATAGCTACAATTGAAGGGAAAGGAAAATGGTATGTGGATTACATAAACCTAGAATATTATGGAAACCACATACCCTTTTCCATAGAATATACTAACTAGATCCAATTAAAACCAAAGACATGAAATATGGTACTACACATATTATAATATATTATCAAGGAAAAAACAAGCTAAATGCAAATTGGACATTTGAAAAAAAAATTACAAGTTAAATGAGTACATCAATAAAAAATAACATACTAACCTTGCAAGTTCAAAATCTGAGCTATGTAGATCAAGAATTGAATTTGTTCAACCAATGGGTGACGGGAAATATAAACAGCTCAAACAAAATCCAAGAACAGTGTCGCAACTATAGCAATTGTGTCGCGAAGTCTCTTAAAGTCACGTATATATAGATAAAATAGTCAACTAGTCGTTAACACTGACCAATGAGATAGGCAAAATTTTCGTCGCTATTGCCGCGACAAAAATCCAGACTAGGTTAAATTAATATTTTTGTGGATATTGCGACAAACGTGCGTGGCAATATCGAAAAAAATCTCGCCCTGTTTAAAAAAAATGATGAAACTAGTGGAAGCATGGAAAATGTTCATGGAATAATCTGCCCATATGTAGTAGTGTCAGAACAAAGCATCCAAAGAGAGAGTGTCTATTGGATCAAATTGAGGTCTGCAGAATATGCAGCGAGGACCATGCTACTCATAATTTTCCATCATTTCCCATACTAGAGGCCATCTATCAAAAATCCAAGGAGCTGAAACAGTTGTGCTACGTCTCTCAAAAGCGACCCCGGTAGCCTAGACCTCAAGGTATGATCCAAGATCAATCTCAATATTTCAATTCATATTGGACTAATCCTTCAATGCAATATGCTTCTCAACCATTGGGTATGCCAACACAACAATGGGTATCTCCTCCTCCTAACCAGTTATGGAAACAAGGATGGAGATATCCCACCATGGGAGGACCTCAACAACCTATGACACAGCCACCCATGCAACTTCGTCCTCCTACCTAAATGCAAGCATCCACATCCACCCCTCCTCCACCACAACTACCTGCACAACCCATACCTAACCCAAATAATGGAAGTCTAGGTCAACCAGCGCAAGCTTCTAGACTTTCATTCTACCCTACTTACTCCATCTATTCCTTAGACTATAACATTATTCACCTTTGATCCGGGAAGACACTAACTAAATACCAACCTCGCATTAGCATCAAATATCTAAATGAAGAGGTACGAAATGAAGAATCAAAACAAAAACAATCTCTAGAACCTTCAAAAGCTGAGAATTATCACCCTGAACTTCAAGACCCACCCTATCCTAAAAGGCTAAATCAAGAAAAAAATTTTACACAGCCTGAGTTTGATTTCTTAGGAGAACTCAAAAATTTAGGTCAAAATATTGTTATTTCAAGCAATTAATGATGTACCTATTTATTCAAAAGTGGTATGAGAACTTTGTTTGAGGAAAATCAATATAAAATGAAAGGATCCCCAAACCATTCATGTCATGGGAAAATTGTCTGACTTAATGATGGGAGGGGTTCTCGCAGCTAAGTACTTCGACCCTAGTAGTCTTTTCGATAATATACAAATCATCAATACACTTATTAGTAATACATTAATTGACCTAAGGGTTTCCATCAATGTTATGACTCATGATACAATGCAATCCTTAGGTCTTACAAGCCTTAGGGAAACCCCTATTTTGCTTCAACTCATTGAAAGATCAACCATTAAACTAGAAGGTATCTTAGAATATGTAGTGATATATATGGATTCGTGAGAATATCTCGTCGATTTCATGGTCCTACAACCCAAAGCCTCTCTAGTCGAATATTCTCTCATCCTGGGAAGGCCTTGGCTAGCCATTGTCGATGCCTACATCAGTTGTAAGTCAGAAAATATGACCATATCCCATCGGACATCCACCAAAAAATTAACCCTCTACCCTCCCACCAAACCCATCATAGATCTAGAAACACCACTTTGGGTTGACGGAGAGGATAGTGATGAAGAAGGGGAAGCCCATCAGGTCCTCTCCATAGATCAATACTTGTCCATAAGAATTAAAATAGAATATGATGAAATCATTGATTATATAGCTTCATCCTCCTCCTTAGGAAACACACACATTCTCGATCACATCATGCAACTAGAAACTCGGATTTCTTTAGCCTCAACAAGTATTTCACCCATCGAACACAAACCTACAAAATGAAAATACCAAGGATCCCTTATAGAAATCATATATATTAGCCTAGGGAAAACCTTGAAAATCAAATGAAGATTAACCAAACAACAAAAGGAGTGGTCGGTTCAAGTGTTGCAACAACACAGTGATTCCTTCGCCTGGGATTACTCTAACATGAAGGGAATCCATCATAGATTGTGTACACATCATATATATACTAAGGAAGGATCCAAACCTATTCATCAACCTCAGCGTCGGATGAACCCAGAAATGAAAGACATAGTCAAAGAAGAGCTACAGAAATTGCTTACAACTAACTTCATCCGTCCAATTTCTGATAGTTAGTGGGTCTCCCATCTTGTCATGGTACCAAATAAAAATGGAAAGTGGAGAATCTGTGTAGACTATAGAGAACTAAATAAAGAAACATATAAAGTTCACTTCCCACTAGCATTTATCGACCAGGTCTTGGACACGTTGGAAGGAAAGAAATACTTTTGTTTCCTTGATGGGTTCAATGGCTATAACCAAATCCAAATCACCCCTGAATATCAAGAGAAAACAACATTCATCTGTCCTTGGGGAACATTTTCCTATTGTTTTCTACCATTTGGGTTATGCAACACCCTTTCCACCTTTTAGCGAGTTGTTATAGGTATATTCCCTAATCTAGTTCATGATTGTGTGCTAATATATATGGAAGATTTCACAACATATGGGGATGAATTTGATGAGGCATTACCCAATTTGTAAAAGACGTTAATAAGGTGCAAAGATTCAAATGTTTCCCTCAGTAATAAAAAGTGTTTTATGATGGAAACTAATGGCATCATATTGGGACATCACACCTCAGAGAAAGGTATTCAAGTCGATCTAGAAAAAATAAAGGTAATATTGAATTTCCCAAATCCAACTTCACAAAAGCAGGTAAGAATCTTTATACGATATGTTGGTTACTACCGTAGATTCATTGAAAAAATTACATGCATTGATCGTCCATTAATCTCTTTACTTAACAAATACATTGAGTCTGTATGTATAGATATATGCCAGCATGCACTTGATGAATTGAAAGTCAAAGTATCTGAAGCTCATATATTAAGAGGGCCTAATTGGACCCTCATGTTCCAAATTTCCACAGATGAATTTGACATCATTGTCAAATCCATTCTTGGACAACTCAAAGGAAAGGACCCATAGGCAATTTACTATGTTAGTAAGAATCTCTTGCCTGTAGAATTGAACTAAAAAGTAACCAAAAAATATTTTCTTCTTATTATTCATGCAATAAGCAATTTTAGACATTGCATTACTAGATATCCTATAATATTACACATTGATCATGTTCCTATCAAATATTTAATGAACAAACCAATCAGCAATGGCACGGTCACTAAACCAGGAAAAGATAATGTAGTTGTTGACTTCCTTTCTAGAATAACATCTAATGAGAATAAACCTCTAGTATAGGATTGTTTTCCATATGAACACCTCTTTGCAATGTCTACTAAATCACCTTGGTTTGTAGACTTTTCCAACTTTTGGCTACGGGAAAACTTCTACATCATCTAACCCCCAAAGAACGACAAAGTATAGTAAGAAAAAGTGAAATATTTCCATGGATCGATGGTTTCCTCTTCTACATTGGGCCTTATTTGGTTATCAGAAGATGTGTACGAGAGGGAAAATTCCATGAAATACTAAAATCCTATCATGATGGGCCATGTGGGGAACATTTTGTAAATAAAAAGGATTGGGTACAAGGTACTCCATAAGGGGTACTATTGGCCCACACTTTTTAGAGACGCCAAAGAGTATGTGAAGAGGTGTGATAGTTTCCAATGCATGGGTAGACCCATACAAATAGATGAAATGCCACTACAACCACATATTGTGTTAGAACCTTTTGAAAAAAGGGCCATTGATTTTGTGGGACCAATAAATCCCTCTTCCCGTCGGAATTCCTACATCCTTGTCTGTACAGATTATGTCACAAGATAGGTGGAGGAGAAATCACTTCTAGCAGCAACCTAACAAGAAGTAGTGGAGTTCCTCTATGAATATATATTTGTAAGGTTCAGAATATGATGAGATAGTGACTGACAGAGGAATTCAATTCACATCATGGCTTGTCAGAGACCTGATGGAAAACTACAAGATCAATAATTGTAGAGTAACAACACCATATCACCCATAGGAAAATGGAAAAGTAGAGGGGACTAATAAGATCCTTGAGGCCATCATCACTAAAAATGTCAGATTCCATCTCAAGGACTAGGTTGATAGACTCCTCGAAGCTTTATGGGCCTTCAGGACCACATGGAGGACTACTACAGGATGCACACTCTATGAGTTAGTATATGGGAAAAGAGTACTACTACCCATTGAGATAGAAATTTGGACACTTAGGACAGCAGTACAACTTGGGTTGGACCTATCAGAGGCTCAGAAACAAAGTCTGCTTCAAATTAACAAGTTGGATGAGATGTGATAGGATGTTTTACACTGAGCCATAGTAATACAGCATCAAAGGGCCAGATGGCACAATAAGTTTATCAAGAAAAATAATTTCAAGGCTGGAGATTGGGCATTATTATTTGGTTCTAGGTTAAAGGATTTCAGAGGCAAATTTCACACCAAATGGCTTGGTGCATATGATATCGATACAGTGTATGACAGTGGGTCCATCAAACTTTGTACCATTGATGAATACAGGATTCCTCTAATGGCTAATGGACATAGACTCTGCTTATACCAACAACCCTTATCGGAGGAAGCATTTTTTAGGAATATTACAAATGGATGGTCTGACAGTGATCTGGAAATCGTTCAGGAAGTTTCAATTTCATTTTAAAGAGAGAGAGAACAAAAAGTGTGAAAACCATCCTAGCCGTAAAAAAAAAAAAAGAATAAACAAGAAGGATGCTTCATGGTTTTGTGATGGTTATGTCAGGATCCTTCTCAATAAATTTTAATAAAGACTTGTTGTTTTAATAATCTTATTTTTTTCAGGATATGCAGGGGAGAAAAATGTTGTTGCAACTCCTGCTACTGCAATTCTCATTGTTGCAAATCCCCTTGTTGTAACTCTTGTTGTTTCAATTTTCCTTGTTGTAACTCTTACTGCTACAATTCTCATTGTCGCAACCCCCTTTACTACAACTCCCTTTGCCACAATTATTCTCGTTGTCACAACCCTCTTTGTTGCAACTCCCTTTTCCACAACTATTCCCATTGCCACAAATCCCTTTACCACAATTGTTATCGTTGTTTCATTTTTCCTTTGCAACTCGGCTTCATTTTTCCCAAACCTCTCCCCTTCCATTTCCTTGGTTGCAACTCCACTTGCATCCCTCCCTCATTTCATAAATTTTCGTTTTCCCATTTCCTTGGCTACAACTCCACTTGTATCCCTCCCTCATTTTGCAAATTTCCCTTCGCCCATGTCCTTGGTTGAAACTCCACTTGCAACCCTCTCTCACTTCACAACTTTCCTTTCTCTCATTCCCTTGGCTGCAACTCCACTTGCATCCCCCCTTCATTTCGCAATTTTTCATTCCCTTGGCTGCAAATTCACTTGCATCCCTCCTTCATTTTGCAAATCTCCCTTATCTCGTTCCCTTGGATACAAATCCTCTTGCAGTGCCACTTCATTCCCTGAATTTAAACCCCCTCATTTCAATTGTTGTATCTTCGTTGTCGCGACTCACGTTGTTCCAACTCCGCTTGCAGCTTCATTTTCATTTTTTTCACTTTTTTCATGCACCAATGTTTCTAAAATTCTTGTCCATACCACTAGCACACTAGCATCTATTGTTGCAGCTTCATCGCCGCAACTCTCATTGTTGTGACTCCACTCGCAGTTTTCACTTTATGAGAAACATCAATTATTATTGTCCCGGTCGAAATAACCAACAACGTCGATGTTGCAATTTCAGTTAGGACCTTGATGTGACTCCACCCTCTGCCACCGCAACTCCAACAGTGCCTTACTCATACAACCACTCAAGGTAAGACATGTCAGGTACACGTTCCTATCAAAATTTTCAATGAGTAAGTTTTAATACCATGTGTCTATTATGATTCCTCCATAACTACCACCTTAGAACATCATTTCTATATTCATGATCTCCATACCCACCACCCTCATTGCCACAATTTTGAATTCTCCACCCCATAACTTGCATCTCCTCTGAAAACATGAATACGCAGAGTTATCAAAAGAAAGGAGCCATGGGAGGATCATTGATACATAGGGAGCCTACTAAATGAATTCTACTTGAGGTTTAGGACAAGATCAGACAAATTATGGGATAGGTTGGCTAGATGGAGTACGTAATATGTTTACAGGAATATAATGACGAGATAACTCTTGAATTTTTCCTGAATTATAAAGATAAACACTCCACCATATTAGGTACATGCATAGAGGTCACAGAGGAAACAGTGGCAGAAGTCACTAGATTACCTCGAACAAGCGATAGATGGTATACCAGGATAACTTCATAGTCGGATGTCATGAGGAAGTTCCTCGAACCAAGAGAGTCTTTAGTAAATAAAGGGATAGGATTTGAATGTCAGTATTTACCACACCCATGGGAGGATGTGGCAATCTTTGAGTAGTGATACTTCACCTGCGAAGGTCACTATGGAACTGTCTACGTTCATCATATTTTATTGCTTCACCATTTATGCCAAAGTCAGTCGATTAACATGCCATATTTCCTATTTTGGATGATGCAGACAATGGAAGCTCTCATCCAAAGGGAAAAGAACCCTACGGAGGTTGTTTCACACCATGGCTCTATCAAAAATTTGGTGGAACATGCACTGCACAAAGAAGGTCACACCTAGAAAAGCATCTTCCATCCACATGTTATGCTCACCAAAGGTAAAGTGGCTACACTTCAAGCTTCCCAACATGAGACGCCTTCCCTTCCATCATTGGTCGCGGTTGCAAATCCTCTTCTAGGTACCAATATTGTGGAGACGTTGAGTCCAGATGTTGTGACTCCTCCACCGGGGAACAATGCCATGGATATAGTGAGCCTTGTTGTTGTGAATCTTCTACCAAAGAACTCCAGGTGGTCCACCAAGAAAATGGGTTAGCTTGCTGAAACTTAGGTGAAGGATGACCATGACAGTGAACTTGAGGTAACTATTATCAAACCCCCAACAAATAGAGTCAGAGGGTTTACAAAGAGGAAAACATGTGTTCCAAGGAAATAGAGAACCATCCATGCATCTGCAACTCAGCGTAAAAAGAAGAAAATTGAGGAGCCCAAAGAACAAACTCAGGAGGAACATCAAGCAACATAAGAAGCAGAACCCTCCCCTGACACTCAAGAACCAAAGGAGGACATTAACCTTGAAGTCGATGAGGCCTTGGTTGACACACAAGAACCATACCAAGGAACTCTTGGTGAAGGCCTTGGTGCTCTCCTGGAAGCATACTCATATGAATAAGAGTTAGAGGTGGAATCCCCCACTAGTCCACAAGAACCAGTGGAAATCCCTTCTCAAGAATAAGCTCCAAAAAATACAAAGGAACCAACACATTCTCCAAGTTCTAAAATGGACAAGACCAAACAATTTCGCAATACATCATACATAGAACATCTAGAAGTTCTCATTGATAGAGCAATAATCATAATTGATGAAAACAAACAAGAAACAATGCCTCTTGTTGAAACAGCAATAGGCACTCTTGATGAATCAAATGATGTTACTATAGAAGAGAAATAATTAGAACCAAAGGGCCCTACTATTACACAATAACTAGTAGGAGGAACTCTTGGGGAATGGCCTACCCATTCACAGGAAGAACGGGTAGCAAAAGAGGTTCCACCGAGAAATGAATCAGTTGATGCACCAGACCTAGGGCTATAGGAACAGAAAACACAGGTTGCTACTCCATAACAAAGAATCACTCCCACATGGGTAATCATTCCACATGCTCTACCTATTTATGCATCTTTGGTGAGAGAAAACATAATGTTAAGAATGAAAAATTGGAAGCTAAAAATCAATTTAAAAATGCTCAAAGATGATATTGAGGAACAAAGGGCACATGATAAATCATATTGCCCTGAAAAAAAATCCTCTTACTGTAGGAGAACCCTAAACTATCTCACAAGAAAGAGCTCATCCTAAAGGGACAAAAGAGGTAGTTTTCCAGGATACACTTTTCATAATGGTTGATGAAGCCACTTAGACAAAGATAGAGCAAGAAAACAGAGGATTTGTAGCATAACAGGATACCAGTGAGAAGAATGAGGAAACAGAAGAGGTTATATGTGGTGTCAATGACCCCTAGGGTCACGCTGACTTCTCTAACACTAAGTGATTGTTGGTTGCATGAGAACATGCAATAGTTTTGGGCTGGGGGAGATGACAGGTGCCTAAATTGGCATACTTTCAGCACCTATCTAATTCCTTTTTTATTACCATTTTCCATTGATCACTTCCTTTTTGACACTCTCCTTATCTAGTTTTGTCGCATTTATCACTAAGGTATGAATCCTTCCCCATATGCCATTATTATGTTATTCTTGCATAATTATTAAAGGAAGTTGTTACTTTCATGTACTAATATTGCTACACAAGAGTAATACGGCAGCTGCAACTCCTCACATTGGTTGCAATACATCTCTGCTCTAATTCCAAGCACAATCCAATTGTTGCAACTCCAAGTGTACTTTTTGTGTTGTGACTCTAGCTAACCATTGTGACTCCAAACATGTTTTAAGTTGTTGTGATTCCAAACATGTTTTGTTTTGTTGTGATTCCAAGTACAATGTTGTTGTGATTCCAAATATAAATTCGTCGGCACATACAGTTAGGAAAAAGTATTCACAAAGGAAATTGACAGGAGGCATATAGATGACCAAAAGAAGAAACGGTTTTTCCACCAAGTCAACGTGTGTAGATATTTTCTAAAATTTAGCAAAATCATTGTAACCGGATGAATAGTCGGATTTTCACGGTTATCCATCCATTCCTTTGTATAATTTTAGACATTAATCATATTGTATAAGAACCTCGACTTCCCCAAAGTTGAGGGGGGAGAACTCTGGTGATAAGCATTCGATTGTTATTGTATTTTCAAACTTCTGCAATATAATTTCCATTCCCGCTCTTATTTTTGTGTTTATGTGTTTGTGATTGTGTGATCCTGGTTTCGTAGCTTAGTACCTTTCCTAAGGGGGTAGAGCCCCCTCCTTAGTCAATTATTGCCTAAATATTAGCGTAAGATTTAATATTTCAATTATATTCATTTGTTTCAATAATCATTTCATTTCTTAGTTTGTTGCAATTCTAGTTTCATAGAAACAATACTTGCAATGCATGTGTGGTTGATATTCAATTCCTTAGTGTTAAAATAATTCATAATTGTAAACTGCATTTCAAAATTGTTTTGATTTCTAAGAGTTCATGATAGCAGACTTTGTTAAAGTTGTAGATACTGCAATTCACCTCGCTTTAAATTATGTCGTGTTAGAATTTACGTTGTTGCAAATCGCGTCACTGTGATTTCTTTTGTGTTGCAGGTTCATTGTTGCAGCTCCGCTTGCAACTGCACTTTATTATATTTGTTTTCTGATTCATGCTAGCTTTAGCAGTTTGGGATTGATATTACATTGGATTGTTATGAAATGTGCAAACATGTAATTGTTACAATAGAACGGAACCTTCATTCTACTTGAACAAGTCACCAATAGAACATAGTGTATATTTAATTCCTGCAAGTGTGATTTCAATTATGCAAGTGTGATTTCAATTTCCTCAAAGTGTGATTTCAATTTCTGCAAGTGTGATTTCAATTCCGAAATTGTGATTTCAATTTATACAAGTGTGATTTTAATTCCCGCAAGTGTGATTTTGATTTTTGCAAGTGTGATTTCAATTTCTCCAAGTGTAATTCTAATTCCTGCAAAGTGTGATTTCAATTTCTTCAAGTGTAATTCTAATTCCTGCAAAGTGTGAATTCAATTTCTGCAAGTGTTATTTCAATTCCGCAAGTGTGATTTAATTTATGTAAGTGTGATATTTACTTTCCTGTACTAGTATAATTTGGTGACTTAATTAAGTAACTTGAAGACTTGATTTGTGACATCAAAAGTACTACAACTCTTTAGCTAAAACAACACTAATATTTGCATACATGGTGCACAACAGTTCGTAAGTAAGATACGAACTTGGATCAATAATGAAATGCACAAATCTTTAGTTGCTCACTAAGTTAATTAGGAAGTAATTGAAAAGTCAGTCAAACTGGATTGGAGTCATCATGTCCATATAAATTCAACCTGACTTCCAAAGGAGTTGTTGTTGGCTTGCAACTCAACATGTTGAACTTCTTCAGAATATCCCAAGTATACTTGGCTTGTGACATGAAAATACTATCTTCCTTCATCCAAAATTCAATACCTAGGAAATAATGCAGCTCATCAAGATCTGTCATCTAAAATTTAGCAATCATATGTGACATAAACTTTCGAAACAAATCAAAACTTTTCCATGTGTAGATCAAATCATCAACATATAGTGCAACAATTAGAATATCTTGACTTGATTGAAGAATATAAAAATTGGGTTCATATGAACCCTTGACTAAGTCATGATCTTGGAAATACTTATCAATCCTGGAGTACTAAGCTCTTGGTGCTTTTTTTAGGCCATACAAAGTCTTCTTTAACTTGTGAACTCTATCTTTTTTTCCTGGAATATTAAAACCTTTAGGCTACTCTACATAAATTTCTTCATCTACATAACCATTTAAGAAAGATGATTTGACATCCATCTGAAAAATTATCCATTTGTATTGTGCAACCAATGCAAGAACCATTATGATTGTGTCTAACTTGGCCACTGGAGCAAAGGTTTTATATAATCGATTCCTTATTTTTGTGCATATACTTTGAAACTAAATGGGATTTGTGTTTATCAATTGAACCATATGAGTTATACTTAGTATTATACACTCATTTAGTACCAATTACATCATTTCCTTTGGGTAAGTTGATCAAGTCCCAAGTATCATTCTTCACCAAGGCATTAAATTCTACTTCCATGGCTTCATTCCATTTTTTATTCTTTGATTCTTCTGCTTAATTATCTAGATAATCCATCTTCATTGCTTTATCCATAAATGCAAAATTCAAAATGGAATTTTGTGATCTAGTAATTTTTTTCTCAAATTTTGTATCCATTCTATCACTTTCAGAATGACCTCTGAGTAACCACTTGGGATTCTTCTTATCTTCATTTTCCTTAGAACTAGATTCATTTCCCATGACTACTTGATCTTTACTTAATTCTATCTCTACAAGATCTGGCTAATAAAATCTATGTTCATCAAATATAACATTTCTACTTTCTATAATTTGTTTTTCTTGGGGATCATACAAGTTGTAGTTTCTTGTTTCAGTACTATATCCAATAAAAATGCACTTCAGACTTTTATCATCCAATTTTCTCCTCTTTTCCTTAGGAACATGTGCATATGCAATGAAACCAAAAACTTGCATATGTGAAACACTTGGTTTGTATCATGACCATGCTTCTTCTAGAGTAAAATTCAATATTGCTCTCGTATGACATCTGTTGAGAGTGTAAATTGTTGTGTGCACTGCTTCGGCCCAAAATTAATTTTTTCAACATGCTCTGAGCCATTTCAACTATGGTCCTATTTTTCCTTTCTGCAACTCCATTTTGTTTAGAAGAGTATGAATTTGTAAAATCTCGCTTTATTCCATTCTTCCTGCAATAATTCAAAAATTCATTTGATTTGTATTCTCCCCCATTATTTGTTCTTAGGGTGAGAATATTCAAACCACTTTGCTTTTAAACCAATTCCTTAAACTCTAAAAAATGAGAAAACACTTCAAACTTCTTCTACAAAAAATACACCCACGTATTCCTAGAATAATCATCAATAAAGGTGAGAAAATAGTGTGCATTTCCAAAGACATAGTCTTTGTTGTGTTGATGTTTGTAGCATCGGACAAGTACTTACACACAATTCTAAGTGTCTGTATGTGTGGAAGTCATCCAAAGCCTTCTACCTTGATAATTTACTTTAATTAAATGAATTATTAAAGTAAAGTGATTTTATTAATTAGTTGAGTTTTATTTAATTAAATGATAAAATTATTAGCATTAGTGAATTAAATATTAGCCATTGATCTCAAGTGAGGTGAGAAGTAATCTCAACCATCAATCACTAGAGATATTAGGGTTAGGTCATAACTCAAGATTATAAAAGAATGGCAAGGGTGAAGGAGGATACACTCGATACTCTTTTGATACACAGAGGATTGGATCATGAAGGACTGTGATTCAAGGAGATCTTTGATATGTGGAGAAGGACTTCCATCTAGAGATCAATATAGATCAAGGAGAAGAGAGAACAGAGGCAGCCACAAGTGGGTTTCATCAGTTTAGAGTCGTAATAGCAAGGTCACACCATACTGAGTTTACTATACGTCTTTGTGCAGATGAATGTTGGTTTCAATGGAGACAGATGCATGTACGTGGGTTTACTGACGGAAAGGTGCATACATCTCGAAAAAAGTGAAAATATAGGATCCTACAATAGACCAGGAGTTGTTAGGGTTTGCGAGTTTTGTCTAAATTTTTGTGTATATCTCTATGGGCCATTTTCCCAATATGGGAGCCCTTGTAAACTTTGAATTTATTTGAATGATAAGCTTAGTTGATGGGAAAAATATCTTTGTGTCTTGTGTATGAGATTGTGGTTTCCTATATTACTTCCGCTATATTTGTTTGAGTTGATTATTCTTGCAAATGTGTTTTTTTTGTGAGCTACTAATTTGATTTATAGTAAGGAAATCACTAGATGAAAAAGTACCTATGTGTCGAGATTAAGGAATGTCAACATGGTATCAGAGCCTATGATCTAAGAGAAATCCAGATCTCATATACATAGTAGTTGATAGCATATCTATCAGATATGCAAGGACATATTAGCATATCTATAACCAATTGTCAGAAATTAAGGTTTAGATTTCAGGGAAACAGTTGTACTAAAGTAGAACTAGGGTTTTCAGTTGTATGTAGCTATACACAGGTTGTAATAAAAACATTCATTTACATACACGTGTTTTCTTAAGGAAAGTCACGTACATATGTGGGTTTCAGTAATGACAAGCGCATACAGGATTATACATGCCAATCAAGGGCAGTGTCAGCGGGAGGTTATTTCTAGGGAAGATTATCAGGTCTAAGGGATGGCAGCAGCAAGTGTTAGAGTTGAAGATAGATTGGATGGAGCATCCAACTTCTTATCTTGGAAAGCAAGAGTTACTTTGGATTTGAAGGAATATGACATTTGGAATATAGTGGACAAAGTAGTTGTTCCACCGATAGATCTGCTAGCTTTGAAAGCTCACGAGAAGAATGAGATTAAAGTTGAGCGGGTAATCTTGGATTCAATGAAGGATCATATAATTCCTCACTTATTCAAGAAAAATATGGCCAAAGAATTATTTGATTCCCTGGTAGGATTATTCTAGAGCACTAACATGAATAGGAATATGGTCTTAAGAAATAAAGTCATATATGTGAAGATATCTACATATGACAATGTCACTAGCTATTTCATGAGGGCCATTCATGTACGTGATCAACTTGCAGCTATAGGGTAGAAATTGGATGACATAGATCTCGTGAATGTGGCGTTGAATGGTTTTCCCAAGTCATGGAAACCATTTGTCAAGGGAGTTTGTGCTCGGGAAAAAGTCTCAGATTGGTAGAGGGTTTGGGATAATTGAATCTAGGAAGAGACTCGGAAGGAGTCTAAAAGAAGCAAGCAAAGAAGTAGTGATGAGAACTTGGCCCTTGTTAGTAAGACAAGGAAGAACAAAGGAAAGGGTTCCAATAAGAAGGGTAGTAGTGATGGAGGAACATCACAGTCGGGGAAGAAGAAGGAATTGAGTAAAATCAAGTGATTATCATGTCATAAGAATGGACATTATACATCTCAGTGTCTAGAGAAGACGAATGGAAGAGGAAAGACACAGAAAACAACGTCAGCAGAGACACGGCTAGATGAGTTTGTAGAAAAGTTTGATAAAGATTTCTCACTCGTTTCTTTCCTTTATACCATCATATCTACCAGGAGTGCATGGTATTTGGACAGTGGTGCATCTCATCATATAACAGAAGCACGGGAGTTATTCAGTAGTCTGACGGAGAGGGACTCGGGGGTTCATATGGAGCTTGGTGATGATTCCAAGTATGTAGTGAAGGGAGAGGGAATAGTCTCATTCCAACTTGAGTCAGAAGGTTTGTTTGATGCCCAAGATGTGCTTTATGTACCAAGACTAAAGAAGAACATGCTCTCATTCTCATCTATGGAGGACAAGGGTTTTTCCATTAATTTCAAGAGAGGGAAAGTACTCATATGTCCATAGAAAGTTAGCTCAGACACAACAGTGTTCATTGGCATTAGAGAGGGAACTTTATACAAGTTGTAGGGCAAGCATTTTCATGCTTTAGTACATCACATTGACATTCAGTGTGAGCTATGGCACAGGGGGTTGGGACACCTACACTATAGGGAATTTCCAATCCTAAGGGGGATTGTTACAGGTTTTCCAGAGGTAAGTGTTGAGCAGCAGGGAGTGTGCAGAGGGTGCGCACTTGGAAGGAAATCCAAGGCTACTTTTCCATGAAACGAGAGTAGGTCCAAGGGGATATTGGATCTCATACATTCATATTTGAGTGGGATGATGCCAGTATCATCAATTTAGGGAGCATCATACTATGTGACGTTCAATGATGAATTTTCTAGGAAAACATGGATCTTATTTATGAAGACAAAGGATGAGGTCTTTAGTTGGTTTTAGGTGTTCAGGGCTCAGGTGGAGAACCAGGAAGGAAAGAAGATCAAGGTCTTTAGGTTGAATAATTGGGGGGAGTACACCTCTAATGACTTCAAGGATTTCTACAGGGAGGCAAATATCAAGAGGGAGTAGATAATCTCATACAACCCTCAATAGAGAGGGGCTGCAAAGAGAAAGAATTGATGCATCATCGATTCTTCCAGACCTATGAAGCATGACTAGGAGTTGTCTATGTTTCTTTGGGAAGAGGCGTGTAACATGGCATTATATGTGCAAAACAGGAGTCCTCATGTGATATTGGGGAACATGACTTCGGAGGATATATTCTTAGGGGTGAAGCCAGAAATAGGAAATTTGAAGATCTTTGGTTGTCCAATCTACATCCATGTCCCTGTGGAGAAAAGGACGAAGTTGGATCCTTCAAGACAGAATGGTATTTTTGTGGGGTACAACGATACCTCAAAGGCTTACAGGATCTTCATACTAGTGCAATGAAATATAGTTGTGAGCAGAGATGTTAATTTCAAGGAGAAATCGGCATCTAGGATATCTCAGGAGTCATCAGCAATGACAAAGGATGAGGATCATCAAGCTTTGAAGGATGAGCAGTCCTTAGCAACTTCCAATTCAAGGAGTTGGACTTTAGGTGGGGAGGAGGAGTTACCCCCTCTCGGTTCTCTCAAGATACCCAGGTAGATGTTGTATACATTGAGGGATGTTGGTGAGGTTCATAGGAGTGCAGTCAGATAGATAAAGCCTCTGAGGAAGATTTTGAACTATATGGAGATTATGAGTAGCATCATTGATGTTGAGCCTTCTAGTTTTGAGGAAGCAACAAATCAGCAAGTTTGGCAAGATGCCATAGTGGAGGAGTACACCTCTATTATGAGGAATGATGTTTGGGACATAGTGTCGAGACCAAAGGGGCAGTCAATTGTGAATTCCAAGTGGCTCTACAAGATCAAACATGTTGCATATGTTAGCATCGATAAATTCAAGGCAAGGTTCATGGTGAGAGGATTTTCCCAAAGAGAGGGAGTGGACTACGAGGAGAAATTTTCTCCAGTCGCAAAGTATGCTTCTATTCAAGATGTTATTTCTATTGCTTCAGTTATGAGGTGGATGATTCACCAGATGGATGTGAAGACAGCTTTCCTCAACGGGATCATTGAGGATGAATTATATATAGAGAAACACAGGGATTTGAAGTACATGGGAGGGATTCTCATGTATGTAGGCTTAAGAAATCCTTATACGAACTCAAACATGCACCCAAGGCATGGTATTCCAAGATTGACGGATACTTGTAGAATATGGGCTTTACAAAGAGTGAGGTGGATCATAACTTGAACTTCATACTTGTTGGGTCTAATCCACTCATCTTGGCCATTTTGTACACGGATGATTTGTTTGTCACGGGCCTAGATGAGCTTATAGCAAGGTGAAAAATAGAATTAACTACAAAGTTCGAGATGAAGGACATTGGCTTGATGCACTATTTCTTTGGGTTAGAGGAATGGAAGATATCATGAGAGATCTTCCTTGGTCAAGGGAAGTACATAGTGGATATCTTGAGGAGATTCTGGATGGAGGATTGTATACCTATGGATACACCTATCGATACACCTATGAAGAACGTTGTCACTTCAAATTCAGAGTTGGTGGATCCCAGGATGTACAAGCAGTTGATAGATTCCTTGATGTATTTGGTCAACACCATATCAGATATATGTTTTTTTGTGAACACCTTGAGTCAATTCATGGTGGATCCAAGGCAGATGCATTGGATAGCAGGAAAGCATGTGCTCAGGTACTTGAGAGGTACAATGGAGTATGGGTTGAGGTATCTTGGAGGTGATGGAGTGAGGTTGCAGGGATATTCAGAATCAGATTGGGTAGGAAGCGCAGGAGACAGAAAGAGCACCTCGGGGTGCTACTTCAGCTTGGGATCAGTAGTGATTACATGGTTCAGCAGGAAGCAGACTTATGTAGCACTCAATTCAGTAGACGCAGGGTATATGGCAGTGAGTATGGCTAGTTGTGAATCCATTTGGCTTCACAAATTGCTTACAAGTTTATTTGATCAGAAGTTGGAGCCTATGGTAATATACTACAATAATGAGAGTTGCATCAAACTCTCAGAGAATCGATTATTCCATGACAGGTCCAAGCATATTGAGATCAGATATCACTTCATCCGAGACATGATCTAGAAGGGAGCAGTCAAGATTCAGTATGTTTCCACAGATGAGAAGGTTGCATACATTCTAACCAAACTCTTGGTTAAAGAGAAGTTTGTGTTCTTCATGGACAAACGTGGAGTAGTGGATAATACCTTCGTCGATAAGAGGGAGTGTTGATTTTTGTAGCATCGTATAGGTACTTCCACACAAGTCTAAGTGTTTATTGGTGTGGAAGTCGTACAAAGCCTTCTACCTTGGTAATTTACTTTAATTAAAGGAATTATTAATGTAAAGTGATTTATTAATTAGTTGAGTTTTATTTAATTAAATGCTAAAGTTATTAGCATCGGTGAGTTAAATATTAGTCATTAATATCAAGTGAGGTGAGAAGTAATCTCAACCGTCAATCACTTTGGAGATTAAGGTTAAGTCATAACTCAAGATTATAAAAGCATGGCAATGGTGAAGGAGACACTTGATACTCTTTTGATACATAGAGGGTTGGATCATGTAAGACTATGATTCAAGGAGATCTTGGATAGGTGGAGAAGGACTTCCATCTAGAGATCGGTACAAGTTAGGGAGAAGAGAGAACATAGGCAGCACAAGTGGATTTCAGTAGTTTGGAGCCGTAGCAACATAGTTGTGCCATATGGAGTGTGTTGTACAGTATTTGTGCACGTGTATGTGGATTTCAATGGAGACAGGTGTGTATATGTGGGTTTTCTTAAGGAAAGGCATGTACATCTCAAGAAACATGGGAATTCGAGATCGTACAACAAACCAGAAGTTGGTAGGGTTTGTAAGTGTTGTCTAAAGTTTTTTGTATTTATTTGTGGGCCATTCCATTTTCCCAGTAAGGGAAACCTTGTAAACTTTGAAATATTTGAATGATAAGCTTAGTTGATGGGCATAATATATGTGTATCTTGTGTATGAGATTTTGTTTTTGTGTATTGCTTCCACTATATTTATTTAAGTTGATTATTCCAGCAAGTGTATTATTTTTTGTGAGTTGTTAATTTGATTTATAGAAAGGAAATCATTAGATAACAAAGTACCTAGGTGTCGAGATTGAGGAATTTCAACACATTGGACCACACAAATCTGAATGTAATAGTGTTAAACATTCTCTAACCTTCCATGTTCTATTTGAGAAATTTTCCCTATGTTGTTTCCCAAAAATGCACCCTTCACATACTTCATCATCCATCTGGATATAAGGAAGACCATTCACCATGTTATTTCTCCTTAACAACACTAAACTCTAAAAATTCAAATGTCTCGTCCTTAAATGCCAAAGCCTGTTATTCATTTATTTTGTAACATTCAAATTGTGTGAGTTACTTGAATCAAAAGAAAGCTTGAAAATTATGTCTTTAGTAATTTCTCCTCTTGTTACTACTGCAATATTATTTAACTTATCCATGATTAATATTCTTTATTATCAAATATTAACTTGTAGTTTTGCTCCATCATTTTTCCTACAGAAAGTGGGTTCTTCCTCAATGTCAGTGTCAATAATGTGTCATCAATAAACTTATTTTTTCTATGCAATGTTGGAATTCCAACTATACCTTTCCCTTTTATTTCTAAAACACTATCATCACCAAATATAACTTTACCAGAATAATTGTCATTTATTATAGTAAACAACTCCTTATGAGATGTCATATGAATCGAACATCCTGAATCAATATACCAAGCTTCAGTCTCTTCATTGTGTGCCATCAAACTTGATATGAATAACTTCTCATTTATGGTTTCTTCAACAACTGTATTGGCACATTTATGTTCATTATCACGCAATTTTGCATAACAATATTTCTCAAGATCATCAAATTTGTGACAATAGTAACCTTGTGGTCCTTATCTTTCTTAATATACATCTCTTCCTCTTCCTCTTCCACGAGATCCTTCTCTTCTTCTTCCTCTGAACTGACTTGGACCTCTTCCTCTTCCCCTACCTCTTGAAGTAGATGCACTCCCCTGTCAATTATGTTGATATCTATTATGATTCTGAAAACCTTGATTACAAAATTGTCATGTGCTTCTTCCTCATCCTCTATACCTTGTAGAGAAAGCATTTTCCATGTGTTCACTTGAAGAACTTTATTCAACAACTAATAAATAACCACTTAATTCGTCAATTCTCATTACATTGAGATATTTAAAAACCATGATATTGGTGGTGACCATTTCAAACTTTGGCATAAGGCTCCTTTAATTCTTCTCAATCATCTTTTTTTCTGGAACTTCTTCACCCAACGTCCTCATTTGATTAACAAGATCATGCATTTTGGTGATATAATCATTCACAGATTCATTACTTTGCATCTGAGCATTTTCAAACTTACGCCTTAATGTTTGTAATTTAGCGATTGTTACTCCTCCATATGTGTTTTTTAATATTTTCCATGCTTGTTTAGAAGATTGTGTTGTACTGATTCTTGGAAAAATTGATCCATCAACTATGTTGCATAACAAAGAAAGTGTTTCATTATACCTCTTTATGAGTTCCTTTAAATTTTACTTTCATGTAGTATCCAAAGCTTTGTATTCTTCATCGGAAGGCATGACATAACCATAAATTACAAGTTTCCATAAATCTTTGCTGATAAATATGGGTTGCATTATTTTGCTCCAATAAAAGTAATTAATGTTTGTGAGTTTTGGTAGCACAATATTACTTATCGCCATGACAGAGGAAAGAAAAAACTCAAATACAACAGAGGTTACCCCACTTCAACCCCAGACAAGAATAATTATCCCAAAAATCAAAACTCAACCATCACAAATAAGTATCTTTTATTAATTTCCAGAGTACAATAAATACATCAAAATGCAATTCAAATGAGAGATAAACCCTTTACAAACTTTGAAATTATCCACTCAATATCTCTTAATGAAAGGTATTATAACTCTTTTACACTCTTCTCTTCCTTATTTAAAAAATGCTCTCTCATCTCTCAAAAAAAAAAAATATATATATATATATATATATATATATATATATAACTTTTCACTACAATTATTATTATTATCAAATATAATTGAACTTTGACTAATTTAAAAATGAAAACTTTAAGTATTCCACCAAAACATCTTTACTTTCTTCATAACATATGAATACATAAAGAAAGAGACGTATTGGAATAAATAAAGTGACTCTTGAAATGAAGCATAAATGGAGGATGGTGGAGGATAATATGATCGGTACATCACCAAAACCATGTAAATGTTCTTTGACCAATCGACAACCATTCGATTAAAAAACAATTTATCACCTTTGTTCTGTTCAGCTCTCTCTGACTCTCAAGCACTCAACTTATCACATGATTTGCTCAAAATCATTCAAAAAAAACCATACGTACTTAGTCATTCATTCTGATGGTGTCGGCTCGATCACAAAACAAAGAAATGTCGCAGGAATCTCACAAAGAAATATGACATTTGGGCGCACGGGCTCCACCGTATGCATTGTAGAAATTGCAATAAAATTGACCCTCGTTGCTTGTCCACTTAGGCTGCCTTTTCACGACCTTAGATCGGAGTCCGCACGCAAGAAAACGCGGACAGAAAATGCACGTAAATGGAATGTTCTTACTGACTGAGTGTTTGCACCAAAAACGTGAGAGTGTCTTAGCAAAGCTGGACAATCTTTCATCTAGCTCTGATACCAAATGAAAATTTAAAACACCAGCAAATTAAGGAGCAACATAAATAACACAATACAATCACGAGCTCAAAGTATTTCATTAACAAGAGTAATATTTATACATATGCATTAGCTAACGCTCAAAACAATCTTCTCCTCAAATCACTCGACAATTTCTCCACAAATCTCTCAACCATATTTTCTCTAACTCAAATTAAACCTTCGACATATAACAACTAACAATAATTAATCTAGAATATGACAAATGAAACATTATTCCAACACTTGAAAAAACCTGCATGTCCTACAACTAATAAATCATGGGACTCCTTTTGTAGTGTAGCTGGGGAGATAATTGGGGGGTTGAAGAACCCATAGTGATAATAATGGAGGTGTTTCAATATAAGATGGACTAGGTCCACTGTGTTATTAAATAAGACCTACTATGATAGTTAGATATATTAGTGTGAACATAATAAATGTGTGAAAGCTTTCTAGAAGGTTCATTCTTTAGAATGTTCTTAGATAGTATTATATAAGGAAGAGATGAGCAATGTAATGAGTAGAGTGAATAATATTGATATTGTAACAAACAACCATTGTTTGAAGAGTGAATCTTCCAAAAGAAATAATAGTTCATGGTATTAACCTACCTCAAGGGTTTTCTCTACAATTCTCTTGTGTTCAATATTTTGTGTGATTGATTTGGTTAAGGGTTTGTTGAGTTTATATATTTAGATCTAAGAACATAACATTTGATATCAGATCTCTTTCTTCAGCCAAAGAAATGAAGATTTTTTTTCCATTTTCAAGGGAAAAAAGGGAGGGTGGCGCACTACAGATTAAGTTCTTAAACTTTCTGAGCAAAATTTGCAGAAACCTATTGGGAATTTGAATTTCTCTCGGAAAAATACACAATTTCAAAAAACAAATTGTTTGAAATAGAGTCTGAGAAGCGAAGTTATCAGCGTTTAAAAATCATCAATTTTTTAGGGTTTTGTCAAAAACGACGTGATTTGCAAAGTTATTTTTATAAACCCTAGTTTTTTCAAGCTTTCTTTCAAGTAAGATACATTTTATTGAAAAATATGATGACCCTAGTATTGAAGAATTCTTAAAGTCTCACAAGTCAATATGGAAAGAGAAGTGGAAATATATGTTACCCTTTAGCTTCAAAGAAGATACTAGCACATGGTGAAACTCATTGGAAATTTTCAAGATGATGGCACTTCCCGATGAAGAATTGGAAAAATTACTTTTAAATTAGTGGTCTCATGTTGAAAAATAAAAGATAAAGAGAGCACGAAGGGTTTGTTTTTATGTGACCACTCTATATTACAAGTTCATGGTTGTATTCATAAAGAAAATGTCATTGTTTCTATTAACCCCAGTTGCCAACAAAATTTTATCAATATTCAGTTGGTTAATAGATTGCAACTTCCGGAAAAAAATAAAAATAAATAAATATTCAAAACACACAAATTGAGGATGAAAAAATTCAAGTTTTTTAAATATTTGAAGCTCACCATGGACAAATATGTATTGCATTCTAATTTTCAAGCCATAGATATGAATGATGTTGATGTTATTCTTGGATATCCTTGGATAGAATCGATGGGTACAATTAATATTAATGTGCAAAAGAAGTTTTTGAAGTTGTGGTAAAGAAAAAGAAAATGGCATTGCGAGATATTTCTCTTACTCAACAAGAAGGGCCCAAGGAGGTCCATGAAGAAATAGTTGCAGGGAAACAAATTGTAACACCTCATGACACATCATATGACAAGTTCAGGGTTGAGTTGGAAGAAGAGCCTACAAAAGCATTTGAATAAAAGCAAGAGGAAGAGCATATGAAGAAAAGCAAGAGAAAGAGCATCTATAGGAAGAAGAATCCAATGCACCACATGTTGAAGAGTCCAAGCAAGAAAAACCAAGAGCTAAGGTCAATGTATATCACCATCCACACCACCTAGAGAAACAACAGTCATCAAGGCAAAGGCATGAGCATCAACACACTTATTATGGACCAGCATGGCACCAGAAAGGAAACCAATCAAGAGGTGCATGGAGGTATACCACCACTGCAGGACGATATCAGGATAGAGCAACAATCTCATGGCACCAAAGGCGCGATAAGGATCAAGATTAGGGTGGCAAGGCAGCAGTTGGACATCATGTTCATCTTCCATTGAGATGGATGGATTCACGTACTTGGTACCAGTTGACTACATTGTCTATCAAGTCATATTGTATGGCTTCTTCCCATGTTTCAAGGAAGAAACATGTGAAGGAGGATGGAATGTAGTGTAGCTAGGGAGGTAATGGGGAGGGCGAAGGGGTCATGGTGATAATAATGGAGGTCATTCAATGTAAGGTGGACTAGGTCCACTATATTATTAAATAAGTCTCATTATGGTAGTTATATATATTAGTGTGAACATAATAAATGTGAGAAGGCTTTCTAGAATGTTCTTAGGTAGTATTATATAAGGAATGGATGAGCAATGTAATGAACATAGTGAAGAATATTGTTATTGTAACAAGCAAGCATTACTTGAGGTGTGTTTCCTTCCATAAGGAATAATAGTTAATGGTATTACCTACCTCAAGGGTTTTCTCTACATTTCTCTTGTGTTCAATATTTTGTGTGATTGATTTGGTTAAGGGTTTGTTGAAATTATATTTTCAGATCTAAAAACATGACACCTTTAGAAATTTGGACTTAAATTTTGATATTGTGATTTAATAAATTCTGCCCTTATACCAAATGATGTCATTCTTCCATTCGAATTTTGGATTTTGATTTGGATTATCGATTATGGAACATGTTTCCAAGTTCTTAGCGTACTCATCTTGGATTTCATCCAACCATTCAAACTATACAAATGACATTACCTCTTCATCATTTTGTGAAAGAGCATCAACAACTATATTGTCCTCCCCCTTTTTATGTAGTATTTCCATATCAAAGGTGGCAATTTTCTCTATCCATTTATGTTGTTCAATTGAAATTGTTTTTGGTTGTAAAATGTATTGAAAGCTATTATGGTTTTTATGTATCAGGCATTCGCTTCCTAAAAAATATTGTCACCATTTTGCTAAAGCATGCATAGTGGAAAACATTTATTTATTGTATGTATACTTTAAGCATTCCCTTTTATTGAGCTTCGTACTTTCAAATGATATAGGTGGATTTCTTGCATCAATACCGCTCCTATCCCAAACCCTGAAGCATCACATTTGATTACAAAAGGCTTTGCAAAATCAAGGGTTACTAATACAAGTGTCAATGACACAATTTCTTCAATGCTTCAAAACAATTTTATGCTTCATCATTCCATTGAAATAATTTTTATTTAAAAGATTCATTTGGGGGGCGATCACATGAGCATAATTTCAAATGAATCTTCGATAGTATCCTATCAAGCCTAAAAATCCCCTTAGCTTGGAAATGTTATTTGTCTTGGGCCATTCTTATGTGCCTTACTTTTACTTAGATCTACCTTCACCCCTTCTTTTGATATCATATGACCCAAATAATCTACTTCTTTACCAAACCATTTTGACATTTTTGCATAAAATTGGTTTTCTTCCAAAAGAGAGAGTACATCTCCCATGTGCTTGAGATGTTCCTTCCATGTTTTACTATATACGAGAATGTCATAAAAAATACTAGTGCAAACTTCATAGGGTAGGGCTACAACAGTGTGTTCATTGTTGCTTGAAAAGTGACTTCAGCGTTAGTTAACCCAAAAGGCATTCCCTTGAATTTGTAGTGTCATTCATGTGTTCGGAAAGCGGTTTTCACCACATCTTTTAATCTTACCTTAATTTGATAGTGTCGTGATCTCAAGTCTAGTATAGATAAGTACTTGGCTACATGAAGTTCATCCAACATTTCATCTTAAAAGTAATTGCAAATTTGTTCTTATTTGTTATCTTGTTCAATCCTCTATGATCTATACATAGTCTAAAGGAACCACCCTTTTTCCGAACTAAAACCACTAGAGTTGTTGGATCATGTTGTCATTGATGCCAATGGTTTGATTGATTGATGTCATTGATTGATGTCAAGTGATTGATTGATGTCATTGATTGATGTCAAGTGATTGATTGATGTCAAANATTGATTGATGATTTATGCAATATAATATGTATTGTCCTAAATGAGAATGCATAGATGAAGATGGATCAATGAATTGTCATTGATACATGATGAAACTGGATCAATGTGGTTCCAATGGTATATGATGTTTTGTTGGAAAAATGTATAGATGACTCATTATTGTCTTATCATGATTGATAAAGTACACAAATGGATGAACTCCAAATTGGTCCCCTTATGGTGAAATCCCTCAYGGGAGGATKCTTTGCGGATTGAGTTATCCTAGARGAATGGTTGGAGGAACCATCCTCTCATTATTGTCTTATCATGATTGATAAGGTGTACAAATGAATGAACTCCAAAGTGGTCCCCTTATGGTGAAATCCCTCACGGGAAGTGGCGCAAACGCGTGCCTCGGAGCACGATCGTGCTACCAGGACCTTCTCTTTCCTCGGCTCGAAGAGTTTAATTGCCTCTTCAATCCCTTATCTGGACCTTTCTACACCCACATGATGCTCTCTCTGTGATTTCCCTTTTCCTTATAGGGATATCAGACCTCGCAGTATCGTGAGTCCTGAAAACCTAGATTCGGTCTCACAAAATCCCAAAACCCGATGAGTAATTTCCATGTCCCTCCTCGCTCTTGTCGGGATTTCACCCGTTGGGAAATCAGTACTCACGCGGTCGTGAGTCACTGCTCTCACAAACCTCTAATCCCCGTACTCCGATGCCACCTGTCGTCAGCTCCCTACAAGGGCTGGCCTCACGACAACTGTCCTCCACCGTAATAGTGTGACTGTTGGACCATCACATTTCGCGAAATCATGGTTCCTCCTGCTGCGATTCCATTGTATGCGAAAAACCCGAAATGTCGAACCTCGACTCTCTGGGATCTCGTGCCACATGTTCCTGCTGTAATCAATGATTCTAATCCTCTCGGGAATTCGCTAATCGCGAATTTGTGCACAAGCCTCTTGGCTCCAGAATCCCTGATTCTCCGATGAGACAAGCTCCACTGACTACCCTACTCCTTGACACGTGTCTCACCGAGATTAACGGTTGAGATCCTTCCGGGAAATCGCGGATCGTGATTCCTTTCTTCAAGAGTTTTGTAATCGCAGAAAATTTGATTTTCCGATGAGTCAAGTCCCGATGACTCCCTGACTCCTTCTCTACTCGTAAGGCTTCAATCCTGTGCACTTCATTTCGAGCCTCTCCATCTCTCGCTTTATGTCAGCGAGCTCTTTATCCATTTCTGCTGCGCTCATCAGCTCTAGCTTCTTCTTTTCAGCATGCCTATGGCCTTCAGTAGCCATCTTGCTGTATCTATCTGCCTCCCTGACAGATCTGTTGCTGTCACTCTACATCCCGAGTGTTTCCAGCTTCATCCTACAGTCCCAATGACTGCATTCTCGACTGTTGTCCACCTGCAACAATCATCGTAGAGTCCTCAGTAACTCTGTCTACCTTCACCTGCAATATACAGATGAAATCCCGCTCTGATACCACTTGATGTGTATCAGAGCTGATTTCTTGTCTGTATATTTCAGGCAAGAGGAGTGAAGAAGAGAAGGAGCACTCTGAAGAAGAGAAGGAGCATTCTCCATCTGAGGGAGCGTATGGGAAGATCCAAATATTTATTTGGGATCCAGGAGGACTTCCAAACAGCTACAGGGGAAGCTCATGAGCAGGAGCTCATGATTTTTGTAGCTATGGAGTATGATGCAGGAGCATCTCTCCATGTAGCCAACCAGCCACATCAGCGCGCATGCATTCATATGTCGAAAGGGAGGCGTAGCCTCATTTCAAAATTGAATAGAATGTAATTTAATGTCTTAGGCTGGTGAGACATAGAAGTCGTGCCTTTGTGCAAGAAGTAGATAGGATCGTCTTTAATGCCAGGAATGGATGAGATCCAGATCTGTTCCTGGACTAGATAGCCATTCATGGTAATTGATTGTAAATTGATTAGAGTAGGTGAGCCTGGAGGAATGAGCCTCAGGTAAAAGAGATCTTGATATCTCATTTTGGGTTAGTCGAGTTAGGGTGTAGAATGGTAGAGCCAGAGAGAGCTCGAGGAACACCATTGTAAAATACAGGCATTTACCATTGTTAATAGAACAGAGTATTTTTTCCTGCATTATTCTATCTTATATGCATGTCTGTGTGTGTTCCATATATATGTTGTGAATGTGTGTTATAAGGTGCATTCTGCAGGAGTTCGTTGGATTTCAGGTTGAAGATCTTTGAGGCTTCACACCAGGAGGGTGTGATGGAATGTTGAGGTTCTGATAGCCGGTGCATAGAGGATGCACTTCTGAACTTTGAGGAGTTAGACAGAGACGTAGTTGAACATGATTGCAGACAGAATCACTGAGGATTTTGTTGGAGCTCTTCCAGGTGGGCATTGAGCGTAAGCACGAGGTGTCGAAGGAAGAACTCTGTTGAGAGTTTGAAGATAGAATTCAGAAGCTCTGAGGAGTTCTAAGAAGCTCGGCCAGGTAGGCATTGAGCGTGTGTGTGTAAGGAGTGAACAAAAGAAGGAACTTTGTTGGGAGTTCAGAAGAGACATAATCACTGAGGATTTTGTAAGAGCTTTGCCATGAGCATTGAGCAAGTGCAAAGGAGTGCACATAAGGAAACCAAAATTACTGAATATTCTATGGGAGAATAAACTCCGCCAGGAGGGTGTTGAGAAAGTGTGCAGACAGGCATGGAAGGTGAAGAGAACTCTTTGAGTTCGGTGTTGTAAAGGGAGAGTCCACTGAAGGATCTCCACTGGATTACTGAATACCTTGAAGCACTCAAGAACAGGGTTGAGCAGAAGGATAGCCAGGAGGACATCCTATTCATTCTCCAGCTGAGGGAGAAGAAGGATAGAAAT
>JZKD02S1984955.1:506075-519229 GCA_000966675.3 Picea glauca
AATAGTTTGAAGGGCCCATGCCCAATGAAATAGAAGGGAATAAACGTTGCACAAAAAGCACATGCATAACTTTGACCTCGCACAAATTTGAAATAATACAGCACATGCATAAGGTTGACCTCGCACAAATTTGAAATAATACTATTTAAGGATTCACTAGGATACTAGTAATGGTACGTAATGTGAGTGAGAGGGATTAAACATATTCAGTTATTTTAAGGAATGAAATAATGGAAGGCATCCAAACATGTGTGTACTTGAGCATTCTGTGTTTGTAAAGGTGCATCATGCATTTCTAGTGTAAGAAATGTACACCTAATTAACAAACCAGTGACCAAAGTCCAGCAAACCTTGTTGCAGTCACCACTTTGTCCAAGAATACTTAATAATACAAATAAAAGAGCATAGGTACCAGAATCATTAATTACTCTCAGTCGCTTTCTAACAAACTAAGAACGTCATATTTTTTTCCAAGGAAAATCTCGTAGAAAAACCCAAGGGATGTGTCCCCGTTATTTGTGGGTGGCATCCCTACTAAACCCATTTCCGTAGACTACTGTGCCTAACCTAGGTGGGTTCGAACTAGGCACCTGCTGGCACAGAACAAGCCAAATGCCCAACAACATCAGGAACAACCAATTGAAATAACCCCTTGGCATTTCTTAACACCAAATTTGCCTCCTGTTAGCACAAATTTCCACCCTCCAATTGAGCTGATAAACTTGTTATAACAGCGATGAAAACTTGGCTAATTCAAGGAGAAAAGCCCCAAATTGTCACGGGCTAGACCCCTCTCCGTTTGGGCTAATGCTTGCTAGCCTGAAGGGTAAGTCCCTAAGGTGATTTGTCATTGTCCTAAGTCTGATTTTCTGCATGTAATGACAAAAAACAGCTGCTGTTATGTCTTGGACAGCATGTTAAAACTGCCCAAAAACACGGGAAAAAATCGGTTTTTTTTGCTTGGAGGGATCCTGCAAGGTTAGCACAATAAAAGAGAGAAAGAGATGGAAAGAAAATTGCTCAAAAGATCAACATAAACCACAATGAACAGCAAGGAAAAGATACTAATCTACATGCAAAATTCACAAATACCATCAAGAAATAAGGTTAGACACAAACACAAAATTTCTTTATTGATAGGCTTACAAGAGGGTTGGTTGGGCCACAATTGGCAAGTCCACAACCGGTACAATGATCACTTTGCTCAAAAAAAAGTAACTTAGACTAAGAATGAGAGAGAAGAAGTATGCTAGCTGCTGCAATATCCAACCAATAACTAATAGAATCCATCCATTATATAGCTCTAGAGGCGCAAATCCCAAGAGAAGAGAGAGAGGTTGCATGGGAGGCTAAAGAAGGGAATTATAAGCGCAATAGGGAGATAAGGAATCCATGCGCACAAGTTTTGGAGGTGCGCATGGGATACATAGCTCTGGTAAACAGCGTATGCATGGGAGGTGCATGAAGTGTAGTGGCTAGTGTGGAGATATAAGATAGGAGTAAGGGAGAGTGTGAGGAAATAGAACAATGTGAGTAAGGAAAACACATGGTGGACGGGGAAAAGGGAAAAAATAGAAGCAAAGGAATAGGACGTGGATGCATGCTAAGTAGTGAGGGTTTCATGTGATGGAAGAGTGAGTGCATGCGTGAGTTTGAGAACGACGCATGAAAGATGGCAAGGAGATCATATGTGGAAATTACGTGGAAGGGAGATATGCGTGAAGACAAAAGAGCGAAGGAGAATAACGTGGTCAACTTATGAGGTAGTAGATGCATAAGGTAAGGTGTAGCGAGTGAGATGAACAAAAAAGAGTCAACTGAGTAAGAGAGCGAGTGGAGGATCCGTGAGGGAGGATGTCGTAGGTGAGAGTTATGGAGTATGACGTAGGGGTGTATCGTATGGTTGGCTCAAAGAAGAATGTGCTTTTTCTTAAGGGGAATTCGCATGAGGTATTTTAAGCCATGCACCTTTTTAAATTAAAGGATGAGCATAAGTTATATGAAGGAAGTAAGCGTGTTTTATAAAGTTATATGAAGGAGGTAAGCATGTTTTATAAAGGGGGGACAAAACCTTTTTTTTAATTAATTAAATAAAGTGAACCTTTAATTAAATTATTTAATAAAGGTGGGAAAGTGAGTGGGTTTAGAAAGTGGGTATGAGTTAGGAAAAATTGAGTGGTACATATGAGGGGAAGGGGTACATAAGAAAAGGGTAATTAATTAATTAAGGGGGACACTTTAATCTAATTAAAGTGGTATGGATAAGTGGGTTTAGGATTAGGATAGGATAGAGTTAGAGTTAGAGGGTTAAGAGGCATGGGTAAAATGGTTTAGAGACTTTTAATGTATGGAAAGTGGTTTTATGGCGGGTGAAGAAGAATTAGCGAGAAGAGATAGCCTAATGGGCTAAACTTTCTCTACGAAAGTGCCACCTCACCCTATGCGCCCTTGGTCAAATGATGCCATGTAGATGCCACATTTCACTGAAACTATGCCACATGTCGAAATCTTCTCTCACCACTTGTCACTGTTGGGGATGGCGATCACTGCTAAAAATAGAAAGTCGGTCGCATGTCCATGACTTTATACTCATTGGATTCGATTTTTCGCAAGGAATCTGAATCCCAAATCAGAATTGACATGCGAGCCCTGGTGCTCAGCTTGCTAAAAATAGAAAACTGTGCCAAATCATCCTAGAAGAGGTCCAAAAGACTCAGAATGTCTCCAGGATCAATAATATGCACTCAGAATCTGGATCCAGGGCTTGGAGCTCAAATTGCTAAAAATAGAAATCTCTTGCATGTCGCCAGGAAAAGTGCTATTGGGCCTAGAATCACACAAGGATCATCCTTGTATGCGCAGAACTGCTCCAAACTGTCATGAGACCCACTCAAACTGTGGTTCCTAAAAAGTAGCAGCACCTATCGTATGTAGACATCTCTCTCAAAATGCATGGGAAACCAAGCTAACTCTAACTCTAAACAAAATAACCTTGTATCGATCATATACCTACCTCTTATGGGAACCAACCTCCTGCTCAACACAAGTGCTAAACTCTGGGAGAATCTCAGAATGTCGGCCAAAATAGTGCATGTTGGCTCTTAACCCGCAAGATTTTAAAGGGTGAAAATCTAAGGGTTAACACCTCCACAAATTTGGGTGTAATGCTCCAGCATATGTTCATGGATATTATATGGGGTGAGTTCACCATTTGGCATCGGTTCGTGAACATTTTATCGAGTTCACTCAACATTACAGAGTTCATATTTAGCATTGACGGTTGTGAGTAACTTGTCCATATAGGTACCTCGTTGCAAAGGCGTTATTCCAACCCAACCTTGTTCCAGAGTTGTAATGTAGAGTTTCAAGGATCATTCAGTGATTAGTATTCAAAGGGGACAACACATGTTGTGATATTTTTCACAGGCTTCCAATTCAGGCTCCGAGATCTATTTTTAGTAATGCTCCCCCATGCATCGAAGTGACAATCAAATTTTGGCAGATGCATGGGTGGATGAGGACAATCAAATGGGCACTTTCAAATTCTTGATTCCATTATTCTTAGTAGTTTCTATTTTTAGAAACTTGATCATTTTCAACAACAGATGATATATTTGGAGATCTAGTATTGGATTCTTAAAGGGTGTACTTTCATATTTTCAAGATGGCACTCTCAAGATTTTACCCAATAGGATGAGCCATCACCGACTCAAGTCCATAATATTGTCTTGAGAAGAGTTATTGGGTCTAAGCCCTTCCTCATTTCCTTGTCCCCTCAAAGAGCTACCTACACTAGAAGGCTCCTAATCCATTTCTTATTTCTTCCCTTTCAAGGAAAGACCCATGGTCCCTCCAAGATTGCTTCAATAGGTGCATGGCAGTTGATGCTCTAACCCAATGTATTTTACCATGTCTGAGAAATTGTCCACATCACTTATCTTTCTTGAAATTTGGAAGAAGATTTGGATACCCATCGGAAAGACGTTCTTACCTACATATTCTCATCCATTGTTTGATCTTAAACATTTCACACATCGACCGCATTGTTTTTCAGCCAATGCCCTAAATTCCTTTAACTTTTCACAAACATGACTCTTATTCTTCAAGAAATATACCGAAGTATACTCGAAAAAATCATCAATGAAATACCTTGCACTAGCTAGTGATGGTTTGTTTAGGGAACACAGGTCACTATGGAAAAGTTCCAACTAGGTATTTGCTCTCCAAGCTTTCCATGTTTGAAAGGCAGCCTGATGATGCTTGCCAAGCATACATCCTTCACATACTCCATCAGGGAGAACATCCTTCGGTAGTCTAGTGACCATGTTGTGTTTCACCATCAATTTCAAGTTTTAGAAATTCAGATGTCTGAGTTGGTCATGCCAAAGTCTGCTTCGATCATTAACGTGAGCTATGAGTGTAGTCAGTGCTTGGTCCTTCTTAGGAAAGTTAAGAAACTTATACAATTTGTCCTCAGATCAAGGAAACCTTCGACAACGACGACAAAGTTATTGTGTATATCCTTCACATTAAACCGATATGGACAAAACTCTACCTTCTTCCCAATCTAAGTTAGTTGGGGTACAAACAACAAATTGGCACTCAAGCTAGGTACATGATACCCATCAATGATCACATCATTCGGGCATTAAATCTTTTCACAGCCATCAACAATAAGTGCATAATCATCTACTAAGATTTCTTTTTTTGTAGCTTCTTTNGCCACAATTGGCAAGTCCACAACCGGTACAATGATCACTTTGCTCAAAAAAAAGTAACTTAGACTAAGAATGAGAGAGAAGAAGTATGCTAGCTGCTGCAATATCCAACCAATAACTAATAGAATCCATCCATTATATAGCTCTAGAGGCGCAAATCCCAAGAGAAGAGAGAGAGGTTGCATGGGAGGCTAAAGAAGGGAATTATAAGCGCAATAGGGAGATAAGGAATCCATGCGCACAAGTTTTGGAGGTGCGCATGGGATACATAGCTCTGGTAAACAGCGTATGCATGGGAGGTGCATGAAGTGTAGTGGCTAGTGTGGAGATATAAGATAGGAGTAAGGGAGAGTGTGAGGAAATAGAACAATGTGAGTAAGGAAAACACATGGTGGACGGGGAAAAGGGAAAAAATAGAAGCAAAGGAATAGGACGTGGATGCATGCTAAGTAGTGAGGGTTTCATGTGATGGAAGAGTGAGTGCATGCGTGAGTTTGAGAACGACGCATGAAAGATGGCAAGGAGATCATATGTGGAAATTACGTGGAAGGGAGATATGCGTGAAGACAAAAGAGCGAAGGAGAATAACGTGGTCAACTTATGAGGTAGTAGATGCATAAGGTAAGGTGTAGCGAGTGAGATGAACAAAAAAGAGTCAACTGAGTAAGAGAGCGAGTGGAGGATCCGTGAGGGAGGATGTCGTAGGTGAGAGTTATGGAGTATGACGTAGGGGTGTATCGTATGGTTGGCTCAAAGAAGAATGTGCTTTTTCTTAAGGGGAATTCGCATGAGGTATTTTAAGCCATGCACCTTTTTAAATTAAAGGATGAGCATAAGTTATATGAAGGAAGTAAGCGTGTTTTATAAAGTTATATGAAGGAGGTAAGCATGTTTTATAAAGGGGGGACAAAACCTTTTTTTTAATTAATTAAATAAAGTGAACCTTTAATTAAATTATTTAATAAAGGTGGGAAAGTGAGTGGGTTTAGAAAGTGGGTATGAGTTAGGAAAAATTGAGTGGTACATATGAGGGGAAGGGGTACATAAGAAAAGGGTAATTAATTAATTAAGGGGGACACTTTAATCTAATTAAAGTGGTATGGATAAGTGGGTTTAGGATTAGGATAGGATAGAGTTAGAGTTAGAGGGTTAAGAGGCATGGGTAAAATGGTTTAGAGACTTTTAATGTATGGAAAGTGGTTTTATGGCGGGTGAAGAAGAATTAGCGAGAAGAGATAGCCTAATGGGCTAAACTTTCTCTACGAAAGTGCCACCTCACCCTATGCGCCCTTGGTCAAATGATGCCATGTAGATGCCACATTTCACTGAAACTATGCCACATGTCGAAATCTTCTCTCACCACTTGTCACTGTTGGGGATGGCGATCACTGCTAAAAATAGAAAGTCGGTCGCATGTCCATGACTTTATACTCATTGGATTCGATTTTTCGCAAGGAATCTGAATCCCAAATCAGAATTGACATGCGAGCCCTGGTGCTCAGCTTGCTAAAAATAGAAAACTGTGCCAAATCATCCTAGAAGAGGTCCAAAAGACTCAGAATGTCTCCAGGATCAATAATATGCACTCAGAATCTGGATCCAGGGCTTGGAGCTCAAATTGCTAAAAATAGAAATCTCTTGCATGTCGCCAGGAAAAGTGCTATTGGGCCTAGAATCACACAAGGATCATCCTTGTATGCGCAGAACTGCTCCAAACTGTCATGAGACCCACTCAAACTGTGGTTCCTAAAAAGTAGCAGCACCTATCGTATGTAGACATCTCTCTCAAAATGCATGGGAAACCAAGCTAACTCTAACTCTAAACAAAATAACCTTGTATCGATCATATACCTACCTCTTATGGGAACCAACCTCCTGCTCAACACAAGTGCTAAACTCTGGGAGAATCTCAGAATGTCGGCCAAAATAGTGCATGTTGGCTCTTAACCCGCAAGATTTTAAAGGGTGAAAATCTAAGGGTTAACACCTCCACAAATTTGGGTGTAATGCTCCAGCATATGTTCATGGATATTATATGGGGTGAGTTCACCATTTGGCATCGGTTCGTGAACATTTTATCGAGTTCACTCAACATTACAGAGTTCATATTTAGCATTGACGGTTGTGAGTAACTTGTCCATATAGGTACCTCGTTGCAAAGGCGTTATTCCAACCCAACCTTGTTCCAGAGTTGTAATGTAGAGTTTCAAGGATCATTCAGTGATTAGTATTCAAAGGGGACAACACATGTTGTGATATTTTTCACAGGCTTCCAATTCAGGCTCCGAGATCTATTTTTAGTAATGCTCCCCCATGCATCGAAGTGACAATCAAATTTTGGCAGATGCATGGGTGGATGAGGACAATCAAATGGGCACTTTCAAATTCTTGATTCCATTATTCTTAGTAGTTTCTATTTTTAGAAACTTGATCATTTTCAACAACAGATGATATATTTGGAGATCTAGTATTGGATTCTTAAAGGGTGTACTTTCATATTTTCAAGATGGCACTCTCAAGATTTTACCCAATAGGATGAGCCATCACCGACTCAAGTCCATAATATTGTCTTGAGAAGAGTTATTGGGTCTAAGCCCTTCCTCATTTCCTTGTCCCCTCAAAGAGCTACCTACACTAGAAGGCTCCTAATCCATTTCTTATTTCTTCCCTTTCAAGGAAAGACCCATGGTCCCTCCAAGATTGCTTCAATAGGTGCATGGCAGTTGATGCTCTAACCCAATGTATTTTACCATGTCTGAGAAATTGTCCACATCACTTATCTTTCTTGAAATTTGGAAGAAGATTTGGATACCCATCGGAAAGACGTTCTTACCTACATATTCTCATCCATTGTTTGATCTTAAACATTTCACACATCGACCGCATTGTTTTTCAGCCAATGCCCTAAATTCCTTTAACTTTTCACAAACATGACTCTTATTCTTCAAGAAATATACCGAAGTATACTCGAAAAAATCATCAATGAAATACCTTGCACTAGCTAGTGATGGTTTGTTTAGGGAACACAGGTCACTATGGAAAAATTCCAACTAGGTATTTGCTCTCCAAGCTTTCCATGTTTGAAAGGCAGCCTGATGATCCTTGCCAAGCATACATCCTTCACATACTCCATCAGGGAGAACATCCTTAGGTAGTCTAGTGACCATGTTGTGTTTCACCATCAATTTCAAGTTTTAGAAATTCGGATGTCTGAGGTGTTCATGCCAAAGTCTGCTTCAATCATTAACGTGAGCTATGAGTGTAGTCAATGCTTGGTCCTTCTTAGGAAAGTTAAGAAACTTATACAATTTGTCCTCAGATCAAGGAAACCTTCGACAACGACAACAAAGTTATTGTGTATATCCTTCACATTAAACCGATATGGACAAAACTCTACCTTCTTCCCAATCTGAGTTAGTTGGGGTACAAACAACAAATTGGCACTCAAGCTAGGTACATGATACCCATCAATGATCACATCATTCGGGCATTAAATCTTTTCACAACCATCAACAATAAGTGCATAATCATCTACTAAGATTTCTTTTTTTGTAGCTTCTTTTAATGAAGAAAAGAGAGAAGCATCTTTAGCCATATGATGGATGCAACTAAAGTTGACTATCCATTCACTCTTCGAAGTATGAGCATGCAAGACTTGAGAAGTACTAATGAACAATGTATAGTTATCTACCTTACCTTCTAAAGTTTGGTTCTGCAAGTCAGTCGATCTTCCAATCAACATGTCTCCTTCAAGCTTCGTTTCTTTCTCCTTAATAGTCTGGTCGATGCAAACACGCCCTTTCTCCTAGCTACATTGTCCACCTCTTTCTCTATAATTTTGTTGACCTTTTCCCTTTAGCAAATTGACATGTTGCTTGACCTCAAGTTTCCCTTCGTCGAGCGATTTTTCCTATGCCCTAATCAGTAAACCACAGAAAGTGTCAAAGGAATAATCCTTAACGTCATCTTTTTCTAGAGGTCTAACTGGCACAAAACGTCGAACAAAATACGTTGTCTTCAAATTCATCATGATCAGTTCTATGAATTGAACATCTTTCTTTGGAAAATCCTTTCCGCATTCACCCAATTACAACTAAAGTTCCTTCACACGAGCCAAGTAATCTTCAATTCTTTCAAAAGAGAAAGGATCCAAAGAGATCGACTCTTTCTCAATCTTCATAACCTGACTTTCGTTGATTCTATCAAACAGTCTTCAACACCTTCCAAACAATATTCGAGCAATCGATCTCGCTTGTATGAAAGTGAAACTCCCTAGATATGCAGCTCGTTATGACTCTTACAGCCTCATCCTTCTTCCCATCGATCACAAACTTCTATTGGTCATCCTTGAGATCTAGAATTGTTGCCACAGTGCTTTACTCTTCAACAATGTTTCCATATCTTGTGCCCAAATTCCATAGTGGTGGCCATTCAAAACCACAAGCTCTTGCTTGGAACTCATAATATTGATCTACAAATCTAATCCAAAATTTAGTCTATGAGTCAAAACCTTAAGTCAATTACCATACATATCCAACTCGTCAGGAGCATGTAAAACCCACATCCTCCACAAAACTTGTAGACAACAAACTAGATTCTCAAACCACTAGCTTTGTTACCATGTTGGAGAATTATAGGATTAGGTAGATCAGAGAGCTAGTATTCCAAGAGAGAGGTGGTGTCTTAAGACACCATTACAGCACTTAAGCACAACTAAGCTTATCTCAACATACATAGCAGTGTAAGAAACCAAAAGATTTCCATACACAATACATATCTCACATATGTTCTCACTTGTTGTAGATCAACCCATAGGGCCATCTTATTTAGCACCAAGATGTAACCAACTCCCTTGAATTGAGGAAGACAAGGTCAATGTAGATTGGTGAGAGCATATAACAAACTCCTTACTTTATGTCTTGTTCTATGCACCATTCCACTGCTCTAATGTAATGGTCCAACCAATCAAATGCCTAGCCAACCATCCAATGGGTCCATTAGTCGAAAATTCAGTTGGTTGCTCAATATACTCTCCTAGTCAACTATCAACTATAGGCTAACTATCTCCAGAAGATCCAAAGGGGTGATGTACTTGCATAGCTTGTTGTTTCAACATTGCATAAGTAAAAAAGGAAAGATATAAAGTCATAACCTTTTTTAAAGGAACAAATATTTTTTTAAAGTTTGAAGTATTGAAACTTTAGAAATATTTATTTTTTATGGGGAACAATTAATCAACAAGAAGTCTCAAGAACATGACCCTAGCATTGACAAAGAAGTCTTCCCATGAGCCCACGAACAGCAACAACACCCATGTTGTAGAGAAGAGAGACAACAAAAAATGCCTCATAGCAAGTAAAGGAAATCTGAAAATAACAAAACAAGATCCATTAACAACCCAATTGGCAACGAAATACTAGAACACAACCCATAAACAACTTGATTAGCAATCAAATATTAGAACAACGCCCATGGACAACTCGGCTTCCATACCTGTAAGAATGTTGAATCCCTCGCCATACCATCAAACCTATCACATGGATAGATGCTCTTAGCATACTACCCAATGCACACATCTAAGAGTAGAGCTCTTGCCACATCCAAACAAAATATCTATGACATAAGGAAGAAAGGAAAATCCATGTTGCCCAACAAAACAATGATGCACAAAGGTGCTTCAGAGAACTAGATGCAAAGAAATCTATAGGAGAAATATATCCGATGCTCTCAATAAAATACAGGTGAGTTGCCTAGCATGGACAAAACAAAAGAAGTCCCCAAAATTAAAACAATCTTATTTCAAATACAAATTTGTCCAAAAGTGTGCCTAAGCATAAACAACATACCAGAACAAAGAACCAAACAATGGAAGTAATTATTTTTCAAAGATTAATGTCATGCTCTTCTTGAAGTTTCTTTCCAACACAAAATGCAAAAACATCCAGAAACAAAGGTTTTAAAAGTTTCACTAGTACCATAAAAAAATTCAATGGTTTAAATTCTTTGGAGATGAAATGATCAATTTGTCAACATATAAAACATTGCTCGAAATTTATGTAATCTACACCTAGATGAAGAAAATATGTAAGTTAGAGTTTACCCTTATAGTATGCAAAGCGAACAATGAAAAGGAATCAAATCTGTAAGGAGAGGACTAAATCCAAGTAACTAAAAGAGATTATCTTTTTGATCAACACAACAAATTTCTAGCAAGGCACATAAGTTGGATTACTCCACTTGTCATCAATCTTGCTTCAGTGAGAAGATACAGTAATCAAATTGCTTAGGTGGACTATCTCCTTCGCTAACGAAAGGCAATTGGACATTAGTGAATTACAACATTAAAAAAAGCATCTCTTTATATTCCAATTAGCTAACGAAATAGATTTAGAGGTTTGGGAAATACTTCTTTACATAAAGCATGGGAAGGCTCATTCATGTTACAATAAGGTATTATAAGGACATTTTCGGGTTGACTTCACTTCGTTAGCTACGCTGAAGAGACATATGGAGGGTTATTGTTGGATTGATACCTTGTCATTAGCTAAGCTACGGAGATATTCTAACGTGTTGAGTTATCTCCTTATTATCTACTTAGCTAATGAAAGCTAATTAAATGTAAGGGAAACTTCGTGAAATCCTACTCAGGTGAAGACAAGATGCTTGTTGGTGGATTTGCATTTGATTATGCCAATAGCCACTCAATGGATACATTCTAAGCTCAAAATTAATTTGCATTCTAAGTTGCTTCTCATCTTTGATGTTTGAACTCCTTCTAAGTTGCTTCTAACATGGCTGCTTTCTAAGTTGCTTATGTCAAATTGATTATGCCAACAACCATGTTTGCATCCTTTGGTTTTGTGCACTAAAAAGTGGTTTCAATTTTTATAATAATAATAATAATTAAAATCTAATTTAATGGCATAGCCTAGCCAAATGCCAAATTGACATATAAGACACCATTATTTATGGGACAAGAAACACCCTCCATGAAGCAATTTCACTACTTAAGTCTACAAAGGTGTATATATTGTACCCCCTTTGGATTCAAACCTGTGATCTCCAAGGAGGAAACACATGTTCTTAATTGTTAGGCCCACTCAAGTTGAACTTATAAAACTTATAAAGCATTAATTACTCTCACTATAAATTGTGTTGGTGATGACACATTCTCTTCCTAGGAAAAAATCATAACTTCCATTTCAAGAGAAAAAAGGTTACATCTCATATGGGCATTATGCACCATGAAGTTCATCTTTATCTAGCAATTAGAGAGAAATTTAACTTATCTGCAACATAGCTTCAAAAACATACAGTGTTGGACTTAAGGTATGTTATCGCGCAATTTGCACTTGCCCAAAGCCAAAGGCAAGTAGATACTAAATTGGCGTAACAAGGAGGATAACCTATCACTGTCACCTTAATAGGAAACCTCTTTCTATTTAGGAGTATGTCACATTACCCTAGGGGAGACGTCCCCAGTGACCTGGGGGTTTGAGAAGGCCAAGGTAAAAACTATAAGAAAGTCCCACCCCTCTCACAAGTCACTCTGATCAAAAGTTCCAAGGTTTTACTGAGATGAAGCAAAAGATAAATTAAATGTACATGTCCAGAACAAGACAACAAGTAAAAAATAAATGCAATTTGCAAGAACCATATGATGTCAATGCTTCATAAAACCATAACCTTCTAAAAGATAAAAAAGTTGATATAGAACTGAAGCAATATAAATATTTATAACAGCAAATGAATATTTAGCAACAGCTACAACAATTATGCCTCAATAATGCTTTAAGAATGACAAGAAATAATAGCATTAAATTGACAGAATGATAATAGTTGTCAGAAGCAATTATGGCAATGTCTAATCGGCTTTTAATCTTGCTTTTAGGATGAATTTGCTGATGTTATAGATGGTTGTAGCAATCTTTTGCAACAGCAGCAAATTAGTTAGTGAGTTAGTCTGGTTTAAAGTTAGTAGAAGTTAGTAGAAGTCTTAGGGAAGATAGTTTAAGAGTTGTTTGGTCAATCAATCACTTGTGAGGAGTGGACTAGTGCCTTTTAGGGTAATGGAGTCAAGGTTAGCAGCAGCAACTATTAGAGGAAGACAACAATGATAATAGATAATCTAAGTTATGGATGAGATGATTGAGGTGTTAGTAACCTAAGGCCTCAATGTCTAAACCCTAGAAGGAATGATTGCTAGAAAGTAAGTAACCTTAGGCCCTAGCAATTTCCTTCTTCCTTAGATTAAATTTAAAGTAAAATGTATGAAGCAAATGAAGAAATGCTACTAGAGTGCTACAATGGTAGGGCTCCAATGGATACTTCAAAAGAAGTGTTCTCTAGCAATTCCAAGTAGGTGGAAAATTATAAGGAAAAGGATAGTAACATATGCTTCTCCCCTAGGGTTTCAAACTAGCAATTTCATAATCT
>JZKD02S1984955.1:535932-550131 GCA_000966675.3 Picea glauca
AAATTTGAAGCTTAACATTTTAATCAAACTTGGAACCTGAAGCCTTAACTGTTATGGAGGGTGCACTTGTTCTTCTGAATGCACTGAACTAGAGATTACAACTTGGACAAGATTTCTAGTACTTTCCTTGCAAACACACTCATGTTTTGCTAGATGATATAACTTAGATAGAATATACAAGTGCATACCTTTGAAACCTTGTAGCATCGTCTAGCTTGTCTTCCAATCTGAAACTAGATACCATCTTGACAAGAAGAGATTAGAAACTCAATCAAAAGATTCAATGATTGGAACAAGCTAGAAACTCTAAAATTTCAACTTTGACCACAAAATTAATTTGACCAAAAGTCAACCTTTAACTTTGACTTTGATTGGTCAACATTTGACTTTGACCAGTCAAACTTTGACTTTGACCTTGACCAAAGATTCAAACCTGACTTTTTTGCTGGCTAAGAGTACCAAGAGGTGTGCTAGGCTAGGGCGCACTAGGATGTCAAGGAATTAGGTCAAATGCTTCACCAGAAGTGCCCAAACACAAGGGTTAGGGTTTGTTGCAGTTGCATAATCATAAAACCTAGCTTCAATTGTAACTGGTGCCATAACGAGCTTAAGAAATAACTTTCCAATCTATCTTCTAGTGGTTAGATTGTCTGAAGATAGTGTGGGCCCATAACCTGATAGAAATAAAGGGATGTGCTCGTTTTTCCATAAAAAAATATAGCAATATTGTCACCCAACCATAGGCACAAAGGCCACCCCTGAGCACCTTAACCTTGACAGATAGAATAATTTCGGTAGCAAACCAATAGCCAACCAAGGCTAGCGCACCTTTCTCCAAGGCTAGCACACCAAGCAAGAATAACTAGAAACCAAGCAGAAAGTCCAAACCATAACCAAGATGCCAGTTGCAACAACTACAGTTGCACTCTCTCCAAACTTGCACACTACTAGTCCTTATGCAGCTGTGAGAGTGAGAGTGACAAATGAGCTCTAGCACCCGCTATTTATACTGCTCTATCTCAGTTGATTGGGCCGACATCTCTTTCTAGAGGCTAATAACTCAATATTAAATATTCTCTTGAGTTGACTTGTCTCCTAGGTGTATTATCCAATGTTTTAGGGTTTCTCTTGCTTCTCGGAATATTCTAGTCTTGTCAAAGGCTACACGTGGAGGTTAATACTTCCTGCAGCTACCATAATATCAACAATGGCAATGGTGTGAAACTATAAGGAAGACCAATACCTATGACTACAAGAACCAAACATTATGAGAAGGAATCTCATACTGGGAAATTTGAATTTCCATATGAAACCAATTTGAACTAATAAGTAAAATTGCTACGATGATATCTCATGGTGACTGTATGTGTGTGATACTAATGAGATGATGGCTATAGAACTTGAAAGCTCGGGAAGAAGGCTACTGTTATGATACTAGAACCCTATGATTGCCACAGGATATAGATTGCCAGTGGGATTTTGGTAGTAAATTGGTGCTCTCCTTGCATGAGAACACCTTGGCAAATGATGGATTACCCGAGGGATTGTGTCGCAGATAAGGGGAGTTTTAAGCCTAGAGGGTGAGTATAGCAAGGAAGAGACAACTCAATAATGCATATGGCATGGTGGTTGGAATCATGAGGGTGTGTCGAGAAAGGACAATGAGCTAAATTCTTGCCCATGGTAGCTTGTGAAGCACATGATAGCCATACAGATAAGTATTAGATTATGATTGCAAACTTATTTTTGAATACATGTTTATATTTTGGAGTTGAGGACTCTCATGGATAAGATAATTGTTATATGATAGGGGTTATAACATGTATGTATAGGAACAACTGAAGAATGAATACATAAACTGTTGATGATTACAACTAGGATGAAGTTCGAATACTTCCGTGTGAGACTTGCCCTGATGGAGAATGCCTCCCTAGCTAAGAGGGAGTGTTGATGATTACAACTGCGTGAGACATCCTCCAGGACACAGACCTAAGAGAGAGCCCCTGAGATGGGTGTGTGGTTCCTATATGAGACAGAGCTGGAACGTAGTGATAGCCTCCTCCTTACAGAGAGTTGAGAAGAACTCCAGATGATTCTCTTGTGTAATACAGTGAGAAAGGAGATCTGTTGAGTTGGACGTGCCTGTGGCTGAGCACAAGGTGAACGTGTGAATTCCCATAGAGCTGGGTGCATCGTAATGAGACAGAGATGAAGACGATGTATTAGCCTCCTCTGAGTAGAGAGTTGAGATGATGAACTCCAGATGACTCTCCTGTGTAATGCAGTGGGAAAGAAGATTTGTTGAGTGGACGTGCCTGTGGATGAGCACAGGTGAACGTGATCCTAGTGGCTGAGCACTAGTGAGTGTGGTTCTCCTGTGAGACGCAGTGAGATAGAGATATGGACATCCCTATGGATGTGCCCCTAGTGGCTGAGCAATAGTGGGTGTATGAGATCCCTTGCTATATTGTTCAAGAGTCAGACTTACCTGTAACCCTATTTGTAATGTAAAGGGTACAGGTCGGCCCCACCTTAATGTAAAAGATAATTAATANCTCATTGAAAATCCAACATAAACCGAGCACTTGGAAAGAAGAGCACTGGAAGGAAATGGAGCTCAAGGACAAAGGCATGGAACGAGTGAAGTCTAGTGGACTTGTTGTAGTTTGAAAGAAGCAAAGTGGAGCTGAAGATGCAATGTAGGAGGCACATTTGTAACTATTTGAGGGTTTGGAGATTCCATTATAACAGCTGGAGTTCCTAGAGCCACAACTTTGAGACTTCCTGTCCGACCTTGTGCTGGAGCCTTGGAGGGAAGTGGTACAACTCGAGGAACTGCAGTGCAAAGGAGGTACACTTCGTTGGGATGTGCAAGTTGAGGGGAATGAGAGCCTGGTGGTTGGAACTACTGTGGGAATCAACAAGTTGTGAAAGTTGTTGCAGTTAGAGTTCTTGTAGCCACATCTCTAAGACTTCCTAGATAGTCTGTGTTGAAGCCTTGGAGAGAAGTGGTACAGTCTGAGGGACTGTAGAGCAAAGAAGTGGGTACACTTCCTTGGGTCGTGTAGATTGAGGGAAATGAGAGATTGCTGGTTGGAATTGCTGCAAGAATTATGAATTGAGAAAATCACTATATATGGTTTTGGGCTGGAGTGCCTATGTGAATTTGTTGGGCTGGAGTGCCTATGTGAATATGTTTTGGGCTAGAATGCCTATGTGATATTAGGTCGTAGAGCCTAACATTGTAATATGTATGTACACTTGTATGGTGTTGTGCACTGAGCACAATGCAAAAATAAGAGGGAGGGAATGTAAATTCGTAGTTTTAATCCCACAATTTATAATGTAATTGTGTAAATATGAATTAGGTTGGTGTATGTTTTGGAGGGAATCGGGATAGCCCATATGAATTAATATGTCCAAGAGAGGAATTAATATGGCCAATAGAGAGTTGTGTAAAATGTACATTAAAATAGTTAATAAAGATAAATCGCCGCTTGTGGTACAAGTGAGACGATAACGGCGAGGGGCAATGATTCCACAAGAGAGGGGGCTAAAGAGGGGTTCAAGGGTTACCCATTTATATTAATTCAACATTTCATTCTAATGTTTATCCCCTTAGAATTATCAAAAGAGATATTAAAGAGATGTAAGAGTGGTAGGTGGGACGGTCATCTCACCAAATTTATGACAACATGGGCTAAATACAACCACGTTTTGGGAAATGTGAGAGACAAGCTTGCTAGAGAGGAAAAAGAAATTTGAGTTTATTTTTGGGACAATTTTTACTTGCTGGTTTTTGAGAGCAAGAGGGGAGCTAGGTGCTAAAAAGAGCACTAGTTGTGCTGTGCTTGAGGGAAACCATTGTTGGGTTGTGTTTATGTTGAATTTGCGGCTCGTGTGTCAAGAAAAACAGGCTGTGTGCATGTGGTGACATTTCCTGTTGATAAAATGGCTCAAGATCCTTGAGAAGGTTGCTGCGAGCACTCCTGGAGCAACTGAGAGTTTCTGGAGTCCCTATCTGTGAGATTCTTAGCCAACCAAGTGCACTGGAGCCGTGGAGGGAAGTGGGACGGCTCAAGGGACTACGTGGCAAAGAAGGGGGATCCCATTCCTTAGGTTGTGCAGGTTGTGGGGAAGAGAGCTAGTGGATTGGAACTGTTGTTGAAGTAGAACCTAGGTTTTGGGCTATTGAATGTGGAGAGTGGACAACCAAGAGGGCCAGAACTCCTTGTGGACTCATAGCCTCAGCTCGGGGGTGGCTTGTTGTTGAGATTTGGAACAACAAGCGTGTGTCTGGGAGGAACGTCCCTCGAATGCAACCAGTGGGTTCTTCACTGACAGATAAGTGTTTTGTGTGTTTTCTTATGGTTAAATTTTGTTGTGTAAAATAATTCGAATGTTGTTATGTTTACTGGGTATGCCTTCATTCATGGGTTTTTATTAGTTTATTAGATGCATGAATAATTTAGCATGCTGCTGTTGAATTTATTTGTATGAGAGCAAAAATTTCATTTTGCTGGTATTGGGTCTTTTGCATCTTGTGCCTAGGAGAAGGGCGTACTACCTGAAGAGCTTGTGAGACTGCAATGGCTTGTTTGAGAATCAATGGGAGAGCTTTCTTCAACATTTTTGTTCTCCATTGATGCATTCATGGGTTTGTGAAGGTTCTAGACTCATNATTTCCTGTTGATGAAATGGCTCAAGATCCTTGAGAAGGTTGCTGCGAGCACTCCTGGAGCAACTGAGAGTTTCTGGAGTCTCTAGCTGTGAGATTCTTAGCCAACCAAGTGCACGGGAGCCGTGGAGGGAAGTGGGAAGGCCCAAGGGACTACGTGGCAAAGAAGGGGGGTCCCATTCCTTAGGTTGTGCAGGTTGTGGGGAAGGGAGCTAGTGGATTGGAACATGTTGTTGAAGTAGAACCTAGGTTTTGGGCTCTTGAATGTGGAGAGTGGACAACCAAGAGGGCCAGAACTCCTTGTGGACTCATAGCCTTAGCTTGGGGGTGGCTTGTTGTTGAGATTTGGAACAACAAGTGTGTGTCTGGGAGGAATGTCCCTCGAATGTAACCAATTGGTTCTTCATAGACAGATAAGTGTTTTGTGTGTTTTCTTATGGTTAAATTTCGTTGTGTAAAATAATTTGAATGTTGTTATGTTTACTGGGTATGCCTTCATTCATGGGTTTTTATTAGTTTATTAGATGCATGAATAATTTAGCATGCTGCTGTTGAATTTATTTGTATGAGAGAAAAAATTTCATTTTGTTGGTATTGGGTCTTTTGCATCTTGTGCCTAGGAGAAGGGCGTACGACCTGAAGAGCTTGTGAGACTGCAATGGCTTGTTTGAGAATCAATGGGAGAGCTTTCTTCAACATTTTTGTTCTCCATTGATGCATTCATGGGTTTGTGAAGGTTCTAGACTCATAGCAACAATAATAAGATGCTCTTTCACCCTTTGGTAGTGCATTGAGCCCATTTGAGGCAATTCACTAAGACTCTAAGTCATTGAAGCTTCATGCACATTCTTTTACTCTTGGTTTTCAATGTGGCAATCATTGGAGGATTAATACATGCCAATAGTTTGCTAATTGAACTCTCATACTTCTTCCTTGCTCATAACCTTTTTGTTTGCAAGTGTAAGAGCTCTTGGCTGGCGAGTTTTCTTTGGCATTTATTGTATTCATGTTTTCAATTTTCTTTCTTGCTGAAATTTTCCTCTTTGAAAGGCCATGAAAGCCAAGGAACCAAGATTTGCATGCCTTAATGCTAGGTTGTAATAAATTTCACCATAGAGTTGGAAATTTAATGCCTTGCCCATAAGAAAAACTTGCCCTATGCTCCAATAAAAAACCTATTCACTCATTTGATTAAAGTGCTAGTGTATTAGTTAATGAAGAGGTTTTGCTGAGTTGATGCCAAGCATATTTGTAGTGGTTGTACTTTTCAATACGTGGTGTATGTGAAGTAGTTGGCATGGAAATAGTGGCAAAAGGAGTTTGCACTCGAAACTGTTGAAGGATAATAATTAATAACTAAGCCTTTCTTTTTTGCCTATTGATGTATGAAGGCAGAGCATCTCTATAAGTCTGACAACATAGGTTCTTAAATCTAGGGACTTGATGGTCAATGCATTGTTAGTTGATTGCTTGTGTGTAGGTTACATAGAGAAAGGAACATAAGCCTTGATGCCAATAACTTGAACTTGGAGACTTGATTGCTATTGCAGAGTCCAACTAATGGTTTTGGTCTTCAATTTTACACAGAGTTTAGAGCCCCTGGTAGCCATTCTAAAGGTAGAGAACGCAACATCTTACAGAGGACAAAGATTGGATTTCGTATTCTATAGAGGATCCGTGTTAGTGAAGTGAGTGAGATATGAAAGCCTCGTTTACGGATCATAAAATTTCTCCTCAAGTTAGAAAAACCTGACATTCTTATGGTTCAGGAAACTAGGCTTGATAGTGAGAGATCTAAAAGTTTTCTTTCTTCCCTTTGAAAAATTGGTAGTTTGTAGCAATAGACTTGGATGACAAATCGGGGGGCAATAATAACTAGATGGAATAACTTCTTCTAGCTTCTAAACTACTCTTTGTTTACTATAGGCATCTAGACAAAATTGCATTTTTTGGAATCGGGGGAGAATATGTTATTGATTAACATTTATGGGCCATACAATGAAAGGAAGGAACATTGGGATGCCTTATTTTCTCGGGAATTTCTAAAGCAACAATACATTATTGTGGTGGTGATCTTAATTTTGTCACTTGCAGAGTTGGAGTTTGGGGAGAAGTGGCTTTGATGGACCCCCTAGCAAATTATTTCCTCCATAACATTGAATTCTCGAGTTTGTGTGATATTAAACCCATAAGGTTGTCTTTAACTTGGAGGAGTCCTTGAAGTGTAAAAGGATGAGAATAAACTAGGTGGCCCTTTCAAATTTAATTCAATTTGGTTTGAAGATGAAGAGTATATGAAAATTGTTAAAGATGAATGGAGGCACTTCTCCCCAACATTGTTGGAAACAACAAGTTTTTAGGTTGTAGAGAATATAAAAAGGGTCAATAGAGAAACATTACACTGGGCCAAGGCAAAATATGGGTCTTTGGAGGAACAACTAGTGTATGTGGAGGCCAAGATTTCTCTTTTGCTCGATCATATATTGAGGGTGCATTCTCAAAAAACGAAAAGAAGCAAATCAAAGAATTGGAGGAAAACAAAAGGAAAGTGCTAGATTGGGAGTGTAAGTTTTAAACCTGTGAAGTAAAGCAATGCATATAGATTCTTAAGCAAAACAAAATTTAATCAATGGCTCATACACATAGTACATAGAGATTTATACCAGAAACTCTCAACTGGGGGAAACCTCTCTTATATTCATTATATCGAATTTCACCATTTACCATACAATATATACAATGTTTTTAGGTATTCCGTAGATACCAAAACCCTAATCCTTTAGTCCGAGATTAATTTAGAAAACCGCTAAAAATAGCAAAATCTGGTAAAAATAGCAAAAACCGCCCATAAGAAAATAATTTCGGGGCAACGCCCTGGCCTAACGCCCGATGCCAAACGCTACGCGTAACCAGGGGGGGCATACCTGGCCCCCCCTAAGAAGCGCCCGATGCACACGACACAAAGAACACTACTAGAGGGATCGTCAGACGCAGTTGTCGAATCTAACGCGCCCACACACACACATGCAAAGAATATAACACATTCCCAACAGGGAGGACACTGAGTGGAGGATGAAGAGCCAAGCTTTGTGGTTAACCCAAGGGGATGAGAACACAAGTTTTTTCAAATTTATGTTAAATAGAGGAAAAATAATAACACCATTTGGGAAATGAAGAGAGAGCAATGTGAAGGTTCAAGGATATAACTAACTTGGGGGTTTCTCATTTTAAAAATATATATTAGGATTTGGGTGGGGCTAACATGGCAAATATTTTCAAGATAACTTCATACTTTCTTAGGTTTATTGAAGAAGACATGAATGAGAACCTAATTGCTGAGGTTTCAAAGAACGTGCTAAAAGTTGTGGTGCAATCTTTTCAAATGGACAAGATTCGTAGGCTTGATGGATGGTCTATTGTTTTTTAATTTAGGGTTCTATGATTATATTGAAGAGGACTTATCAAAAGTAGTGAAGGAATCAAAGGTTTTGGGCTCTATCACCTTCACTTTCATAGCATTGATTTAGAAAAAGGATGATCCATCCTCTTTTGAGGAGTTTAGACCAATTTATCTTTGTAATGTGCTTCATAAAATAATTTCTAAAATTATTACAAGAAGATTGAAGGGGGCATTCTCAAAGACCATCTCAAAGGAACAATTTGGGTTTCTCGATAATAGGTAGATCCATGATGCAATTAGAGTGGCATAAGAGGCCCTTCACTTGATAAAGTCCAAAAAAAATGCAAGCAATGGTAATCAAGCTTGATTTTTCCAAGGCCTATGATTAGGTGAGTTGGTTGTATATTCATCTTATTCTTATTCATATTGGATGTTGTGTTCCCTTTGTAAATCGGATCATGGGATGATTTTCATCTGTATCTTTCTCAATTCTAATCAATGGTTTGGCTTCAAGTTTTTAATCTCCTTCTAGAGGCCTTTGGCAGAGGTGACCTTGGTCCCCTCTTTTGTTCCTTATTGTAGCGAAGGTCTAAGTAGGATAGTATTTGATTATCAAAGGTGAGGAGGTTTAAAATATATCAAGATAGGGAGGGTATTAGCTCAAACTCACTTGTTATATATGATGTCCTTTCGTTTGGTATTGGCACTCTAAGAGAAACCCTTACATGCAAAGAAATTTTCTCCTTGTACTGTTTCGCTACAAATATGGAAATCATTGAACAAAATCATCAATTGCTTTCAATAGAACAATTTAGGGGCAAGTAGAATTATCTCTAGAACATTTTCTTTCCAATACATTAATTTAGGGAGAGGAAATCTCAATATATTATGAATGTAATTATGCCTAATAACCCTTCACGAAACCTGGATGATATCTATCGGAAGTGGAGCGATTTTAGGGGACTCTCAACCAACCCACTTATCCTTCCTTGATTGAAGATATCCTTCTTGGTCAAAATTCACCTTTAGTCTATTCTATCTCATACATCAATGACCTTATTCAATATATATGTTAGGACCCTCTAATCAATCCATCAAGACCCTCTTTGATAAATATTTGGGCCTCATGTTGAAATGAAATGACTAAGGTTTTTGAGATTGGATCTGCTTGTATCAAAACGTTGAGAAAAGAATTACCACTTGGTGTAATAGATCATTGTCTAGACTCTACTGGGGGTAGGCTTACTCTTGTTAAGTTTGTGCTTGACACAATCCCTATTTACTGGCATTTTATGTCATGTATACTTGTCAGAATGTTGGAAAAGAGTAGGAAAAAGTGTTTTCACTTTCTTTAGACGGTAGGAGCCAAAGGGATGAAATTGCTCTTGTCAATTGGAAGAGAATAGCCAAGCCTATGGTCACTGAGGGTGGGGCTTAAAAATTGTTCACCATTTTCGTAAAGCTCTACTAGTTGAAAGCCTTTGGAGACCCATGAACTAGGAAGGACTTTGGTTTAATGTTGTTCTATAGAAATACATGACCCATTGAATTTTGAAGAGTAGATTTGATCTCCAGCTAAATCATATACATAGGCTTCAATAATCTAGAAAGCCTTAGTGCTATCTTTTGTTAAATTTGGCAGCATCAATAGTCATTCTCCAATGAGAGGCCATATGGGCCACCCTGAGGCTAGCCAGGGAGATTTGGAGAATCAACNTGATGCATTCATGGGTTTGTGAAGGTTCTAGACTCATAGCAACAATAATAAGATGCTCTTTCACCCTTTGGTAGTGCATTGAGCCCATTTGAGGCAATTCGCTAAGACTCTAAGTCATTGAAGCTTCATGCACATTCTTTTACTCTTGGTTTTCAATGTGGTAATCATTGGAGGATTAATACGTGCCAAAAGTTTGCTAATTGAACTCTCATACTTCTTCCTTGCACATAACCTTTTTGTTTGCAAGTGTAAGATCTCTTGGTTGGCGAGTTTTCTTTGTCATTTTTTGTATTCATGTTTTCAATTTTCTTTCTTGCTGAAATTTTCCTCTTTGAAAGGCGATGAAAGCCAAGGAACCAAGATTTGCATGCTTTAATGCTAGGTTGTAATAAATTTCACCATAGAGTTGGAAATTTAATGCCTTGCCCATAAGAAAAACTTGTCGTATGCTCCAATAAAAAAACTATTCACTCATTTGATTAAAGTGCTAGTGTATTAGTTAATGAAGAGGTTTTGCTGAGTTGATGCCAAGCATATTTGTAGTGGTTGTACTTTTCAATACGTGGTGTATGTGAAGTAGTTGGCATGGAAATAGTGGCAAAAGGAGTTTGCACTCGAAACTGTTGAAGGATAATAATTAATAACTAAGCCTTTCTTTTTTGCCTATTGATGTATGAAGGCAGAGCATCTCTATAAGTCTGACAACATAGGTTCTTAAATCTAGGGACTTGATGGTCAATGCATTGTTAGTTGATTGCTTGTGTGTAGGTTACATAGAGAAAGGAACATAAGCCTTGATGCCAATAACTTGAACTTGGAGACTTGATTGCTATTGCAGAGTCCAACTAATGGTTTTGGTCTTCAATTTTACACAGAGTTTAGAGCCCCTGGTAGCCATTCTAAAGGTAGAGAACGCAACATCTTACAGAGGACAAAGATTGGATTTCGTATTCTATAGAGGATCCGTGTTAGTGAAGTGAGTGAGATATGAAAGCCTCGTTTACGGATCATAAAATTTCTCCTCAAGTTAGAAAAACCTGACATTCTTATGGTTCAGGAAACTAGGCTTGATAGTGAGAGATCTAAAAGTTTTCTTTCTTCCCTTTGAAAAATTGGTAGTTTGTAGCAATAGACTTGGATGACAAATCGGGGGGCAATAATAACTAGATGGAATAACTTCTTCTAGCTTCTAAACTACTCTTTGTTTACTATAGGCATCTAGACAAAATTGCATTTTTTGGAATCGGGGGAGAATATGTTATTGATTAACATTTATGGGCCATACAATGAAAGGAAGGAACATTGGGATGCCTTATTTTCTCGGGAATTTCTAAAGCAACAATACATTATTGTGGTGGTGATCTTAATTTTGTCACTTGCAGAGTTGGAGTTTGGGGAGAAGTGGCTTTGATGGACCCCCTAGCAAATTATTTCCTCCATAACATTGAATTCTCGAGTTTGTGTGATATTAAACCCATAAGGTTGTCTTTAACTTGGAGGAGTCCTTGAAGTGTAAAAGGATGAGAATAAACTAGGTGGCCCTTTCAAATTTAATTCAATTTGGTTTGAAGATGAAGAGTATATGAAAATTGTTAAAGATGAATGGAGGCACTTCTCCCCAACATTGTTGGAAACAACAAGTTTTTAGGTTGTAGAGAATATAAAAAGGGTCAATAGAGAAACATTACACTGGGCCAAGGCAAAATATGGGTCTTTGGAGGAACAACTAGTGTATGTGGAGGCCAAGATTTCTCTTTTGCTCGATCATATATTGAGGGTGCATTCTCAAAAAACGAAAAGAAGCAAATCAAAGAATTGGAGGAAAACAAAAGGAAAGTGCTAGATTGGGAGTGTAAGTTTTAAACCTGTGAAGTAAAGCAATGCATATAGATTCTTAAGCAAAACAAAATTTAATCAATGGCTCATACACATAGTACATAGAGATTTATACCAGAAACTCTCAACTGGGGGAAACCTCTCTTATATTCATTATATCGAATTTCACCATTTACCATACAATATATACAATGTTTTTAGGTATTCCGTAGATACCAAAACCCTAATCCTTTAGTCCGAGATTAATTTAGAAAACCGCTAAAAATAGCAAAATCTGGTAAAAATAGCAAAAACCGCCCATAAGAAAATAATTTCGGGGCAACGCCCTGGCCTAACGCCCGATGCCAAACGCTACGCGTAACCAGGGGGGGCATACCTGGCCCCCCCTAAGAAGCGCCCGATGCACACGACACAAAGAACACTACTAGAGGGATCGTCAGACGCAGTTGTCGAATCTAACGCGCCCACACACACACATGCAAAGAATATAACACATTCCCAACAGGGAGGACACTGAGTGGAGGATGAAGAGCCAAGCTTTGTGGTTAACCCAAGGGGATGAGAACACAAGTTTTTTCAAATTTATGTTAAATAGAGGAAAAATAATAACACCATTTGGGAAATGAAGAGAGAGCAATGTGAAGGTTCAAGGATATAACTAACTTGGGGGTTTCTCATTTTAAAAATATATATTAGGATTTGGGTGGGGCTAACATGGCAAATATTTTCAAGATAACTTCATACTTTCTTAGGTTTATTGAAGAAGACATGAATGAGAACCTAATTGCTGAGGTTTCAAAGAACGTGCTAAAAGTTGTGGTGCAATCTTTTCAAATGGACAAGATTCGTAGGCTTGATGGATGGTCTATTGTTTTTTAATTTAGGGTTCTATGATTATATTGAAGAGGACTTATCAAAAGTAGTGAAGGAATCAAAGGTTTTGGGCTCTATCACCTTCACTTTCATAGCATTGATTTAGAAAAAGGATGATCCATCCTCTTTTGAGGAGTTTAGACCAATTTATCTTTGTAATGTGCTTCATAAAATAATTTCTAAAATTATTACAAGAAGATTGAAGGGGGCATTCTCAAAGACCATCTCAAAGGAACAATTTGGGTTTCTCGATAATAGGTAGATCCATGATGCAATTAGAGTGGCATAAGAGGCCCTTCACTTGATAAAGTCCAAAAAAAATGCAAGCAATGGTAATCAAGCTTGATTTTTCCAAGGCCTATGATTAGGTGAGTTGGTTGTATATTCATCTTATTCTTATTCATATTGGATGTTGTGTTCCCTTTGTAAATCGGATCATGGGATGATTTTCATCTGTATCTTTCTCAATTCTAATCAATGGTTTGGCTTCAAGTTTTTAATCTCCTTCTAGAGGCCTTTGGCAGAGGTGACCTTGGTCCCCTCTTTTGTTCCTTATTGTAGCGAAGGTCTAAGTAGGATAGTATTTGATTATCAAAGGTGAGGAGGTTTAAAATATATCAAGATAGGGAGGGTATTAGCTCAAACTCACTTGTTATATATGATGTCCTTTCGTTTGGTATTGGCACTCTAAGAGAAACCCTTACATGCAAAGAAATTTTCTCCTTGTACTGTTTCGCTACAAATATGGAAATCATTGAACAAAATCATCAATTGCTTTCAATAGAACAATTTAGGGGCAAGTAGAATTATCTCTAGAACATTTTCTTTCCAATACATTAATTTAGGGAGAGGAAATCTCAATATATTATGAATGTAATTATGCCTAATAACCCTTCACGAAACCTGGATGATATCTATCGGAAGTGGAGCGATTTTAGGGGACTCTCAACCAACCCACTTATCCTTCCTTGATTGAAGATATCCTTCTTGGTCAAAATTCACCTTTAGTCTATTCTATCTCATACATCAATGACCTTATTCAATATATATGTTAGGACCCTCTAATCAATCCATCAAGACCCTCTTTGATAAATATTTGGGCCTCATGTTGAAATGAAATGACTAAGGTTTTTGAGATTGGATCTGCTTGTATCAAAACGTTGAGAAAAGAATTACCACTTGGTGTAATAGATCATTGTCTAGACTCTACTGGGGGTAGGCTTACTCTTGTTAAGTTTGTGCTTGACACAATCCCTATTTACTGGCATTTTATGTCATGTATACTTGTCAGAATGTTGGAAAAGAGTAGGAAAAAGTGTTTTCACTTTCTTTAGACGGTAGGAGCCAAAGGGATGAAATTGCTCTTGTCAATTGGAAGAGAATAGCCAAGCCTATGGTCACTGAGGGTGGGGCTTAAAAATTGTTCACCATTTTCGTAAAGCTCTACTAGTTGAAAGCCTTTGGAGACCCATGAACTAGGAAGGACTTTGGTTTAATGTTGTTCTATAGAAATACATGACCCATTGAATTTTGAAGAGTAGATTTGATCTCCAGCTAAATCATATACATAGGCTTCAATAATCTAGAAAGCCTTAGTGCTATCTTTTGTTAAATTTGGCAGCATCAATAGTCATTCTCCAATGAGAGGCCATATGGGCCACCCTGAGGCTAGCCAGGGAGATTTGGAGAATCAAC
>JZKD02S1984956.1:0-11340 GCA_000966675.3 Picea glauca
AACAAGCATAACTTGCTGATCCACACTAACACATAGCATTGCAAGGTGTTTTTCTTATGTTTCGGGCAGGTATAGGTGCACCGACAGCTATCTTTTCACCTGGTATCCATTTACCTCTCTCCACTCCTCATTTCCAATCATTCATTTCTTCCATCACTTGACCTTCCGAGGGACTTCTCCTTACACTTCCCTTCATCATTTCCTTTCCCCCTAGGGTCTCCGGGATCGCCTCCCAGGAGTGACCTTAGTCACCCCCCAAATGTGGGACCTACATCGAGGTGACATTGGGTGTAGGATTCCAAAAGTTGTAGCACGTATTCCATGGTTGGGTCGAGCTTTGCCCAACCTACAACTTGTTCCATAACACCCCCCCTCTAACTCAAACTTAGGAAACAACACATCATTGAGGGTACTAACATCATCGAACACATTTCCCCCTAGTTAACGTCTAGCAAATGTTACATCATTAACTTAAATCACCTAGGAAAATCCCACAAAGAAAACATGAATCATTCCACCATAGCAACATTCATAAGAGAAGGGGACATAACAAAGGGCTAACCCATCCAATCATTAAGTATGACCCCCATCACACATCCAAAACATGAGGACCATGTAGAACAACCCCTCCCAGTGACACCAACATCATACATCAACACACCAAATCACTAGGAAACATCAACAACATCATGAAACATCTACCTCCCAACACTATCATCTAACCCCCTGGGGAGCTTAGACCATCATCCATATCCAAGATAACCATATATACCTAACCACACCATAATGAGATAGTATGCCCCACAACCATCCAAAAGTGCAATCAAGGGGTGATAAAAAAGGCAAGCACATGTGAGAAGACCACCAAACCAGCAAGCACAACCATTAACCAAGCAAAAGTGAAATTCCCCTAACCAAAGACCTCCATCAAATGATCTGATGCCATGAAGAGAAAGGGCTCCATGAAAATGTATCCCCCCAAATTAGTCCAATGCTCCAAAAGCACCAGCAGCAAATCTCCATCAATGTGATGAATCACAATGTGGAACCTCATACAATATGAGGTGTAACACTTCACCTTGATGGCAAATGACTTCCTCCAAAATGGCATAATTATGGTAGCCACACTGCATTTATTTGGGGGCAATCTAGGAAAACATGTACAAAAATCCCATATAAATAGAGATTGAGGCAACAATTTTCCCATCAACATACACACTCTTTATTTTATGTTGCACTTCTCTCTACAACTACAACAATTTCAGTCCTAAATAGAAATTAGTCCTATTTTCATGAACAATTAGGTCATCTCGCATATCTCTATATAGGAATCCTTTTTGTATTGCAGCTATATTAAACTAGTATCACAGCAATTTGGTTTTTAAAGCTAAATATTGCATTCCAATAGTTAAAAATCTGAAGAAGAGGTCAAGAAATTTTAACCCAAGGAAAACAATGAAGGAATGACTCTACAATTGCTCATGAAGTTTCACATTCCAGAGGCAATTTCACAGATCTCGAGGCAATTCACAGATCCCAAGGCACTAGTCACATCGTCCAAGGCGCTAAGTCTATTTCTACATGCACGGGTCACCTCTTGGCATGCCACATCCTAGATCCTTGAGTGTTCTGTTCATTCATGCATTTCAAGGCATCTTCTCACTTGATTTGAGGATCGAACCCTTTGGAGGACCTTTCTACTTGCCATTTTAGCACATGTGTACACCTTTTGACTTGGAGAGGGTCATTCCATGATTTGTTGAGGTTACTTGATGGACATGAGGATGTTTTCCCACCTTGGGAGACCTCACACTTGGATGTTGGAGCTTACTTGGAGGAGCCATCCTCTCTTTTGGACCTCTTTTTCCCCCACACGTGTGGTTGTCCCTTGCTTTGAGGCTAGACGTTGGTGTCTTTTGGACTTTTCTTCATTGGAGGCTTATCTTACCATGTTTTGACGATGTCCCCTTGCACTTGGGAGAGACATTGAGCCTCCTTGGACCCCAGTTGACCTCCTCTCTTGGAGTGTTTATGTTACATGTGGCACATCTTTATTGTATTGTGACTTGGTCTCTTTAGGTTAATTAGAAGACAAGTCATTTTTGTAGTTCTCCTAGGCTAGATCTATAACATACCCCTAAATCACCACAAACAAAAAAAATTATGTCTTCCCTCTTTTATATATATAATGGTTTTTAATCATTACTCTCATAGTTGATGTGGTGTTGGAACCTTCTACCCTATGTTTATCTAGAGTCAACATCTAAAGTCAGCAAGATTTTGAGACTATATCTTAGTAAGTGTTATCCCCTATCCTAGGGATAACTAAGGAGATCATGTCTCGAGGCCCATAGGTCCCAGACGTGGAGTGTCGAGAGCAAGACGACTTGAGCATGGCCCTGGAGGGCCCATCTTTTCTTCAGTACAACCCATCTATCAACAGCAGCAGCATCCATCCCACCAGCCTGGTCTTGAAGTAGCAGTAAGTCTTGCTCCATGAGGTAATGAGTCTAGGTATCTTGGTATGTGTCACTTTGATTATTGAAGCACTTAAGTATGTTGCATTAAATTCTCCTTCGTTTCATAACGTGTGCTTGAAATTATGCTCTTTAACTTGTTCATACTTGGGAAGGTGACATAATGCCCTAGTAAGTTGATTCCCCTTTAGGATGAGTTGCCACTGGGTGGGTCTATGAAAGGTCATTGTCCATTCCCTCCATACTTAACATTTTCCATCATTATTCCTCTCATCTCCCCCCACCTTAGTTATGTTGGGCAGCGGAAGCAAAACAGAGCATCAACAAGCAAGATTAAACCGAGAACAACAAACCACACAATTGACGGAGCGATTTATGTGGAAACCCAATACGGAAAAAAAACACGGGCAATAATAATCAGTATTCTTATTATTCAAGGGAGAATTACAATAGCCAATCCAAGCATACAACCATCCTCTCCTCTCATACACACAACACCTCAATATTGAGTCTTGCTCTCACACACTCCCTACACATTGCACTCTCACCTCTATGGGTATGCTCGTATATATAGCATCTCTCAAACAGTTAGACTAACTGATTATAATTAGATCCACCAGTTACACAATCTGTTCACAAAAGAGNAACAAGCATAACTTGCTGATCCACACTAACACATAGCATTGCAAGGTGTTTTTCTTATGTTTCGGGCAGGTATAGGTGCACCGACAGCTATCTTTTCACCTGGTATCCATTTACCTCTCTCCACTCCTCATTTCCAATCATTCATTTCTTCCATCACTTGACCTTCCGAGGGACTTCTCCTTACACTTCCCTTCATCATTTCCTTTCCCCCTAGGGTCTCCGGGATCGCCTCCCAGGAGTGACCTTAGTCACCCCCCAAATGTGGGACCTACATCGAGGTGACATTGGGTGTAGGATTCCAAAAGTTGTAGCACGTATTCCATGGTTGGGTCGAGCTTTGCCCAACCTACAACTTGTTCCATAACACCCCCCCTCTAACTCAAACTTAGGAAACAACACATCATTGAGGGTACTAACATCATCGAACACATTTCCCCCTAGTTAACGTCTAGCAAATGTTACATCATTAACTTAAATCACCTAGGAAAATCCCACAAAGAAAACATGAATCATTCCACCATAGCAACATTCATAAGAGAAGGGGACATAACAAAGGGCTAACCCATCCAATCATTAAGTATGACCCCCATCACACATCCAAAACATGAGGACCATGTAGAACAACCCCTCCCAGTGACACCAACATCATACATCAACACACCAAATCACTAGGAAACATCAACAACATCATGAAACATCTACCTCCCAACACTATCATCTAACCCCCTGGGGAGCTTAGACCATCATCCATATCCAAGATAACCATATATACCTAACCACACCATAATGAGATAGTATGCCCCACAACCATCCAAAAGTGCAATCAAGGGGTGATAAAAAAGGCAAGCACATGTGAGAAGACCACCAAACCAGCAAGCACAACCATTAACCAAGCAAAAGTGAAATTCCCCTAACCAAAGACCTCCATCAAATGATCTGATGCCATGAAGAGAAAGGGCTCCATGAAAATGTATCCCCCCAAATTAGTCCAATGCTCCAAAAGCACCAGCAGCAAATCTCCATCAATGTGATGAATCACAATGTGGAACCTCATACAATATGAGGTGTAACACTTCACCTTGATGGCAAATGACTTCCTCCAAAATGGCATAATTATGGTAGCCACACTGCATTTATTTGGGGGCAATCTAGGAAAACATGTACAAAAATCCCATATAAATAGAGATTGAGGCAACAATTTTCCCATCAACATACACACTCTTTATTTTATGTTGCACTTCTCTCTACAACTACAACAATTTCAGTCCTAAATAGAAATTAGTCCTATTTTCATGAACAATTAGGTCATCTCGCATATCTCTATATAGGAATCCTTTTTGTATTGCAGCTATATTAAACTAGTATCACAGCAATTTGGTTTTTAAAGCTAAATATTGCATTCCAATAGTTAAAAATCTGAAGAAGAGGTCAAGAAATTTTAACCCAAGGAAAACAATGAAGGAATGACTCTACAATTGCTCATGAAGTTTCACATTCCAGAGGCAATTTCACAGATCTCGAGGCAATTCACAGATCCCAAGGCACTAGTCACATCGTCCAAGGCGCTAAGTCTATTTCTACATGCACGGGTCACCTCTTGGCATGCCACATCCTAGATCCTTGAGTGTTCTGTTCATTCATGCATTTCAAGGCATCTTCTCACTTGATTTGAGGATCGAACCCTTTGGAGGACCTTTCTACTTGCCATTTTAGCACATGTGTACACCTTTTGACTTGGAGAGGGTCATTCCATGATTTGTTGAGGTTACTTGATGGACATGAGGATGTTTTCCCACCTTGGGAGACCTCACACTTGGATGTTGGAGCTTACTTGGAGGAGCCATCCTCTCTTTTGGACCTCTTTTTCCCCCACACGTGTGGTTGTCCCTTGCTTTGAGGCTAGACGTTGGTGTCTTTTGGACTTTTCTTCATTGGAGGCTTATCTTACCATGTTTTGACGATGTCCCCTTGCACTTGGGAGAGACATTGAGCCTCCTTGGACCCCAGTTGACCTCCTCTCTTGGAGTGTTTATGTTACATGTGGCACATCTTTATTGTATTGTGACTTGGTCTCTTTAGGTTAATTAGAAGACAAGTCATTTTTGTAGTTCTCCTAGGCTAGATCTATAACATACCCCTAAATCACCACAAACAAAAAAAATTATGTCTTCCCTCTTTTATATATATAATGGTTTTTAATCATTACTCTCATAGTTGATGTGGTGTTGGAACCTTCTACCCTATGTTTATCTAGAGTCAACATCTAAAGTCAACAAGATTTTGAGACTATATCTTAATAAGTGTTATCCCCTATCCTAGGGATAACTAAGGAGATCATGTCTCGAGGCCCATAGGTCCTAGACATGGAGTGTCGAGAGAAAGACGACTTGAGCATGGCCCTAAAGGGCCCATCTTTTCTTCAGTACAACCCATCTATCAACAGCAGCAGCATCCATCCCACCAGCCTGGTCTTGAAGTAGCAGTAAGTCTTGCTCCATGAGGTAATGAGTCTGGGTATCATGGTATGTGTCACTTTGATTATTGAAGCACTTAAGTATGTTGCATTAAATTCTCCTTCGTTTCATAATGTGTGCTTGAAATTATGCTCTTTAACTTGTTCATACTTGGGAAGGTGACATAATGCCCTAGTAAGTTGATTCCCCTTTAGGATGAGTTGCCACTGGGTGGGTCTATGAAAGGTCATTGTCCATTCCCTCCATACTTAACATTTTCCATCATTATTCCTCTCATCTCCCCCCACCTTAGTTATGTTGGGCAGCGGAAGCAAAACAGAGCATCAACAAGCAAGATTAAACCGAGAACAACAAACCACACAATTGACGGAGCGATTTATGTGGAAACCCAATACGGAAAAAAAACACGGGCAATAATAATCAGTATTCTTATTATTCAAGGGAGAATTACAATAGCCAATCCAAGCATACAACCATCCTCTCCTCTCATACACACAACACCTCAGTATTGAGTCTTGCTCTCACACACTCCCTACACATTGCACTCTCACCTCTATGGGTATGCTCGTATATATAGCATCTCTCAAATAGTTACACTAACTGATTATAATTAGATCCACCAGTTACACAATCTGTTCACAAAAGAGTACATGCATGCGCATTCCTAACATAGTTGCATGCATGTGCATGTGACCGCATGGGAAATTCGTTGGCATGTTTCCAACAATCTCCACCTTGACAACAATTTACCTGATATATCATTCCCTTAATTCATCAGCTTTTCTACAAGCCAAGAGAAGCCAAACACCATCACAGCTCCGCAACTTCTCTAACAGTACTGTTACGTGAATATGCCTGCACGATTCACTCCAGTATGGACCATTCTGTCTCCATCAGTAACCTGTCTAATAAACTGTTGCACTTGTCCAAATCTCATGAATCATAACCACAAACCAAATCATTGCAACCATTGTAGGTGATACTTGTGCTTCTGTGTTTTAAGCACCCATTTCCATGCTCTTCACCTGGTTTTTCCATGTGTCTACTGACAACACCAACTGCATGTGAAATGTTGACCATTTCCTCATCGCAAACATCAAACTTCCTACTAGCATATAATACTCAAGACATATAACCCTTTTCTTCTTCATCAACTAGGACATAAACCTGAAGAGAACTTACAATGGAAGGCCAAAGGGATTTTACCAGTTTCACATTATCCATACCGAATTTCCTGAGTATCTACACCACATACTTCTGTTGCGATAACCGAGCTTACCATCCTTCCTGTCTCTGTGTATTTCCATGCCCAAGATTTATTTTGTTGCTCCCAGATCCTTCATAACAAACGTCCTAACCAGCTGAGCCAACCTGTTGATCTCAACCATGCTTGTGCTTGCAACAAGCATAACATATAACACCAAGATAATGAATATACCATAAACACAATGGTTATACTCACTTTTTGTAAAATTTGGCTCACCATGAAGGAATCAAACATCTTGTACCATTTGCCTGGCATGCTTCAGGCAATACAATGATTTTTGAGTTTGCAAACAAATCTTCTGTTGTGATTCTGAACTAACCATTCTAGTTGTTCCATATACATCCCCTTATCCAAAAAACTCCATGTAAAACAATTTTAACATCTAGTTGTACTWTCACAACCAGTGCTAACACRACGTGAATAGAAACAAGCTTTTAACAATTGGTGAGAAACTTTCATGGAAATCAATACCTTCCAAATACCTTTCTGCTACCAGTCATGCTTTGAACCTTTCATCTTTTACTATGTTTGATTTTATAAAAGGAGATACATCAAACACTGCATCTTTGTCCATGATGATTCTGTGGGTAGTAGGATCCCACAGTCTGCACCCCTTAACATCATCACCATATCAAAGATCTACATGTTTGATCTGAGTCCTACTTAGACTGCTGATAAAAAACATAATCATCACAACCGAATAATTTCACATTTGAGTAATTACCAGATGCCCTGTTCATACCTCTTCCTAAATCTTCCTGTCTTTTGCAACTGATGGTGATCGAGTTACCAGATAGCACAACCGCTTCTGTCCACAACTATTGTTGCAACTTAGCATTACTGAACATGCCTATTCGATCCCAACTTCCTTGCAATACTTTCCAAGTTCCATGGATATGAACTTACCTTCATCATATATTCTCAAACACTTGATTGGCCTACCAACACATCAGCCTTTCTACAGACCCACCTTTCTAAATTGGACACACTCCTCCACCTTGAACTTCGCATTCGAACAACCTTGACCAAATCCGACCAGGTAAGCCTTCACCGCTTACCTCCAGGCCCATTTACAATGGAGTTCACCAAGCCTTTTATAGGCTTTATTACATGCAATCCATGGATACAATACCACAGGATACCCAAAAAACATGGACACGAAAAACCACCCACTTTGACCTAAAAAACCAGATTTAACTCATTAACTCTTTCACCAAGTCAAGGTTAACCCAACATGCATGCCCCCCCCCCCCACATATTTAATCTACCTAAATCTATGTCTAGACTTTTCATAGGTAACCTGATAAACCAGGGGTACGCATGCCTATCCAGGTCTTACAGACATATGCCCATTTACATGCAATCAATAATTTTTACAACTCCAAAGTAAATACAATTTTTTTTTTATTATTTCACGGTGACTCAACCATCACCACCCTGCACCTTCTATGTGAACACAGGTGGAGAGACACAACAGACAAACAAAACTTCATCAACAATACCTGTACCTGAATTTGCTTCTTTTGTGGAGTCCTCTTTGGATGCTTGTTGTCTTTTCCAACAATCCTTCTTGAGATGCCCAGAGTCCAGACTTGCCACAGAACCAACATTTTGCCTTACTCTTACTGTCTTTTGACTTAGACCTGGTTGTACCTTTATGATCTTTCCCTCCTTCCGTAGATCGACCTCTGACCACCATTGCTTCTGCTGTTGAGGTTTCGTCACTGGATCTTCTCCTCATTTCCTCAGACAATAGAGCTCCCACAATAGTGTCATAATCAATGGCATCTGTTGAGCTAAACCACATAGTTATGACTAGATGATCCCAAGACTCAGGCAACGAACACAGTAGCGTAACCGCCTTGTCCTCATCTTCGTACTTTACTTCCATACTAGATAATTGACAAATCAAAGTATTGAAAACATTCAAGTGATCAGCAATTTTCGTACCTTCTTTCATCCGCAAGCTGTACAACTGCCTCTTCAAGAAAATTCTATTCGTCAAGGACTTTGTCATATACAGACTCTCTTAGTTCGGGCATTGAGTTTGCCACGCTAGGAAGGGTTGTACCTTGCCTTGTGGGAAGAAGGGGTTAAAGGCCCAGAGGGTAAAAGTAGCTGACAAGAGTTAAAAGCCAAAATGAAACCTTTGAGATGCTTCGCCCAAGTATTCCCGAGAAAGCAATAAAAAACTTCTTAGTAAGAAAAGGGGACCCATAAGATAAATCAAAACTCAAGGTACTAATTGGTGGATGGGAGGTCTCATCATGAGTCAGCCTATTAGGTCCATGGGCATATAGCGGTATGACACTACCATCTATCTGGTCACCAAGCCAGGGTAGTGGCTCTTGGTGGCATAGCCAAGAGAAAGGGAGTCTCATCACGAGCCAGCCTTCTCATTTCAGTGAAATGCTTGTGGGTAATGCTATCACCTCTGGCCACCACGCCAGGGCAGTGTCCCCCAGCTTTTCCCTTGAAAAGAAAAGGGACCAAAAACAATAAGACTAAGAATAAAGGCATCGAATGGGCTAGGAAACAATGGCATCCATGATAAGGTGCAGCTCGCCCTCTACAGAGGCACCCACAGGCAAGACCTACATTTCCTTGTTATCACTACACCCTCTGCCCAAACATTTCCCCTACGCCACTTCACACACCTACATGACCTAGATTGGTTCTCCCCTGGGAAACACTCCAAACTTAAGGAGGATTAGCCCAATAGGACATCCTGAATCTTTCTCCAAACTTGACTTGTTAAACTGCATAACGTCTTTGAGCATTTGTCTGGGTAAAGGGGGGTTTGATGCACCTGTTTGGGTAATTTGATTATTAGATGTGATTGACATTGCTATGATCCCTATGACTTATGAGCCCCTAGAGGGCGTATTTGTTGCTGCAGGACTTTGCCCAGTGGACAGGTACATATGGGGGAATGATTAGGTCGGACCTCCATGGGGTTGAAAGCCCAACAGATGGATGTTGTGACCCCACTAGGGGGAAAGAGAAACCAGAGGCTTGCACCAAACAGAAAGAAGGACATTGCACCAGGGACACTTCGACGGACCTAGACCCAAGGGGGTTTTGCCTTTCCACCTGGGCATTGACCCTTCAGAGCACATGACGTCATCATTTTGACCTTGACGTCATCTAGAGTTAGGGTTTGCATTCATGATGAGCAGTTGTGTGCTAGTTGGCAGGTGTGGCAGCATTCAAGGCCTTTGGAGGCCAAACATTATGCACTTGAGGCCTAGCGTTCCACTTTAGGGGCCTAACGTCACCCTAGAAGTGCATGACGTCACCCTTGAAGATGAAATTAGGGTTTAATTAATGACATTTTTGTAAAAACTGGATTTTAAATCATGGCACTCATATCATGGTGAAGATTTTCTTCTCCTCAAAACGTCCATGTGTCAAAGAGTGGCACCTCACCACCATGCCCTAGCCCTCAAGATCATGACGTCAAGATCAAAAGTGGGACGTTTTGCCCCTCCTGGGCAAATCGTTTGGCAAGCAAGGGGTGGGCTAGGTTGTCCAAGCATCATCAAGGTCGTCCAAGTCCGATCTCTCTCATCTAGCATGAGGGCCCCTGGCATCCAACCTGTGGGCTTGTAGCCCCATGGAAGCCCAAGCTAGGCTTGTTCTCCCAAAGTTGTCCACCAGTTAGGTCCTGCAAAGACAAATGAACACGCCCTCCAAGNCTGCAGTCCTGTAACTCCATCGATTTCCCAGAGTTTATGCTCTTCACTTGGTAGCAAAAGCTTATTTTTCTTGGTTGGACTTCTTCACCGATTATGACTTGCTCTCTTGGTTGCCAGAACTCTAGTTTTTGCTCCCCCAAAAACTCAACTCCCCTCTCTACTCAAATTTCTCACTCTTTTACCCATGCAAGCTTTGACTCCTACACACTTTCCAAAATTGTTTGTACTCAACCCATACCTCAATAAGTTGATGAGAAGACTTTGTCATTCACTTCCCCATGTAGTTAATGGCATCAGTCTCTTCACATGGGTACTTGCCCATACTCTCATAACTAAGGTAGTGACTTCTTCTACCAACCTCCTTACATTCATTTAATAATTGGCCTTGGATATGTCAAAGAGAGAAAAATAATATTTTCTCACAAAATAGCTTGGCAAGGTGGCTTGGAATCTCTAACATGTAGAACCCCCTTATTGTTCCCCACTTGTGGTATCATGGCTCCTACAAGCGCTCATGCTCAGTCAACTGTTTGGATTCTTTATTAACTGAAAAATAATGTGTGTGTGTGTGTGTATACAATGTTTAATGTCCATTGGATGTAGCTTGGGTGGTTGGGAGGAATGATTGTTACCCTCCCCACCCAGGTTCAAATCCTTGGAGTGACATGTTGTGTCCTTAATGGGTCTTTATGATGCTCTTGTTGTTGAGCCCCCAATATTCCGAAAATGCTTGGCCACCCCATGTTCTCTCGTGGATTTTAGGGAGGTTTTCAGTGGAC
>JZKD02S1984967.1:21997-38503 GCA_000966675.3 Picea glauca
AGAGAGAGAGAGAGAGTTATATTCATTCATAAATAGTAGGCCTATGGTCATCAACACAGATACTCTGTGGAAAAAGATTGATTGTCTATACAATTTAAATTCATTGCCAATTTAAACTTTAAACCAAGTGAAAAGCTTCCTATTGTTTGTAATTTTGAGTGAATGGATATGCTTCTCTACTATTAATTATCAATAGGTAAAAGGTATGGATATATTCAATGACTTCAAGGATTGGTTGCTTTTTTATGGTGCCAAGGCCAATTAAAAAACAACTCTCTACATACACAAGTTGTAGCACTCAAATATATTGCCAACTAAAGATATATACATATATATTTTATCGTATACCAATGCATATCTATCAATGTTGACTTCTTCTCTCTATTTATTGAAACATGATAACATAATACTCTTAGACAACCATTCCTCTACCCATTTACAAGATAAAAGTCTTGAACCAATAGACTAAATATATTTTCCAAATAACATGCACTCCAAATTTGTTTAATAATATAATTCATGCCCAATGTTGGTTGCAAGCAATTTCTTGGGTTGTAGCATGCTACCACCCAACACTTAAGTTGATATATGAATTTGTTCCCTTTCAAAATACAGCTGAAAGTAAAATAACCACATATGGGTAATGTCCAACTGAACAGTTGTAAGATATGGTTCACACAACAATTAAATTAAAGAGGATTGTTGTCATCCATCGAGCATTTGCATGGGAATTTGCATTAGCTTCCAATCAACGATTCCAGTGACCATTTAAGTGAATCAAAAATATGATACCCACATTTATAATGCATTAAATAAGTTAAAGAGATGGTTGTAGGTGGATAGGCATGATGTTGATTAGTATTTAACAAATATCCTAGCCAACCAAACAATTTGAGTTCCAATTAATTCAACTATGAACAAAACATGTAATTAAACCAACAAACCAACACAAAAGAGGATGTTGTAGATGTAAGTGGAAACACTAATGGCCTTGAGACATTTGGGTTTGAATATAACAAGGAAATAGATAGCGAACAAAACCAAGGGAATTGCTAGAAGTGTAGGGAACTACCACAACAATACCAACTGTCAAGGATTCAAAACCAAAATCCCAACCTCAAATCCAACTTTCATTTCTCATGAATTTACAACATAAATACAAATTGAATAGCTACAAATGGAAACGATTTGTTATAGGTGTTGTTTTCTAGAGAAACACTATAATCCTTGTTTGTTATACATTTATGAGTTTTTCATTTTAATGTCCAAGATATAACTTTAAAACACAAAGAAGATACTCAATCACATATTAAAGAAATCACACCATAAGACAAATATTTTACATTGGAAACCCAAATGGGAAAACCAACATTCGATGTAGGTTTTATTTTTTCTTGGGAAATGGTTACAATTTTGAGATATGCACTCTCAACTGAGATTATGATGCACTCTTACTCACTGGAAAAATTTCATTTGGCTTTGGCTTAGAGAAAACCTTCGATCTTGGAGCATACTTCATCTTTTGAGTCCCTCTACTCTTCTACTACCCCGATTCTTCATTTCCTCTCCAACTCTCTTCTTCATCAAATGCATTTCTTATCCACACCTTTCATATTTAATGAGTTTCTTTGGAAGGTCAAGAATCATAATGGTTAATTTCACCTTTTAAGTGAAAAGGATTTTTGGGCTATTCACTCAACTTTGAAAAAAATAAATAAATTGTTATTACAAAGTTTTAAAAACTATATTTTTTGGGGGATCCATTTCAAATCATATATATAATCAAAGCATAATACACCAATTGTAACATATCCAATGCCCCTTTTCCACTGTTGAGGATACATGGTACCTATGAATTTCATAATTTTCCCACTTTCGTAGGAGTACGAAAGTGGGAAAATTATGAAATTCATAGGTACAATGTATCCTCAACAGTGGAAAACGAGTATATATATATATATATATATATATATATATATATATATATATATATATATATATATATATATATATATATATATATATATAAACATTTAATTAATAACATAACTAATAACATTAAAACAACAAAACCATATATACGTCATAAAACTTATCTTTATGAGAACAAAACACCAATTGGTTGCAGGTGAAGGACATTCCACCCAACTATAGGTTCATTATTTCTTATCTTCTTTCTACAACAGGGCCACCCTCAAGCCGAGACTATGAGTCCACAAGGACAAATTTATCCTATGGTTGGCTCTAGTCCTCTCACACAACCCAATTTCCAAGAAAAATCATAGTATATTAACTCCTATAGAAATTTCAATCTACTAGCTCACTTTCCCCTCAACCTACACAACCCAAGGAATAATATCCCATTATGTGCCATGAAAACCCTCAAGCTATCCCACTTCCATCCAGGACTCTAGCACAGGTCGACTAGGAAATATCTTTGTCGGGGACTCTAGGAATTCTCAACTATAATGGAGCTGTGTCAATTGAAATAATTTTGTATGCACATGGGTGTAATTTCACGTGAATTCTCATATCATCTCTTTCCAACGATTTGTTACAGTTATGGTAAAAAAGGTTCTCCCAACAACCCTAGAGAGGAATTATGGAAAAATATCCCCACATCAACCAAGGTCAAGGGTTATATTTTCATGTTTCTAACTTGCCACTTTGTTTCCTAAAAAGTATACATATTCACTTTGAAATCCACTCCAAGGTAATAAAGGAGAATATATAGGCTCAATAGCTTAGGATAAAGTGAAATAAAGGTTTTGGGATAAATAATAAACTATTGTTATTTACTTTCACTCCCTTGAGCCCTTAAGCCGCCTTTCATTCCTCTCTCATGGAATCATGGTCCCCCATGTTATTGTCCTTCTCCACCTATAGCCCGTGATGTATTTTTATTATGAATGTACAATTTAATATTTACATCATTGTCTATCCCTCGACCTTTCATCATATACACATATGTATATTTGTAATTCGAGGATCAAAACTTGGGTATTACATTCCCCTCCCCCTAAATTTTGCACTATCCTTAGTGTACATCACCATACTTATATACAAAAAAAATTACATCAAAATGTCAAAATAGATGTAGGTATGCTTCCCACATTGCATCTTCTAGCTTGTCACCCTCTTTAGGGTTGTACCATGTCCATTGGAATTTTACCCACCCCATGGCTCTATTATGGAGCATTGTAACTTTCCTGTCCAATATACGCATTGGCTCGACCTGGAAGTCTCTTTCGGGATCCACTTGAATCAAATTCTATTCAATGACATGGTTAGGATCATGCACATACTTTTTCAATAGTGACACATGAATTATGTTATGCACTTTCACGGAAGTAGGCAATGAAAACATGTATGCAACTAGTCCTATTCCATCTAATATCTCAAATGGACCACAAAATCTCATTGTTGGCTTGGTGCAACTTCCCAAATTCATAGTCCTCTTCTTTGGATTCACTTTATACATGCTCCCAAATTTTAAATTCTCTTGGCATCCTACCTTTATTCGCATAACTATTTTTCCTATCACGTGTTTCCTACAAATTCTATAATAATTTTCTCTTCCATTTACTTGATCATCTTTAGCCCAAGTACTACCCTGTCCATTGGATTGTCTCAACTTACTGGGGTATTTCATTTTCTTCCATATAAATCTTAAAGTGACTCATCTTAAATGAATCTTGATATCCATTGCTATAGGAAAATTCAACCAAATGCAAGCAGTCCTCCCAATTAGATGGATTATCCATCACATACATTCTTAACATGGATTCAATCACTTGATTGACTCTTTCTGTTTTCCCATCTATTTTTGGATGATAGGTTGTACATAAATTTAGATTTGTGCCAAATCCTTTGAATAATCCTTTCTAAAAGTTTGAAGTAAACTTTGGATCTTGTTTAAAATAATTTTCTTAGGTACTCCATGCAACTTGGAAATCCCTTTAATATAAATTTATGCAATGTTATTTTCCTTATAAGTCAATTTAACCAGAATAAAATGAGTATATTTTTTTAATTTATCATCCACTACCATTATCGAGTCATGTTGCTTCACTGTCCTTGGCATCTTAGTGATGAAATCAATGGTTACCACTTCCCATTTCCACTCTGGAATTGGAAATGGTTGTATAAAACCTACATGAGGTCTATACTTAGCCTTTACTCTTTTTCATTCCATACACCTGACTATGTATTCAACCACATCCTTTTTCATTCCTGGACAAAAGTATTGGCTTCTTACTATTGCAATTGTTTTATGGTAACTGAGATGTCTAGCATACATAAAATTATGAATTTATTTTAATACCAACTTCCTTAATTCTTGCCCTGGATGGGGTGCCAGCTGGGGGCCATGCAACTAGTGCATTTAACAACCTTGGTCATCATTCTACCCCCTAGAACACTCAGTATGATCAACATTTAGGGGATGGGACAGGAAGATAGCCAATGTAGGATGGATGGTTTCATGGAACACATAATGTCACCACAGTGCCAACCCTCGAATGGTATAAGGTGCATGTAGCCCGTTAACTCGGCTTCTTCGGCTTCTTTCCTTGGAATTCCAGTTATAATTTGTCAGGTAAGTGATGGTTTTAGTCATTTTTCTCTAGCTCTTCCTCCAAATCCCAGTCACCACTCTGGTTCTCCCTCCCCCAACCTTCACTATCTGCTTCTAGTTTTCCTTTTCATTCCTCTTGCCTCCATGCCTAGAGAGTGAGGTAATCCCAAGCATGAGCCTGCATACTATAGCTTCCTAGCCATGAAACATAGGCTTGTCTCCTCCTCCTCTTCTATGACATTCAACCTTTCAATTTCCAACCTTGGAGGCCCTTTTGGTCCGTCCTCTCCTTCCACTTCCCACAACTAGACTAACACGAATCCTCCCAAAACTATCATTGAGGAAGATCACTCTCCATTTCTTCCACAAGCTCCCTTTGCTTCCCATCTCATCTCAACTTTTAATATTCCTACACCACCCAACACTTCTATCCTGATGATACCTCCCTTTGACCTTTCCATGGTAATGGGAAATTACATCATTGAAGAGGAACTTCCACAGAATGAGCAATTCGAGAATACCCACCCGCCTCGTGGGCCACCTTCAGCTACACCTTTGGCATCAGGCATCTCCAACACATGTCGTCTCTCATAGGAGCATCTCGAGTTGATTTTGGAAATGCGAAGGAACATGGCAGAGTAGCTCTATCTCCAGAACATCCTTAGTCGACGACTGGACATGTTGTTTGACTCTCTCTCCGATGAGCCAGACAGGTGAAGGTGTCCAACCTGTTTCCAACCTTTTTTATTTGTTCCTTCTCAGTCTCCTTCACTCGACAACAATGGCTCAATGGGTTTTCCAAACATTTGACTCAAATTTGATTTACTGTTTCAGTTACTCTACTCAAGACTTATATAGGCATAGCTCCAGGATGGTTATGTTTACTGTTTATAGTTTAATATTTTCACAAACCTTGGGACATGCCACCTGTTTTGGTTTCCATATGTATGGTAGAACATGGGATAGTTTTTGGCTATGTGTAATGACAAGATTTTAAGGTAATAAATTATTTACTTACAAAAAAACTTTCTTAATTCTTGAGAATTAGGAACATTTACTATATTTTTATGCATAAGTATTACATATTCTCCCAACTTATACTCTTTATATATTTGTTGTACAATTCCTTGCTATAATTCTTCTTTTACTTGTAGGTAATTCCCATATGAAATAACAACTTCTAAAATTCTATTTTTTAAATTTATTTTGCACATGCTAGTGATTGTAGCATGCATTGCATGTACTCTTTTGTTGAGTGCATCAACAACCTTGTTCTTTTTTCCTTTGATATGTTTAATATCAAATCCATATTCACTCATAAATTTCAACCATATTGTTTGTTTTGAATTTAAATTTTTTTGTTCAAACAAGTATTTCAAACCACTATGGTCTATCCTCATTTCAAATTTTCTTCCCATTAAATAATGTATCCGCATTTTCAATGCATGTACTATGGTTGCAAGATCCAATTCATGTGCAACATAATTCATCTCATGCTCCTTAGTATTTCTAGACTCATAATAAATCATATGTCCATTTTGAGTGAAGACTCTACCAAGCATTTATTTGCATCCATTTATACACACCACAAAATATTCATTTGGATTAGAAATCTTCAGAATGGGTGCACTAGTAAGCAATTCCTTCAATAACTGAAATCTTTCTTCACACTTCGGTGTCCATTAAAAATTAATTCCTTTCTTTTGCAAAGATGTCATGGGATAAGCAATCCTGGAGAATCCTTCTATGAATCTCATATAATATCCAACAAGCCTCATGAGAAAATTCTCCCCTCTTCTCCATATTTACATTTTCATCTTTCTTTTCTTCTTGAACTTGGTTTCTCTATTTACTTGAGCATTTCTAGTCAAGTTCAACTTGACATGTTCTCACTTAGAGATCCTAACTTTCCTGGATGTAACATCATACTACAACATAAACATTAGTTCATGAAATTAATACAAACAAGGTGCATTATGCACACTCATTGCATGGAAATCAATTTAATTGACAATTTGTTTAATAAATGCATGTCCTCAAAATGTAATCTAGGATTCTAATACACATAGGCTCCTGTAGCCCACTGCCTAACTTTCATTAGTCCTTAGTTCTATGGATCTGCTTTCCTGATAGAGTCTTTACATAGTTCCTCCTCATGGAACTATCCCATCATGCAACCTTCTTACAATATCCAATGATACCTGGAATGATCTCATTTCCAAGAGTTAGTAATCAACTCTTTCATTTTAGTTGGTCATACATAATTAAAAAAAAAAAATACAACCCAACCATACTTCCACATATTGTTTTCAACCATGCACTCAATCACATGCATCACCACTATATGTGTATGTTTACACTTGGTGCACTTTTATGATTTACAGAAGCACAACTGTCTTATCTTAAATCAATTTACGTCATGATTGTTCACAATCATTCACATGAAAATTTTAAAGGAATAATCATAATCATGATGCCTTCTTTCATAAGTACAGAGCATTATTGCTCACTTTCTCTTTCATCACTTCACAATAGCCCTTCTGATCAAGACATAACATGATTCCTCATAGCTAGCATTCATATGGGACAAAAGAAACCTCTAAGATCAGGTCATCCCATCAGCATCAATGCTACTCAAAACCTGCTTTTCAATTTTAAACATTCACAAATACTAGCAAGTAGGTGCACTACTGGCATAATTTCTCTGTCCTCATATGGATTTTAATTCAATTACATCTTTCCTAATGGAAACACACAGTCACTCACATGAAAAATCAATAGGAAAAATCATGAATACATTTCTCTCTTTTCATGTGTCAACAAATCAACAAAGAGATCACTCATTCCCCATTTGTATAAATCCTTTCATAATTAGGAATCATTAGGAATTCATGGCATTTCCCAGTGTGTAACAAGTGCAAACTTCTATTTCCGTTAACTATTCAAACTCTTATCATTTCTAGTCATCAAACTTTCTGCTGGGGGGATCCTTACCTAGATTCCCTTTCATTTCTTTGAGCTTTCTAAATGTACCTTTATGATTGTTGTTCACTATTGGGTGCTACTCGATCCATTGGCCTTTGAGGGATGTTCAAATATTCCTTCACCAATCTATGGATCCACACCTTATTAATTATTTCCTTATCTTCATAAGGCTATATGCACTAACATCATCAACATGTTTTTATCAGATCATCAACAACTAAAAAAGTTCATCATCATACTGAATTTTACAACCAATAATAGACTATTCTAAGTCTATATGTATATTACATGAATATTAAATCATTATCATATGCATTACAACATATCCATATGCACCAAGCATTTTACCCCTACCTATAGTGCATATGTATTTCAACTATATATCTCTTACATTCATATGCATAGATGTACATTCATGTCAATAGACATATACATTCCCCTTTGGGAATAAAAAATTCACTCCATAAATCTATGAGCTCATAGAAATCTCTCATATTCACACGTCACTTGACCTCTTTTCCAATAGCTATTGCTAAGTCCCATTAATAACATAGTGTATCATCATATGTAATTAACAAGGGTAAGGATTGTTAATTCTCTAGGTTCTTATCCATATCAAGTCTCCAAAGGGTGCACTTTATTTCTCCCATCAACGCTTGAGTAATTGTATACTCTTACCAACCTACTTCCCTTATGAAAACTAGCAGCAACCCACATGACTTCTTTTATTTATCTTATATTTATAAGGAGGCTCTTAATGAACATTCCATTCATCCTTGGAATCTCTCAATTCCAAGTAAATACATCATTACGTGCTCTTAAAATCCATTTACTAATGCTTATATGGATAATACAACACCACGTCTATTTCATTATAGGTCAAATAATCTGGGATTAACAATTTTTCATCAGTCTTCCAAGCATGAGGAATTATTCATACAAGGATTAGTCATTTCTATAAGAAGAAATCATAATCGCTAGGGCTCTACTAACTCATACTTATAGACAACATTACAATTTATTAAAACAACCAATTCATCCATTCTTTAGATTCATGCAACCCTTATAGGAGTATTCTACTCCTTCTGTCATTTACATTCGAATTTAACCATCCATTCCTATCAACGTATTCAAACTCCTGTAGGAGTCTTTCTAATTCTAGCAATATTTTGGCATAATTCTTCTATTGTAAATAAACATGTCTGATTTTCTGTTGTAAGGAATTTTGAAAACAAAATTTGATTTGTGGTCCTTCTTCTCAAGGAACTTGTGAAGCTAATATTTAAATTTTAATGCAGAGAACAATTTTTCATTAGGCTCACCTTGGCCTTGGTATACAAGTCTTGTGACTATTCTTTGGCCCATTCAAGCCTAGTGTTTGAACTCTACTTTGATGCCACTTGTAACACACCCAACCTCCTAACCCTCATTAGGCTGGTGGGGTGTATACAATTTCTTATTTCTTTCCTAAAAACCACCTTTCTTAACTACACCTCTAAATCCAATTCTGAGCCCTTAAATCATATATGTCCATTGAGAGATTTCCAACAATTGTAAATATGCTAAAAATCAAGCTTTGGGTTGTAATATATGGCTACTTAAATATTTCAAGTTTTTTCCCGCCAAAATCCACCTCATTTCCACGTGGCACCCACATGGATCTTCATCACATGTACCATCCAACGTGGCATGATTCAAGAACTGATATATCAGGACACACAACCTCGAAGATGGCATCCCTTGAGCCAATAACTGGCGGGAATATCTCACAATCCAATAGGCGAAACACTTTACATCCGAAAATATGGAAATTGATATGTTGGAAACATAATCCGTTAGGGTTAATCACTTGACTAAATATGAATATGAACAATCAAGTGATTGGAACAGTCATTGGAAGTCCAAGAGACCTCTTGGAATATGATTCCCAAGGTCATAACCAATGTATTTATATCTGTATGTATTTATATCATATTAATGAAAATATGCATCTCAAGCTTATCTAAATTTGGTTTTCCAACACTGCTTATCTAAATTTGGTTGTCCAACAGTGGTACAGTATCAAAGATCTATAGTTTTTAGGCCTGAAATTCGCTATGGTAGTTTTCCATAACATCTCAGAAACCTTTGCATGTAGAACATACCCGTTTTCCACTTTGCAACTCTGTCCATCTTCCTACCATCTGCCTGTGCCCATCTATTGCATGAAAATTTGTCTCCCACTCACAGAAACACCTCTGAGATCTGAAAATGGTTTGAAAACCCTAATCTAATTCGACCACATTCCTCTCTGTGTATTTTCTCATCTTGATTGAATGCCATTTCTCTCTACCCACGTGAAATATTTCATGTGACTTTCTCTTTGCACGAAACCCAAATCCTCCTAGCTGCACTAGGGATTTGGATCGTAGTTTCCTTCMTYAGAAGACATTGAGAWTGACAAYRGGAGGCACCACATCTGAATCCTTAGTCACAAAATCCATACTCCTTTCTCGTTCCTCCTCTTGAATATTCAATGATATTGTTCTCATACGCTTCATCAAATGCATTGAAACTGCGGTAATTTTATTTCTGAGACGATTGGAAGGAATAATGGTGACTTCCTCAACAATTTTCTTGTTGGTATGGAAGTGATTATCAAGCGAGCATGAGTACTAACAAGATTGTTGGAATTCAAACTCAAACTCAAGACGCAACTCGCCTAGACAATATTCAATTTCCGGAATTCAATAGTTGGTCTAAATTTTTAAGTGGTATCTCGTTTTCTCCGTGTCCGTGATGAACCCTAATGTCTTGCAAAATGGAATTGTTAATGGATTTCCGAGGGTACTCGCATAACCTTGAAACTGCCCAAATAGTTATTGATGGAGTGTTTGAACGAAGAAAATAGGGGAAGACACAGACAAAGCTTTCTATCAATCACCAATAATGGAATTAGTGGTCTCTCTTCAAACACATGTGATGGTGATCTCTCTCCACAAACATCGTATCATTCCCATCGACTGTTCCATGCTTGCCACCCATCAATCATCTACCAGGTATCATTCCCATCATCCGTCGACTGTCCAATAGTCTATAAATGGAACCATAGCTCATTCATAGTGCGTGTGACCATAGTGGGAGTTGAACCCATGTACTTTTTTTAGAAGAATCTACAACCTCTTAGTGTAGCCATTCAATTTTTTTGCATAACAAAGCCTTCCATTGGGACAATAGAAGAGGTTTAATCTTTACCACCCAGTTTTTCACCGAGAAGTATATGGTTGAATTCTATCTATCTAATCTTTACCACCCAGTTTGTCACCGAGAAGTATATGGTTGAATTCTATCTATATACAAATTAATATATGAGTCGACCATTTGGTATTCTAATGGGAGAAGGGTGGAAGTTGTTGGAATCTCAAGTTTTTGAAGTTTTAGCGATGTCTATATTGCTGATAGTCACCATGGAGTCTATGTTCATGACCGATATGGATATGCCAAGCCATTGAAGAATTTCTTATGATCATCCATTGGTAACTGGTAATATTGTGTGGGCGTAACCATCATCATCAACCATTCTCCAACATAAGATGGACATAGTCACGTCTTTGATATCCTCTTTAATAATCGAAGGATCCAAATCAATATCAACAAACTGAATTTTGATCTTGTTTGGAAATCGATTCCAACCAAGGAAGTTTTGATCCTCTAGCCATTGGAGTAATATTCATCCAGACTTTGAGAGTACTTGACCTTTGTGGAGTCGAGGTTCATCCATTTTGTTTAAACAAAACAACACAAGTTTCATGTGAGGGTGGCTTGGATTGGTGAGTACATATCCGTGAGTGACAATAGATTCTCCTTCGGGTCCTTTATCCTTCTTTGTTTTCTTCACATCATTGCTCAAATAAAAAATAGAGAATCGACATCTGCAGATTTCCCAAGAGAAACTAACAATCCATTTAAGATTTGGTTTCAATCGACGAAGTTCTCATCGGTTTTAAATATTGAAGCCATTTTGCAGTCTTGAAGATTTCACTTTTGCAGGGGAAAACATTCAGTCAATTCTAGTGCCAATCTCTTTGAAAGAAGACGAAGAAGTTTGTGGTTCTTTGGAGAACAAACAATGGCACATTCAATCCTAAAGATCACTTCAACTCCAGAATCAAGAAGTTGCAGATGATACTTTTGCAAGTTTACTTGTAAGCTTTTTGAAATTAAGTTAAATGACATTGTAAACGGGTGCATTTTCAGTAGAATTTGACACCCTTCATTTGTTGTGTTTGCATTGTTGAGTATGCTTGTTAAATGGTGGAGTTGTAAGAAACCCTGTGAGTTCTAAGACATGGCTCGAATTGATGAACTATTAGAGTTACTAAACACTCTAATACTCTTCTATGGACAATACAGTCACAACTGACATAGAAAATTTCACTGACATTATAACCTATTTATAAGATTTGTAGGACAAAATCAAATTTCTTCAGCTTGAATCACAACTCCAACAAGAACAAATCCAACAAAACAGTCATCATTTTGAGCTAATCCTTGTTCAGAGAAATTCTCTTTATGATTCCTATTAGCACCCAACACATGATCAACAACCAATATAGAAGCAACTCAGTGAACCATCTTCAGATTCAAGTGTAGATGAAGTTCAAGTTCCTCTTCCCAAGACCATAATCATACCTTGAGAAGAAAATAAGATACAATAAGCATAAAATAGGTATTAGATATGAAAAGGAAGTCACATTTTATATTCCAAATTATACCAAATCGATCCAATTCCAGAGTGTTGTATTTCTTCATCAAGGTTCATATTCACATGCCCCAGTTCAAGAGAAAATTCTAAAATGGCAATATTGTCAATGAGTTGGACATATGGAGGATCAATGTTTCGATCTTTGTAATACCCTAGGCCGAACCCAATTGTAAATATAAATGCAAATGTACTTAAGTTGGTGAGATGTTTGATGTCATTTTTTGTGTGCACCTTCCATGGTATAGTGCACACATGTACTGTGCACTAAAATGATGAAGTGTGCACATTTCGGGATACCACACACAACAAACTTAAGTGCGCACGATTTTGAGGCCAAGGAGCCTTTGTGTATATGTTGTGTTTTATAGGCTCGTGAGCCAGTTATTGTAAGATAGGAGGATTATGTGTTGAATTAGACTGGAGAGCCTAGATGCTAAAGGCCAGTGAGCCTATTTTTGTATATGTCTCATCATTAATATAAAATACATCGTTGGAACACGATAAAAGAGTATGGGGGACTAAAATCCACTAGTTAGGGAAGGGGGGGGATAAACGTTAAGGAAAAGGGATAATCTAGGGAGCTTAAGCCAAAAATGAATATTATATTAATATTCCTTGAAGTATAAAGTATGGATAATTATTTAATCCTAAGTTCTAAGGATGGGGACAAGTGGGCCAAAGTAGCTCCCAACATGACACGTGTCAATTCGGGAACATGAATACATATAGTTTGGACTTAGTTCATTTTCCCATTCATTCCATCATCATTCACTCACTCATTGAGCGATCCTCCGCATCTTTCTGTTACTATCACTGTACCTGTATCCATACCTGTACCCATATCCATACCAGTACCTGTACCTATACAAGTTAGCTTGGGAGATGGACTAAAGAAGTGGGTTGTCAAGCCCGTGGGAGACTGAAGAGGTGGGTTGTCAAGCCCATGAACAATTTCTCTGTAGGTGAGAGAATTGCTGAGAATTGATTCTTGAAGGTGCTAAACTACAACTATAGGGATCTGAGGCTTCCTGTCTGTCATGTTGTTGAAGTCCTGGAAGGGAAGTGGGGCAACCGAGGGACTGTTGAGAAGAGAATGGGCACACTTCCTGGGGTGTGACATGCATGTGGGGAATAAGAGACTTTAGGTTATTAGTTTGAGTTGGCACATGAGAATAAGTCTTTCCTGTTGTCCGAGATACATTATCTTGGATAAGAATCCCTTTACCCGAGTGGAGTTTAGTCCCATCTCGAGGGTGACTCACTGCTGAGAGTGATGAGCAACGTGGTCTAAGGCTGGGATGTTTGTGGAAGTTTTGCACATAGTTGGTGATATTTTTACCAAGATAAGTGTCCATTTTGTGTTAAATTACATGTTGCATTGTTATGTATGTGTTTATTTTTATGGGTTATTCCTATGTGTGTTGCATGTATATTTTTATTATCATTCTGTATGAATCTGTGCATTTGCAGAATGTATTTGTTTGATTTAAGTTTTATATATATACAGTTTCGCAAGATTTTCTGTGTGCATATGTTTTAATTTTCATATGGTTCGAATTTTTTTACGTCGCATAGCCTAGTTTGATGCTAGGGATGTTACAATATTGTATCAAAGCATGAAATATTTTCAGTGGCATGACTCGGCTTGGGTGGACAAGTATGTTACAATATGGTATCGGAGCTTCATTTTTCAACATTGAGCCTGGATGGGCCGATCAAGTTGAGTTGAAGTGAAATTCCATAGAGAATTGATTTTAAAGTGGCCAAATTTCAAGTTACAGAGCATCCATGGTAAAAAATTAGAAGTAATTGCATGTAATTGGGAAAAATCCCTAATTTCTGTTGTTAAATTCATAGGAAAATTGAGAAATTTGGCCAAGTAGTGAGATATTCTTAATTTAATATCTGATCTAGAAAATTCGGACCTAGAGTTGGTCGAATTTGAAGTTATAAAGAAGCCAGGACAGATGGAGAGAGATTATTTGATTAAAATTCTCAATTCACGAACTGAGTTTGGGAAAAATTCATTCCAAGAATGTCAATCGGTAGCGATTTGTTGTTGCAGAGGTTGAATTGGTGTTATCAGGGTGAAATTGAATAAATTTCATAGTTGTAGAATGTCTATGGTAAAAAGATTGGAAAAATTTAGGCAAAAGCCCCAATTTATGCAGCAGAATTCACGAGGAATCGATGCGCATAAAAATGAATGTGTGCAGGTGTGCGCACTAAAAATGCATGATGCGCAGTGAAAAGCTTGTGACATATGAAAAAATATTGGCATGCGGGCGCACACGCTAAAATTTGGTGTTTCACGGTGCATAGTGGTATTGCACGGAATAATATTGGCGTGTGGGTGCGCATGCTAAAATTTGGCGCTACGCGATGTAGAGTGGCATTGTGCAGGAAAATATTGGTGTGCAAGCGCACATGCTAAAATTTAGTGTTGTGCGGTTCAGAGTGGAATTACGTGGAAGAATATTGGCGTGTGGGTGCACACACTAAAATTTGGCACTGCGTGGTGTAGAGTGGCATTGCGCAGAAAAATATTGGCACGTGCTAAAATTTGGTACTACATAGTGTAGAGTGGTAATACGCAAAAAATATTGGCACATGGGTGTGTGCACTAAATTTAGCATTGCGCAGTGCGGAGTGATTGGCACATGTGTAATACTGGTGCGCGTGGTGTGCACATGCATAATAAAGGCACGTGTGATGTTGCACAATATTGATAGAAAGCAGAGGAATTTTGTTGGTGTGCACACAATGTGGGTATATGTTGTTGCACGACAATTTAATTAAGGGTGCACACGGAGTACTGGTGCATGGTGGGGGCGTACTAAATTTTGACATGGTGCAACACGTAGAGTGAAATGCGCATGGGATATTAGTGTGCAACACAAAAAAAATAAAATTGTGCGCAACAAATATTAGTGCAAGAACCAAAATTGTGCGTGGTGGATGTTGATGCATGACACAAAACTAGTGCACATCGGTTATTGGCGCGAAAAAGAAGTGATCCACATTGGTTATAGGTGCGTGAAGCATGTGCTACCTTATACTATTGTTGTGCATGCTAAATAGGGTGTAGAGGTTCAAATTTGTGTGCACGAAGTCATTTGGATGGTCTAAAACAATAGAAAACCAGTGAATTTATGCGACATTTTATACTGTTTGAAGGTCATATTTTTGCAGAGCGATTTTGAGGCCCTAAACAATGTTTTTAGCTACTCATAAACCCTGAGAAGAGAGTGTACCAAGGTACACTTGTCTCTGCATCTCAAATAAAATATCTCGGAGGGATCTTTCTAATGGTGTAAACTGTTCGTCAAACAAATCTTTTATAAGAAAGTTACACGACAAACAATGGAGGGTAATTTTTAAGACACAACTAACTTTGAAGAGCCATAACTTTCTGCTCCGGAATCAGATTGATGTGTAGGAGCAATCTATGAAAAAATATTGAACCATAGAAGAAATTCCTAGAGCTGAATTAAAATTCTGGGCATGTTAAAAATGTTTAAGATGACAAAGAAGGTACTTGTAGCATTCTATACCAAAAACATGAATTGGCCTAGAACTTCAACATGCTGTAACTAGCATACCAAAACCCAGAAAAATGTGAAACTTGGATAGACTGTCCAAAATATGTATATGAAGAAACCCAATTGAGATCTTACTAAAAATCCAATGGAGTAGGTGCAAAAATGCATAATTACAATGCAAAGTTGCACCAAGTGAAGAGTGAACAAAAAAATTAATGAACAATTTTCAAATAACCATAACTTTCTCCTCAAGACTCAGAATTGAGCATGGAAGAATGCGTTGGAAAGGTGTTGGAAAGTAGAATATAATTATTCACACATAAAATTTATCTAGGCATTCATTTTTTTAGGAAATCAGAAGAAACAATTTTGATATATTATTGAACCATAATGATTCATATTTTTCATGAAATTGATGAGTCAGTTAACCTGACAAAGTTTTGTTGGCTACACATTTTGCAGAGTTAACAATAATTAGATCAGATCAGGATCAACACAGAGTGAAGAAGAATGGAACATGCACAGGGGAATTACATCTAGGAAGATGAGATCAGAGGGATGGATGTCCATTTGGGCATTGAAGGAACAAACTTCAATGGACATGGAGAAGGAATGGATGAAAACATGAATATGGTAGAGACCATTAAACATTTGAAAAA
>JZKD02S1984967.1:38513-50177 GCA_000966675.3 Picea glauca
TGAATCAATAATTTCAATCATGTGGTGTTGATAAACCATGATATTCACCCTTTTGATGGGGAATTTAATGCAATGCCATCTCCATTTGTTAATTACAGACATCGTGTAATGATTTCCTAGTGGCCTTATGTAGATGCCTACAACATAGTGTTAATGCACGAGATCCCATTAGAACTCTGCAGTTAAGTGCGCTCGGGCTAGAGTAGTACTGGGATGGGTGATCACTCAAGAAGTCCTAGTGTTTCACATGCCTATGGAATTTTGTAAACTTAGACCAATTTATCCCACATGCATCATGGGAATTATTCTCCTCTCACTCTCTCATATACAATTGAGGTGAAGGAGGCCCTTTAAGCATGCAATGGAGTGTGATGTAAATCTTGTTGTGAATGAAGCATAGTCAAAATCTCTTTCTCTTCAGAGATAATCGATCCCATTCTAGCTAGTTTGTGTTCTACAATGTTTATTTATTTTATTCATTAATAAAAGTTGGGTTTCGCTATATTTTTGTGTCTCTGCTATATTTTTGTTTGCATCTCATTTCATTCTTAGCATAATCAGGATCAGTGGTATTAGATCATTTTTCTCCTTTTCATTTCTCAGAGCATGTCCCCAACGAGGTCAGGGTAAAGAGAGTTGGGTCTCAAGCTATTTTTCTTGAGGACAACCACTCTCACTGGCCCAAGTGACCTCCCATGGTGAACGAAAAGAGAGATGAAAGAGCAGGAGATCCTTTCAAGATGTTTCTTGAGGAATACCTCATGCGAAAAAGGAACGAGATGATGGACAACTTCGCTTAGATCCTTCAACGACTACTGATGGTTGTGATCGAGGAATATTTGATAAGAAGGTGGGATGAAAAGAGAGATGACAGAGAAGGAGATCCTTTCAAGACATTGCTTGAGGAATACCTCATGCGAAAAAGGAATGAGATAATGGACAACTTCGCTCAGATCCTTCAACAACTATTGATGGTCGTGATCGAGGCATCTTTGAAAAGAAATCATTTTGGAGGTGTGACACCCTTCAAGGTACAATTCAATTTTGATATCCCCTTATTTGAAGGATAGATAGATGCAATTTCTCTCGAAAAATGGTTGAATCTACTAGAAGGTTATTACTATGTCCAAAAAAATTCCTAGAGAAAAATTATCACCTTTGTGCTTCTTAAATCTCTTCCCCATGTCAGATATTGGTGAGAAGGTTACTAGAAGAGGTACACTGCAAATGAATCTATGCCATTATAAAGAGAAAGCACTTGGGAGGCCTTTATATATGCGCTCAAGGAGGAATTCTACCCTATCAAAAACTATGATGACCAATACATGAGATGGATGACTTTGCATCAGAAAAGAGACCAGATAGTGTCAGAGTACACTAACATATTTCATACCCTGCACTCAAACTTGGGTATTAAAGACTCTAAGCATAAAATATTTTTGAAGTATCACAATGGTCTGCATAGGTACATCCAAACAAAGATGGATTTCTTGGACATCTCCTCACTAGGAGTTGTTTATCTATATGCAGTCAAAATCGAGTAGAAATTCAAGCAGCGAAGTAAGTGGTAGTTTGGGTTTGCAAATACACCATAACAAAAGCATGGAAAAGGTAAACCTAACACACAGAATGAAGGACAAAGAAAGGAAGGAAAACCTCAAGCGATCCATTCCAAGACATAGGAAAAGAAGGGTAATAAGAAGTCTAAGAAAGACACCGAAAAGTGGTTTGAGTTCCACAAAATCCCTAGGAACAACACCGATGAATTTCGCTAGAAATAATAATTAGTGGTCAAGCTCAAAGAAAAAGAATTAAAACCTAACTCAGACTTTGATTCAGAGCACAATAAAGGGAAATGGATCATTGATGTAGAACCCACTGCTACCATCGTGACCACAACAATACAACTAGAAGAACCAGACGAGCTTGAGGAGGGGGATCACCTCTTCCACTCACATATGTGGGTAAAGGGGACCCCACTACATTTCATTGTTGACAATGGGAGTCATAAGAACCTAATATTATCTAATATTATCAAGACATTAAAGCTTCTAATGATGCCACACCCCCAACCATACACCATCTGATGGTTGAGACAGGGACGAGACATATGTGTCAACCAACAATGTTTCCTATCATATGGCATCAATCCCTTCAACGATGAGGTACTATGTGATGTTTCCTCACTTGAATTATGTGATTTTCTATTAGAAAAAACATATATGGGGAAACACCACGATATATATGAGTCTCATCCCTGCAGTGTCATTGTTACTCTAGGAGGTTAGCTCTATAGGGTACCAGAGGTATCTCTGACTACTACCACTTCATTGATCTTGGAAAAATAGTGCCGCAAAGTAATCTCTCAGACCAAAAAAAATTCCCTCTTCACAATCCAGTTAGAAGGTGAACAAAAGGTCACTGCAACCACTACAACCTCATCCCAAGACCTTTCTATACAACGAAAGTGGGTCAACAATATTGTAGAGGAGTACAAAGATATTTTTTCACCTACAAGGGTGCCTCTACACTTCTAATTCAAGAATTACATTCACTTGGTGCCCAGTGCTCCCTTACATAATGTTCCAATCTATAGATGCTCCCTTCCAAAGAATGATAGTCTTCTATATGTTCAACATAACTTTATTGGCCATGACCCTTTTCAAGTGTCCTTGAGGTTCCAACCATTATCCCCCATTGATATATCTCTTCATGTAGTATCTTCACTGATAGAGTCCTCCCACACTCAGACCAAGGAAGATTATGTAACCAGATTTGTTGAACAGATCCAACACCTCCAACAATAAGTTCATGACATCCTTCAATAGTATAATACCAAGTACAAGTAGAACATCTACTTTAGCAATGCAAGTGGATCACCAAGGTTTAGATTCAACAAAAGTTTCCCCATCTCCCAAGGGAAATTGACACAATGGGGACCATTTCTTCCTAAGGGGGGAGGAATGATCTAGGTGGATCTCGGTGGTCATCCAGCTTTTCCATTGAATCAATGTTTTCAAGCATGTGGTGTTGATAAATCGTCATATTCACCCTTTTAATGTGGAATGTAATGTAATGCCATCTCCATTTGTTAATTATAGACATCGTGTAATGATTTCCTAGTGGCCTTATGTACATGCCTACAGCATAGCCTTAATGCATTGGATCCCATTAGAAATCCATAGTTAAGCATGCTTGGGATAGAGTAGTACTGGGATGGGTGACCACCTAGGAAGTCCTAGTGTTTTACATGCCTGTGGAATTTTGTAAACTTAGACCAATTTATCCCACATGCATCATGTGAATTATTCTCCTCTCACTTTGTCATATATAATAGAGTTGAAGGAGGTCCCTTAAGCATACAATGGAGTGTGATGTAAAGCTTACTGTGAATGAAGCGTAGCCAACATATCTTTCTCCTCGAAGATAAGCTGCCCCATTCTAGCCAGTTTGTGTTCTATAGTGTTTTTTCTATTTTATTCATTAATAGAAGTTGGGTTTCACTGTATTTCTATGTATAGAAGTTGGGTTTCACTGTATTTCTATGTATAGAAGTTGGGTTTCACTGTATTTCTGTGTCTCTGCTATATTTCCATTTGTATCTCATTTTGTTCTCAACATAATATGAATCAGAAACATTCACGAAGAAACCTTCCTTTCTATTTAAATAGAGATTGTGTACCAATCAAATGACAAAACATGGATCAATTGTAGTGAATACCAAGAATAAGAGCACCATTAAATCACCTATGCATAATATAGAACAATGAAAAAAGCACAATAAAAGCATTATGACTATAGTACATTAGGCCAACACTTAGTCTTAATCTTAAGACACTCCTAATGTTTAATATCCTAACACCCTCTGTGACTTATGTGATTATCCTCACATGTGAAATCATGTAAAGGAGTAGGGTACAAGACTCTATTAAGGGCTCACTTAAAGATTGAAAAAATCATTTCTTGTTATAGTCCATGTTGCAACTAACACTCTACATAAAATGCAAAACATTATTCACATACTTAAAGATAACTTGTCCACTACAACAAATATAATAAAGCAACAAATTGATAAAGACTTCTTTAACAAATAATTCATAATTAGAAATATGGTATTTGTTCTACTACAACTATACAAGTTAACCTCTTAACAACAAAGTAGGAATAATCTTCTACCCTAATTTTATGGTCCACACAAAGTATAAGTAAAAGTTGAGAAGGTTGCTTATGCAGTTCACATTCCCAACAAGGAGAGACTCCATGATTTCTTCCATGTATATTGTTTATAAAAGAATTTGGTCACTGACTAGGTCACCCATACAAAGATAACCCTCATAATATATTATCTCTATTAATATGAGCATGAAAGTGGGGAATAATAAAACAAACATATTAATATTAATATGTTTTCTCTGTTATACCCCACCCATACAAAGATTACCTAGAAAGTAAGATTAAACTAACTAAAGCTTGAACACATTATTAAAATTAAGGTGAAATATGTTCATAAAAAATAAATTATAAAGTATAAAATCAAATGAAGGGGTTTCCCAAAAAGAAGTCACTACATGGGAGTCTAAAGATTTTTGGGTGGAACACCTAAGTTTGCACATGTTTTAATGCTTATCTTCTCTCAAATAGCCATCAACTAACAATTAAAAYCCCCCTTTCAACTTTCCTACTTTTGATATAGTTATGGTTCAATTCACTCCATTAAAGTAGTACGTTTTTTTTAATAAGTAGATTGTGGTTTAAATCTTACTTTCTATTTTAAGTGGCTTCTAAATGGCTTCAATCATAGTGCACCCTCTTTTCTTTGCTCACGCTAGTAAAARTACATTTATGAAGCCAAAAGATAGYTTTAGTTACCAAATGTGSACAATGTAATGCTACAACACCCGAAAATATGTTTCTATTTTTTTTTTAAGATATTGTACAATTTAATTTTGAGTTTTAGTAGCACAAAATACATTTTWTACTTTTTAMTTTTTTCATATTTATTRTTATTRTTATTAATTTTTTATCCTTATTTTYAATATTGKTTTTTATTAYTTATTTATTTTGCTTWGAARAAAGAGATTATTAAAATGGAATTTTAAGATAYTATATAATTTAATTTTGAGTTTTARTAGCGTAWTAATACATTTTTTAYTTCTTAATTTTTTAATATTTATTATTATTAATTTTTTATCCTTATTTTCAATATTGGTTTTTATTATTTATTTATTTTTCTTTGAAGAAAGARATTATTATAATGGAAGGGGTGYTATGTACATAACCACAAYATCAACTAGCCARCCAAGTYCTRCATGGTGTAGTGTAGATGTGGTCCARACGAKGAAGAGGYGAAGGTGGAGAAGGTTTTTTAAATGGAAAATAGCGGGAACTCACTTCRACTGAAGATGAGCTAGTAGCAAGGCCGAGGGAACCAGAACTAAAATGGTGGAACTAATAGCGTTTGGGGACACAKATATTTTCGGTGATTCCAGMCTGTAATTTTTGGTTTTTGKCAGAACCATTRAGGAGAGGCTGATGGAAYGTCTTTTCTCCATAAATCCTTTATATTAWTGTARATGATCATGTCTCTTCGCTAGAACCTTGGATGGGACCCTCCTTTATTCTTCTTGGTTTAAWTTTTTGGTTCTTTATTRYTGTTTCTCCAGTTTTTGTTGKCTTGTTGTCCATGGCACAAAGCTAAACGTCATTGCTCCACRTTACCAWTTTTGGAAACGGGTCCATTGGATTATGGCTTAGTGTGCTCTAGGTGTCCTTTTCTTCCAGGAGGTTTTGATTGCTACTACATTAACYGTTTWTCAATGAAATAATGAGCTCGACAGACRAGGAAGGGAGACAAACGTTAGGTTTTAACTCATCAAAKCTCTCACATGGCAGTCTCCATTTTTCRTCTTCGCCACCTTCTAAGGGTAAAACACTATCCTCCTTTCTTGTAACTTATTCAAATSACCCARAGTCTTTACCCAGTTCTGCGCAGTGTGCAAGGATTGGTTCTGGTTTTGTTGTGTYGCCAACTGTTGTAGTTGGGTCTGATACTCTTCCGAGGACTGATGAGGTTCAGTTAAGAGTTTCGCGTAAGGTCAGAGTTTAGACGTCCCCTACTGRCTTTAAGCGAAAGTTKTGGAAGCCAAACAAAGTTTCCAATAAGCTACTCTTGGGCTCTAACGTTGGTTTRGAAGAAACTTGYCAAATGGTGCTTTGATRCCTGGTTGGYCGAGTCTCTTATCATTATTTAGCACAGGAGCYACTACAGTCTTGGATGGAAAARTTTTGGAGCCCTACTTTAGGCTATGCACCRGAGATATTATACYTRGTGAAAGGTTGGCTGGKATTTATCTGTCGTTCTCCARAAAACACTAACTTTCTTTTGGCCTCTCGTTGGGTATTCRGAGGGAGCAGCCTAATGCTCAAGAGATGGAGAATYKCATTTGACCCTACAACGGAATATTTTCCTCARAGKCATTTTTGGGTACTATTTCCAGGGTTACCCATTCACTTTTGGAAYGAAGGAGCTCTTAAAGYTATYGGTGATGTGTTGGGTACCTTTATTGCGGTTGATTTCCAGTCTCTCAAAGCTCCAACAAGGAAAKTGGGMAAATTGTTARTGGAGATGAATGTACATGGTGATTTGYCGAAATGCATAGAGATTGAGTGGCGCCRCCGGCAGATTCAAYAGCGCMTTGATTATATGGGAGTCCCTTTCTGTTGTAGTCTCTATCGTAATACAGRCCACCTTCRCAGAGACTGTAAAGGAAGGKTGATATCTGAGGAAGTTGATGAAGAACTTAGCAATTGGGACRTGCCAGACAAGGCCTCTGACGTGGAACTCTTCGGCTCTRGTTATATTTAGTATGATGAGGATTGTGATAGTCARGATGAACCCTTGGATACTCTTTCAGGTAAGATCAAATCCTACTATCCCTCTCTTTTTCAGTCTTTAACTTCATGGGAATGAGAGGCGTTGGACTCRTCRGGTTGGTTAAAATGCTCAACTTCTAGTTTTYTTTCCCYGCTGATGGTTGACAAAGTTGTTGAGCCTAAAAATATTAYTGAGGGTCCTAGACTAGATCATAGAGCCAGGGATAAACCTCATCTAGTCTTCTCGGAGGTACCTWTTGATGACCTGTCCTCTTTTCRTTCCCCTATTTCAGAGTCTCACCTTGGTACGCTCCCTTTTGTAACAGAACARAGTCTTATAAATTATGTTTCCTCTCCRTCGAGTTTATTGTCGGATTCAAGTATGGTCTTGTCGGGTTGTAGGGAGTTAKAAGATAATGATTCTTCCCTATCTAAAGTTCTTGACTCCCTTCTTCCCTTTTTACATGACTAGYAGTCAACTATCCCTTTACCTGTTTACCTAGGTAAAGTAGTTTACGATGACTCTACTATTGGGGAGAAACATGTTACCATTGGCTCCCATATTGAAGGCTCCAGGAAGGAATTTGCTTGGTCAAGGGGATTAGGAATAGAGCATTCTCCTATAAAAACCAGAAGCTCTCGAAAGATATTGGTAGGAGGGGCCAGTACTTCTAGTGACACTATTTTTTCCGCTAATGATAGTGGGGCACTTAGAGATTTGAAGGCCCTAGCAAGGGAAAAATAATGATCCTTCTGTCTTTGAATATCCAAGGGGTAGTAGGCACCCTTAAAGCTACCTCGTTTCGTCGTTTATTAGATAGAGTTCATCAAGAGATCAACTTTTTACAAGAGACCCTTGTTCATGAACAAAAAGCCAGGGATTTTGTGAATGTATTTCGTCCTTCTTGGGTTTCTTGTGTTGTAAATTCTCTTGGATCCTCAGGAGGATTGCTTGTTACCTAGGATCCTTCTATTTTTATCTGAAACATCTACTTACTTGTGGTGGTATTTTATTGACTGGAAAATTCTTATCTACATAGATGCAACTCTCTTTTCTAAATGTATACGATCAGTGCATGGACAGACATGTATTCTGGGATAATTTGGTTGATAGTGGTATTTTGTCTCTTGTCAATTTGATCATTGTTGGTGATCTCAATATTACATTGTCTTCATATGAAGTTTGGGGAGGTACTAATTCTTCTGGTTCATTGGCAGATTACTACAAGTCTTTGTTGATCTCTAAAAATCTTGTGGATATTCGACCAAGAAAGGTGGTCCCTACTTGGAGAAATGGGAGAAAAGGAACTCAATCCATTTCTAAAAGATTGGATTGATGCATTATCTCAGAAGGCTTGTTATCTGTCTGTGGTATTTATCGCTCCTGGGTGGAGTATCCCTTCATCTCTGATCATGCGCCTATTGTGCTATAGTTGGAGACTTCCCCGATGTATAGATCCTTTCCTTTTAAACTTAATCCGCTTTGGGTGCTTGAGGAAGATTATAAGATCTTATTTTACAAGGTTTGGAGGGATCCAAAATTCACTGTCGAATCAGGCTGCTAGCATAGAATAGTATGGAAACTAAAAGAATTGAAAAGATAGACAAAATTTTGGGCCAAAGAGAGAGAAGGAATAATTCAGAAATGAATGGTATCTTTAGAGTCACATATTAAAGATACGTTTTTAAATTTAGTGGATGATCATTCTCAATCGGATCAAAAAATCCTTCTAGGCAACTTAGAATTGGAAAGAAATAAGCTACTTAAATCTACTGAAGAAAAGTGGCGCCAACAAAGTCGAGCAATTTGGATCAAGAGTGGTGACAGTAATACAAAATATTTTCATCAGTTTTCTAATCACAGGCATATTCATAAACATATATGGGAAATCAATGATAGTCATATCAATAGTTACTCAGATTAGAATGAAATTAAGGAAGAGGTAGCACAGTATTTCAAAGATTTCTATAAGGCTCGATCTGAGTCTTTTACAAATGAACAGGTTCAGATAACTGGTCTCTTCACTAGGATGGTACATGATGAGGAAGCAAGGATTTTATATGAACCGGTTACAATTGATGAAATTAAAGAAGTTCTTACATTGTTCAAAAGAGATAAGAGTCATGTAATGCCCCATATTTTGGCTTTAGGTAGTTAGAACTTTGATTTTTCTATTCTTAGTAATCCATTGCTTAACAACTATTTGGACTCAACAATGTTGATATAGACATGTGACAAGTGTACATATGGACCTATTTATATGTTGCATACTATTTTTTTCATTGCTATATGCTCATGATGATGATAACTCTTTGATTCCTTTAAACATGCAAATTAAGATATGGAATTTAGGTACATGGATACCAATTCAAAGTTATGTTGTGAATGCATAACAGATGCAAGACATGATAAAAATAAACATACATGTCTTAATTGAACGTCAATACGGATATGGATTCTTATATGAAATTATGATGTATATACATGGATATGAGTTATTGGTGAACTAACCTACAGGTTGATGAGCTATGTGACAGCCAATGACTACAGTGATGAGGTAACATGGATGTCGTAGACATCAAGAAGATAACATATGATATAAGTTGTAATTAGTATTCAATTTATGATTCAAAATATTACTATGATTTGTGGTAAGTGTGGTTTTGGCAAGACACGCGACTTTCCCAAAGTGGTTCTTTGATGATGTGACTCTAAGAACAGTAGTTGCACAATAGGGATTGATGTAGGGTGCTGACCCTAGTTCTATAAGGAGAGGTGGAGGTATTTCCCACTGTTTATCCTCTGAAACCTAGAGTTGTGGGAGGGTTGTGTGAAGTCACGCTCCCCTAGATGTGTGATGGCGACTGCTAGTTTCCTGTTGGGGAAGCTTGGTCGAGTTGTATGACACTTTCGCTTACGGGTTCTATCTGGAGTTAGGTCAATATAGTTGACGCTCCATCTTAGTCCAACAGAGGAAAGGATAGGATGGAAGATGGAAGTAGGTTAGGAAGAAAGGATGCTTCGATGTTAGTTGAGAATATTGATTGGGGATTAGAGATGTCACTATTGTTTACTCACTTGGTTCCTACCATGTTTAAAACACTCTTTGATTTCCTATTGATATTTTAAGTGTGACAATGAGTTATTTATGAATTGGTGTAATTTAGTTTGTTAAGATTATTAAATGATGCATTACTTGATCTGTTATCCTACATGTCTTGGTGATCATATAGGAACTATGAACTATAGGCAATGATTGTTTATCGTTAGTACATACATGAGATATGTGTCTGCTAGCTATGCACGCATACCCTACCCATGTACACTAGTATAAGTAATTAATGTATTAATTATTAAAGTAAATTATTAACTATTTAATTGAATGTTTATTGAATATATAAATTATATTGCATACAAAATATCTAGAAACATTAAATACCTTCTTGACTTTGATAGATGGTGGGTATGATGAATTAAATGAGCATGGTGGGGTGTTATGTACAATTTGGGGAAAATTATCAAATAACATTTATTTGGCATGAGAAGAAAGACTTTTCATTTTATTTATTGTTGTTTAATGCAAGTCATTTATATTTAGTTTTATTTTAATATTTTCCCAAAATATCTAGATAAGGGAGGTTGATGGATAATAATGAGGGTGGTTGAGGAGACTTGGGGAAGTGTGTATGAAAATTTGATAAATAAGGAGAAGAAGTAGAGAGGAGGGGGAGGATGGAGAGGTTTGAGCATGATGAGAGGTTGTGAAATTCTTGGAAGATATAATTCTTGTGATAGTTTTCTTTGAGCAATTGTGCTTTGTTGTTCTTGGAGTCACGGGCACGGAGGGCCAAGAAACCGAAAGGTTTCTTGGAGCTAGAAAGTCGGCTAGGCTCCTAGTTGGCAGGGAGGATTCCATTGTTTCACTCTGGGAAAGCGGGAAAAAAATGCTTGGAAGTGCCTAGGACTACATTACAATTGATGAGCTTTGACAAACTAAGGAAGCGGTATTTTTCGGTGATATTTTGTATATACTTTTGTTTTAAGTTCTAAATTTTAGAGTTAACCTATTACTTATTTCATCATGTTATTTATATTTATTTTTGAGCAAATGTAAAAGAATTGTGTAAATGAAAAATAAATAAAATTATGTTAACACAAAGTTGTTATTGTGTATGTATTTAAATAAACGATTAATTGTCTAGCATCCTATAGAAGGGTGTTACATTATAATTTAAAAATATATAAAAATATTATAACAAAATTAATTATCAAAACCAAAACCAACTACCTACTTGGGAACATAAAATTTCCCAACACCAAAGTATAATATTGCATGCACCGACTCGTTTGTGTGCAATGTAGTGTGAATTTTGTTAACTTCTATGCTTGTATTATTAATCTATGTTGTGTGAAATTTGCATGTGTGTAATATTAACCAACCGAGTGTGAACACCAATTCCTATCTATGTGATCTCCTTAATTAAAATGTCCTGGACTTGGTCTTCTAAATATAGTAATTGTTAACAATGAGTACATAAATTTTGTAAACTGTAATAAATGCAAGGCAGTTTTTGATTAAACATTTTCTAGTTAAGGATTTTAATATTATTATTTTATGTTTTGCATAAGAAATATTATTATTTTAGGTTTTGAATAAGATATAAGGATTTTAATATTTAATATTATTATTTTATGTTTTGAATAAGAAATATTATTATTTTAGGTTTTGAATAAGATATGTATGTTTTGTGTTTTAAGATAAGAAGTTTTTTTTTTTTTTTTACATCTTT
>JZKD02S1984978.1:23367-62077 GCA_000966675.3 Picea glauca
TCTCTATTCAATCAGTTAATTGAAGACAAGTTGACTAGTTAACTCAACTAGGTCATAGTTCACTCCCGTAACTGCCTGGGAGACTATACTAGGTGGCAGTTCACTCCCGTAACTGCCTGGGAGACTATACTAGGTGGCAGTTCACTCCCGTAACTGCTGGTGTGTGTCCAGATCACTCTAGACCACCACTATGGAGCATTATTTAGTCATGTAGCCTATATCTATTGTAAATTATTCACTCTTTGAGTGTGGCATACGGTTAATGAGAATTCTTTCATTATTTCTCTCCTTCTTCTTCTTTCTCCTATTCTCTCTGCAAATGTGTGTATTATTGTTTAGCTAGATATATTATGTGCAGGATCAACACATTTACATTGTATCAGATCCGACAAAATGATAAGAAAAAACTACACCAAATTAGTTTTGCAGGTACTGAAGATTGGAGAACACAGGAAAGATGGAATATATGTTTTACTCACTGATAATACTTATCACGCCTCATAACTATTTGGAGTGGAAGCCAAAGATTCTAATTCTTCTCAGAAGTAGAGGCTTATACCAAATAACCATGGAAATGGAAGTAGAGCCTGATTCCGCCAATGAGAAAAACGACTTTTTCAATAGACAAGATATGGCCATATGATTTATCTTGTCTATTTCTCCAGAAATTCTCCACCAAGTATATGATGACTCACAAAAATCAAATCCAAATGAATTATGGACCATATTGGAGGTTGTGTTCGAGAATAAAAAATATTGTGAATATTTCATGCAGGAGGTTGAACAGATAGAGTCAGAAGAGAAGCCATCAGAAGATCAAGTCTCTTATTATGAAGAGTCTTCTACAAAAGTATTTGGAGAAATTTGTATCCCATTAATTGAAGATGATGTCTACTCCATTTCATATTTGTTTTATGAAATTCATGTGAAATATATATGAGATGCATATCAGGGGTCACATGCAAACACTTTTCCATGTGCAATGCATGCATCTCAAGAGACAAAAAGGGAGTCGTGCACATCAGACTCAATTATGATATTTTAAAGAGAAATTTGCAGAAACAAATTGGATATTTGAATTCCTCTTGGGAAAATATCCAATTTAAAACAAAAATAGTCTGAAATGGAGTCTAGAGAGTGAAGTTATGATCTTTTTAAAATCAACAAAATTTCAGTATTTTTCCGGAAACAACCGCACGATTTTCAAAGTTTCATCCACACTTTATTTGGATATTCTTAATTACAAGAAGAGAAAGTGGATATGTGTGGACATCTAAATGGTGCATCTACTTCATCAGATCCATGCAGACATCTACATCTTCAACAAAATCTTCAATGAACACAAACTTGCACAGTTGCAAGGTCTTCTTGGATTGACGAACACAGTTGCTTAGCAACTGTTTTTTGTTCCTTCTCATTTTTATTTTTTTATGCATTGTAATTTGAGGGGGGGGGTTTCCCATGAGGTTTTTCCTCTTTCCTCATTTATTTCAGTGTATCTTTTGTATTTGGGTACTTAACATGGCCTCAGTGCTGGGACCCATTCTTTATTTTCACCATAGTGATGTTCAAGGGGGGTGTTGGAATTACTTCACACACACAAATGATTTATTTTTCCTAAGGTTTTTCCTTGTTTATTAGTCATAATTAGTCATTATCCAGTCTCTTATATTTTAGGGGAGAATATTCCACCTGGAGAATATTCTCTTTCACTTGACACTTCAGTTTGACTAGTTGAGTTGAGTTTAGATGCTACATTGGTTTTGTAACCATGAAACATTGGTATCATCACCAGACTGGAACATTACCCTTGATTTCCTGATTTAACTTCTCACTAATCTATGTTCAGTCAGTTAACTGAAGACTAGTTGACTAGTTAACTCAACTAGGTGGCAGTTCACTCCTGTAACTGCCTCAGAGACTAGACTAGGTGGAACTTCACTCCTGTAACTCCTGGTGTGTGTCCAGATCATTCTATACCACCACTATGGTGCATTATTTACTCATGTAGCCTATATCTATTGTAAATTATTCACTCTTTGAGTGTGGAATATAGTTAATGAGAATTCTTTCATTCTTTCTCTCCTTCTTCTTCTTTATCCTATTATCTCTTCAAATGTGTTTGTTATTGTTTAGATATATATATTATGTGCAGGCTCAATACATTTACAGTCCTTCATATTTCCTAGCTATTGCAGTCCTGAAAATCCAACTCCAAGCTACACAACTTGCTTATTGTATACAAAAGATCGACAAAACCTTCTCTTCTTCTGTATTAAGGATTAGAATCCTAGATCCAATCTAGTTCTAATTGGATCTAAGAAGAAATGAATCATATCTATCATTCATTAAATGAACACAAATGATATGAGGGGAAAACCAAATGATCTATTATAAATCATGAGAAGAATACATAAAAAAATGCATACCTCAAATGTTAATGAAAACTGCTTTAGCCTCCTTGTTCCTTGCCTCTCTTTTCAAATCCTTGGCCAGTCTAGGATCATTGACTTCTGGCTATGATGATCGATGCCTTTGTAGTTGGAAAACACAACAATACTCTAAATTCTTCATCCTCTCTTTCCCAAGGCTTGCCTTTGTTATATATTTATTGGAAAATGCTTGGGAGAGGCTTCTAGACCTTCTATAGACCACCAAAGACTCAAATGATGCGATTTCCTAGGCCCTTGACATGAATATCCAACTGATACCTCACCTATCAGCTCATAAATCCTTGATTCTAGAAATCTGATAGTGCCTCATGGGATGAACCAATAGTGTTCATTGAGGGGACCTCGTTGGTTGTGTGCTAGGTGTCCCACGAGGATGCCTAAAAAGGGGTAAAAAGGGATCCAAAAGGGGTCAAACCCTAGTGTTGATGACATAAGTGACACACCATCAACTGAAAGGTCAGATCCAAACCGGGGTTGTCTAATTAACCCAAGTCGTTTGGTATGACCTGACCCGACGGGTTTAATGGCTCCATTAGCCAACTAGAGTCCTAAAACAGTAAAATAAATAAACCAATCTAAATATATGAATCTAACAGTTGACATACTAATTAAAAATGTGAATGTACAAATGATTATAAACAATCTATATACAATTTACAAGATTTGCTTGAAATCTTGTGAAAATGTATGTTTGTAATAGTGTTTAAAAATAAATAAATTAAGAAACATAAATCTTTCTAATGTTTAAAGATAACAAACTTATAAATACTAAGTGAATATGATTGAAACAATGACACAGAAACAATCAAAGCTAATTAATACAATCACCATTTCATTAATAAATAATTTAATTAAATAACATGTAGTCTAACCTCTAGCTGATTGGAAAAACTGAGTTTATCTCTCTATGTTGTTTGAGCTCCTGCTTGTCATGCATTTAAGGGAAACCTATGACATAACAATACTAGTACTTCCAGAATAAATTCAAAGAAGTGTTTTGTATTTGGAGTAAATTTTTAATAGAAGAAAGATAACTAATTTAAAATCGTTTGATCTTAAGATAATCAATATCTAAGAACGAAAGAAAACTCAATTATGAGCATTGATATTATCCATAATCTAACATCAGAAATAAAATCAATAATATTTAAATGATCGATTGATCACACATACAAAATGAACCAACATATTATGGACAACATTCAAATAATCATAGATATGAAATATCATGTGAAGACAAGTTGAAGCTAAATCGACAGGATGATAATTCACAACATAGAAATAACATGAGAATGCAATGGAATAAGCATTGCCCAATTCACACAGGTCTAAAGCCAACAATGAGTTGTTTTCCCATATCAACTCAAAAATTACATGTCCACACTTTAGTCCCATAAAATTTGTCCATACTACTAAACAACAACCACTATTTAAACATGTCTTGGATCAATAACCTCTTATCATAAAATATAGAGGGTAATCCCAAAAAATAAGTTTTCTTTACAAAAATAGGATAACAAGGAACACTCTTGTAGGAGTTCGTTCATCAAAATTAATTACATAAATGAAATTTCTTTATGAAACAAAATGAGAAATCACTAAGCCATGCAACACATAATCCATGATTTCTTCTCTTGTGAATAACATAACTATTTTTCTCCTGAAAATGATAAAACAAAATTGAATTTTAGATAGCAATACAAACTAACATTTACAAATAGACTGGCTACAAAATCGTGAGATTCTGTATCTATTCTTAAATTAACAACAAAATGAAAATAAAATCTATCTATTTTTTTTAACAAAATTAAATCAAAGTGAATCCAAACAATTCTTTACCATTTCAGATATTAGACCATGAAGCATCTGATAAGTCTAAGTTAATAATAGTGTTGAAATTTGCTGCATTCTTGATAATCAGATTACCAGCTCGTTTGAACCTTTTACTTGCCCTATTAGCGTTGGATCAAATGCATGCCTTTAATTATTCATTTTCCCTCTCAAGCAAGGAGTTTCGAGCTACCATATGGTTTAATTGCGCTTGGAGATAAGGTATATACTTGTAGTATTGTTCAACCCAGTCAAGACAATTCTCACAATGTATAGGTGCTATGTGTTTTTCAATGGGTGCTTTGGTCAGTTCTGTAGCTTGCCTCAAATTGTGGCTTATACCAACGAAGCCTTCTTGATTTTTAGGAACATAGGTAGTTCAGAAACGAAATCGTATTGCATACCTTCAATACTGATTTAATTTCTGAGGCACTAGTTATCTACATCTTCTCGGGCAAGAAATTGATTTATCTCATCATCGAACAAGTGATCATCGACCTCTATCACTAAGATTGAGCTCACATGATCTTGTTGGTGATTTCTCAAACTTTTGGATATAAGCCTACCTAGTCTCTTGTTTGTGAAATTTATATCTGAATTTCCATGTTCCTTATGCTTGCAATTTGTCTTGACAATCGATTTGTTAAAGAAACCTTGAGTTGGCTCAACAAGTGGATTAGGAGAAACCCTATCCTTTAACACATCTATAACCTCCTCTAATGATTTTTTGGGCATGAAATATTATCGTGGATTTTTCCCAAAGGGTTCTGAGTAGCAACAAAGTTTCATTCTGTGGTCGCATGGTCTTCATGTGGATCAACACCTTGATTTTCGGTAGTAGGGTTACAGGGACTGGGGTTTGTATTGAAATGAATAACCAATTCCATTGTATTCTCGCGTAGGGTGAAGTTGTTTCTTCACATTAAATCCTCCCAAGTATCCCCAATCTTAGCTAGATGCGACAATCTGATTAAGACGATGGTGAAAAATACTTGACAGTGGGTTAAAATTCTATTTCTGATAAAGTTTAGACATTTTGTGCAGGCTCATAAAAAAATAGAAAGACATATTTAACTTGAACCCTAGAAAAATCATCAACATGAGGATGTGATACAAGAAAACTAAGCCAAACCTACCCTTAGAAGTTATGAATTGTTTAAGAATTAGAAGCAAGTCGTGCCATCGAGGTTTTATGAGAGTAATTGATGTACCTTTAGGGAAACATTTCAATTTCTTAGAGACCATGAGAAAACTCCAAGGAATGCTTTCTAATTTTTCTTTTTTGAACCATATTTCTCCCTCCTGTGACAGTCCTGTAGCTCATGCTATAGAATCCTCGGTTACTTCGAGTTGTAGAGCCCCAATTTTATCTTTAGAGACATTAAACGATTGAGCAAATGCCTATGCATTTGCTAGGTTATAGCCCTCAAAATTTCTAATGAAAATGTCCTAGCCATGTGCCTGTATATCGCTTATGGCATCATCGTGAGTGAGGAGGGCGTGCGAGCCGTTAGGTTCAATTCTTACTACGGGAGCCATGGGTGTTATCACACAGACACAATAAAAGAAACGAGAGGTGGGTTTCTCTTTCCAATACACAAACAGTAGGAAGAGGTCTATGAAATCGGGAGAGGCCCGATGCCTAAGGACTCGATAGGCTATCATACTTGGCAATTCAAGTTTTGGGTGGGTAAGAACTAGAGGACGCACAGGCTTGTATACCACTCTGTGCAATGAACACTAAACCCAAACCATTACCACTTACCTACTCGAATAATGAATGTGAGTCTAAAATATGCAGGACAAATGGATGATGTGGAATTGTAAGTACATCAATCATGTATCATAGTGATAGGATTGTGATACGAATGGTAAGAGAAAGATTTATATTTTAAATTTAACCCAAGGTTCTGTGCGATCAAGCATATCAAATGTAAAAATCATATAATCAACCATAGATGAGACTCAATTACATCTCCCAAAGTGAATAAATCATTGGTAATGGATCAATCAATTAGCCTACAAACTTTAAGATTTATAAACATGTAGATGCCCTTTAGGTGTAATCCCTTTAACAAAATAAACAAATAAATCACAAAATGTAAAATGATTACCCAAGACAAACTTTTTTTTTAATTTCATGCTTTCAGTCATGAAATTAAACAAAACAAACGATAGATTAAAAAACAAAAAATTCTTATACTCAGCAAGGCCAATTAATCTCCTCAAAACCAAAAGACAGAAACGTTTGTAAACATAAGGAGGAGGCAACTACGATTTTTTTTTATCCCTTGGTGATGAATTTTTAAAATGATAAAATTTGACAGAATTGTTGGCTTCCAACAATGGCGACACACTGGGCGAAGCAGTTATCTCTACATCACCAAAACTTCACATCAAGGGCGCAGATGAATTAACAATAAATTTTAGAGACAATTAACGACAGATCAAGCATTTCGACAATAACTCAAAAAAAATAACACAGTCATAGTATTGGATTCATTTCTGTCCAAAATCGTAGTCTGGTATCTTGTTTAGATCACAGGTGTAGCGATGTTTATACATATGAATTCGATACCGTTGACAGGGCCACTGCTACCAACATGTGTCCATAGCCTTGGAAAGGATGTCATTTAACCCACTCTAGTACCTCTATCCCATCCAACTGTCATCCATTTATGATAAAAGCATCCCGATACCTGATCAATTTAGAAACATACCTGAGGATCTCTGAAACCCAACATTGCTTTGCTGCTAGCAGGCCTATTCTGTACCCCGATGAGGTTGCCTTGGTATAATGTATGCATTTACCCACTGCCAATAGACCTGTTCAGTGTCTCGACGGGTTTACATGCAATTCCCACACATTGCAGTGCTTCCAAATCTCTAAAATTTGTTTATAATTTCCATAAACTTCATGATATTAAGAGAGCGAGGTGATATTGAAGATCTCACAATCCGGTAATGAAAGGATTGATCATTTAAGAATCATTTTTCTGTTCTGATGACTTCCATCATGTTTTGGACAATCAAATTTCTGTTAAGAAATCATCTCTAGGATGGGGAAGCACATTGAGTTGTTTTCATTAAAAGATGGACAACGTTAGAAATTTGTTAAGGATAATCGTGTCTTCCTGTGATTTTAATGAGCAACTAGAAACAATAATTGGACATAAAATTACTTCTTCTGATATGAGTTTATCACTTACTGTTCAGGTTCTTGAACTGTTATCAACTGCTACTAATGAATAAAAATTATGATTCTCTTCAACAAATGAATGGTGATTCAGACATAATCACTTAGAAAACAAATCAAAATCAAGCAAAATGAAAAGAACCAAAATCAAAATAGAAAATAAAATTAACAATATTTATAAGGGGATGAATCTAAAATCATCAAGTGAAATATCTCTTGAGAGCCTAGCCATTCACTAGGAAAGTGTCTGGTTGTCCCTCCAAGTTATGCAGACAAAAAGAACTAGGACCTAGTTTTCAGAAATTACAAATGGTGTCAGCCACAGGTTTTGGAACTTGGTATGTTCTCCCTTACCCTCATGCACTTTGTCCCACTTGAGAACCAAATCCCCAACATCAAAATTCCTTTCAGAGGATGAACTTGTATCGAACCAGCTCTTCACAATTTGTTGGTGCTGGTCAAGTTTCTATTTTTCTTGTGTTCTCACCTCTTCTAATTTTAATAAAGCATTTATCCAGTTTTCTAGAGGAGGACACTCCTCTTCTTGAACTTTCTGCGATAATTGCAGAGAACGAAGCAATACATGTGGGTGGGGGGATGGATTCTCTTCCATAAATGAGGAAGAAAGAAGAATTTCCAATGGAGGCCTTTGGAGTTACCCTATAAGCCCAAAGTGCTTTGTACAATGCATTGTGCCAATTCTTGTGGTTTTCTAAAACTATCCTTTTTATAATATTGATTAAATTCTTATTTGTCGACTTAGCTAGAATGTTCCCTTGAGGGTAGTAGCTGGTAGAATAATCCAGTTTAATCCTTTTTTCCAAAGTGAAAAAATTCATATATAAGGAAGAAATAAGAAGCATTGTAAAAAACCAGACATTCAGGAATTCCGAATCGAGTGATAATATGGGAGTTCAGAAATGATACTGCCTGATTGGTGTTGACCACTTTTAAAGGTAAATCTCCAGACCATCTTGTAGAATAGTCTGTTTCTGTGAGAATTTACTTGTGTTGTTGCGAGGAAGGGGGATTTATTGGTCCAATAATGTCTAGGCCCCATTGCTGAAAAGGTGCATCTATAGTAACATGTTGCAAAGGAAAAGATGCCTTTTTCACCCGTCCTGTAGGCTTTTGACAAATTGTACATTTGTGGGACATCATATGGGAATCCTTAAACAAGGTAGGAAAATAGTAGCCAACCCTCAGAACTTTGTCAGCAGTGGTATATCCACCAAAATGACCACCGACATCACTAGAATGAAGTTCAACCAACACTTTTTTGGACTCCTCTTTTTCTAAACAACGCAGAAAAACATTGTCAAAGTTATTTCGAAATAATGTATCATTGATTAATTGGAAAGATGCAGATTTAAGCCTAAGTGCTCTTCTATTTTTGGGATCAAGATTGCAAGGAGCATATCCATGCAGTAAATAAAACCTAATATTCTCATACAATGAATTGGGTGCATTTTGCGTACAACTGATTTCTTTATGTTGATTTATAGTTGATGTGTTTATTTGACTTTCTAATTTCTCAACTAAATCAACCACTAATTTACACAGGTCTTGACCTCTAACAATTTGGGAAGAGGTGATTTCAAGATCATATTCCTGAAGTGATGTCATCCAATTTGCCCTTTTCTCACCCAACTCATTTTTTACTAACATATTTCTCACAACGGGGTAAGGAACAACAACTTTGGTCTTGGATTTCAACAGGTAAGACCTAAAGTGTTTGAATGCTTTAAATACACCATACGCCTCCTGATATACCATAGGGTAATTAAGTTCTTCTCCTTTAAAATAAGATCTCATGAAGGCAATGAGTATCTCATTGCTTTCAACATTTTTTTGTGTAAGCACAATAGCATATGATCTGTCAGATGAAAAAGTGTATAGAGTGAAATCCTAAGAAAAATCAGGGCTCATCAGGGAAGGTGCTTCTATTATGGATTTCCTAATTGAATCGAAAGCTTGACTTTCTTGTGGTCCCCATCTGTATAAAACATCCTTTTTTAATTAGATTTTGTAGAGGTCTAACCATTTCAGAGAAACTTGGGACAAATCTTTTGACAAAATTAATTTTACCCAAAAAAGATTGCATGGCCGTTTTGGAAGAAGGAGGGGGGGTTTCAGCAATGGCTTGGGTTCTTTCAAGATCAATTATAATTACATATTTAGATACTATAAACCCAAAAAGTTTCCCTTGTTCTACTGCAAACACTGATTTTTTGGGATTGAGTGATATGTTGAACTTGCAACATCGTTCTAAGACAACCCTAAGGTGAGACAAGTGATCTGTCTTGTTTTTTAAAAAGACAGTGACATTGTCAAGATATACCATAACTAACTGGTTGATGAGGCCACAAAAATCAATGTCCATTGCTCTCTGAAAAGTGGCACCGAAATTTATCAGTCCAAAAGGCATTTTCCTGTAGGCGTAAGTGCCCCACGGGGTACGAAAGGTGGTTTTAAGTTGGTCTGAAGGGGACATGAGGACCTGGTTGTATCCTGGAAAACCATTTAATAAAGATAGTCTTTCAGAACCAGATACATGTTGCAGAATTTGTTCCATTGTTGGAACAAGATAGTTGTCTTTATCAGATGCTCGATTAAAATTTTGAAAATCGAAACAAAGTTAAATTCTCCACTCTTCTTCCTTACAGGGACTAAGTTAGACACCCATTGAGTATGCCTAACCAGAAAATGTATCTTTGCATTAAGAAATTTATTCAGTTCCTTTTTAACGGTAGGTTCTAAATTAGGATGCATTTTCCTCAATTTTTGTTGGAAAGGATGAGTCTGCGGTTTCATAGGGATTACGTGGTGTATGATGTTTGGGTCGAAATTTTTTAGATCCTCGCACATCCAAGAAAATAAATATTTAAATTATTTTCATAATTTTATAAAATATGACCTTTATTGTTCATAACATCCCTTTCCCAGATTAATATTTTGAGGGTTATCTCGTGTTCCTAAATTTACAGTTTCGTACAACAAAGAGGAACTGTTTGTTTTGCAATTGACTACCCCTCTAAACTTGTCATGTAGGTCATGAAATTTCTCTAATATCACAACATATTTGGGGATAGAGTTTACAACTCAAATGATGATTCTGGAGATCGAGGAGAAAATATTACCATGAGTTCTCAAAGATTCTCATCGTGAGTGCTTTCATCAATAACTGCATCCTGGAAGGTATCTTCCATATGCAGAAAATTGATGATCTACCGATCATCATCAAATACTCTCCAGTTTGTAATGTTGTCTGGAATAGATGGCCTAAATAACAATTCGATCGAGAATGCGTTAGGAGAAAGACCTTCAGCAGGAAACACTTTAGAAGCAACAATGGCTAGTAAATCAGCTTCTAAATTACTCATCCTAGGAATGGAATTTATATTGAATGCTAGGAATTTATGCATTAAATCCCATACCTCGGTTTTGTAATTCTTAAAATGCGGTGACAAACAATGTATTGAATTTCTTACCTGTTTGACTATTATTTCTGAATCACCAAATACTAGCAAATTTTGCATGTCCATGTCCAATGCCTTCCTTAGTCCTTGCAAAAGTGCTTCGTACTATGGTGTGTTTTTAGTACAATCAAACTGTAATCGGAAAGAAATAATTTTTTTATTACCTGTAGGTTCGATGAGTACACAACCAACACCTGCCCCTTCTTGGGATTTGGATCCATCAAAATACCGAGACCAGATTTGTGCGTCATTAGCAATATTTGGCATATTTGGAAAAGCTAGTGCCTGAGTGTAGGCTGTTACTTTAGATTGTTGTTTTGGATTAGTGATAGAGGAAATTTCAGTCATGAAATTACCGAAAAAGTTATTCATTCCTTGTGTTTCGATCGAATTTGTGGTGGTAACAAAAGGCTCATTTGGGTCGTTCAGATGTATCACGGTATACTTAAGGTAACGTTCTCTGTTTATTCTGATCTTGTTGGGCTGCCCATTTTCTAGCAGCCACAAATGAGATCAGTCTGTAGAAAAACAACCATGTAGTTGTTATGACCAATATCTACTAAAAAATAGACCATAGACTTCAGGAATGTCAACGAAAATAATATCAATAACTTGATGAACTTTGGGATTGGAAGATAATCTTATCAACATGTTTTTTAGTTCACCAATGACTTTGACATTAATTCGATCTAACTGAATGATTTTTAAATCAGAAGGTTTCACTTCTACATTAATTTTTTGGCATATAGACAGAGACATCACATTTGATGATGCACCAGAGTCGACCATACAATTATGTACATTCCTATTAAAAATTTCAAAAGTTAATAAAAAAAGAGGCACATTTTTTTCGCGCGGAAACAACAGAATTCTGTTGATTTTTTTATTGTTGTTCCTGAAACAGTTTTATCTAAGTTTCCTACAATTTTTTCTGATGCGTCCCTTCTATCTTGGTTTTCATATGTATTTTTACTTGGGACATTTTTAGTTGTGTTTAAGTCAATTTATGTTGATTTCTTTTTGCTAACATCATTCTTTTTACTATTTTCAACAATTCTTTGGAGCATTTTCTGCAAAATAAGTGGAAATTTCAACAATTCAAAAACAAAAATATCTGCCCTTATTTTTTTCATATCTTCAATTAAATCACACTCTAAAACTAGGGCAACTAGGTTTTGTCTAGTTTTAGTTTGATTTGACTATTTTGAAATCACATTTTTACTTGTTTCGGGTGGGGACTTGTTTTGTGTTTTACTTCTAGTGTTTTAGGGGTGGACAATTTCAAAATTTGCTTGAAAAATATTGTCCGACAAGTGCCCGAAATGGGAGGAGATGAGTCTTCCTCTTATGGTACCTCTTGCTCAACTACATCATCAGGATTTTCAGGATGAGCAGAAAAAAAATTGTCATGTGCTTCCAATATTGTTTGCAAAGCATACTCTAAACTTTCAAAATTTAGACCTTCTGTGGTCGGGTTTGGCCAGTTTGGAGGGAAAGGTTTTTTAAAAGGAGGTTTGAAAATTCCTTTACTTGTAGATGACTCCTTGGAGGATATTTTCAAGTCAACAACCTGATTGGATAGTTTCTGGAAAGATTTTTGCAAGATTTCCAAATCTAGTGTTTCATGTTGATTTTTAGGTTAAGGAGGCCCAATGAGAATTTCTATTTTGTTCTTAGAAGATGAATTTGTTTCAGCCTCACTACTTATATTATATTTTAAGCTCAATATTTCTTTCTCAATTTGAATTGCCTCCTCAAAGGATTCAAATAACGTGTTCTTTTTGGACTTTTTAACCCATATAGTTATGTTGTTATGCAGGGCCTTAGTATAATATGCAATGATCAAGTTTTCTGCAGGCATCAAATCTGCAAGGATTTTATTTTTCAGTGTGAGGAATATCTGGTTAAAGTCTTTAACCTTTTCTTTAGGGTTCATATTTAAACTAGAGAGTTCCATCACCAAGACTTCTAGATATTTATCATCTCCAAAGTTTTCTATAAAACAAGTTTCAAACTTGTCCCAAGAGACGATGGTCTCAGGTTGTTGGGAGAAATACCAGGTTGAGGCATTCCCCTCAAAGGTGTAAGGAAATAATATTCACATGAAATATTCGTGTTAGACACTTCGGAGTCTAAGGACTAGCATACATTTCTTGATGTGATCCTCAGCTGATTGCTTCGAATCTGGATCAAATTTGGGCAGCCATTTCTCCAAATGTTTAGGCAATGGGTGTTGGGGTCCTGGCACAACCATGACATCTTTATCGAGCTAAGGTCTGGCAAGATTATTTTGGTTTTCCATGGGAGTTGGTGGAGTAGAAGATTGATATGGTTCAGATGAAGTACTGCCTTCATCTGAGGATTCACCTTCCGAAGAAGGTGGGGAAGAACCAGGTGGGGATGGTGGAATACCAGATCTTCCAGCACCAAGAGTAAGTGGTTCAATAGGATTGGTAATATTACCACCTAAAGTGTTTCTAGGAAGACTAGTGCCTTGAAGTTGTTCTTGGAGATTTGTAAAATCAATGGGTTGATAAAGTTATCTACCAGGTTGTATGATTCAGGATAAAGCACTTTGATTTCTTATGATCGACTGGAAAACAATTTCTTGGGCGTCAATCCCTTGAGGAAATGGTGTCATTGGTTCGACTGGAATATCATGGGCAATGTTTGAGGTAGTATCTGGGTCAAGTGAAGCATTATTGTCTGAGTGACTACGCATTGTGACAGGAAAACGATGTTTTGGAGGGGTCTTGTGAAACACCATTTGTTGATGGGCATAAGTGACACACCATCAACTGGAAGGTCATATACGGATCAGGTTGTCTAATTAACCCAATCTGTTTGGTATGACTTCACGGGATGGGTTTAATGGATCCATTATCTAACTAGAGTCCTAAAACAGTAAAAGAAATAAAATAATCTAAATATATGATTCTAATAGTTGATATACTAATTACAAATGTGAATGTACAAATGATTATAAACAATCTATATACAGTTTACAAGATTTCCTTGAAATCTTGCAAAAATGGATGTTTGTAATAGAGTTTAAAAATAAATAAATTAAGAAACATAAATCTTTCTAATGTTTAAAGATATCAAAATTATAAATACTAAGTGAATATGATTGAAACAATGAAAAAGAAACAATCAAAGCTAATTAATGAAATCATCGTTTCATTAATAAATAATTTAATTAAATAACACATAGACTAACCTCTAGTTGATTGGAAAAAATAAGTTTATCTCTCTCTGTAGTTTGAGCTCCTTCTTGTCCTGCATTTAAGGGAAACCTATGAAAGAACAATACTAGTACTTCCAGGAAAAATTCAAAGAAGTGTTTGATATTTGGAGTAAATTTATAATAGAAAAAAAATAACTAATTTAAAATCGTGTGATCTTAATATAATCAATATCTGAGAACGAAAGAAAACTCAATTCTGAGCATTGATATTATCCATAATCTAACATCAGAAAAAAACTCAATAATATTTAAATGATCGATTGATCACACATACAAAATGAACCAACATATTATGGACAACATTCAAATAATCATCGATATGAAATATCATGCGAAGATAGGCTAAAGATAAATCAAGAGGATGATAATTCACAACATAGAAATACCATGAGAATGCAATGGAATAAGCATTGCCCAATTCACACAAGTCTAAAGACAACAATGAATTTTTTTCCCATATCAATTCAAAAATTACATGTCCACATTATAGTCCCAGAAAAGTTGTCCATACTACTAAACAACAACCACTATTTAAATATGTCTTGGATCAATAACCTCGTATCATAAGATAGAGGGTAATCCCAAAAAATAAGTTTTCTTTACAAAAATAGGATAACAAGGAACACTCCTGTAGGAGTTCGTTCATCAAAATTAATTACATAAATGAAATTGTTTTATCAAACAAAATGAGAAATCACTAAGCCATGCAACGCATAATCAATGATTTCTTCTTTTTGTGAATAGCGTCATAACTATTTTTCTCCTGAAAATGATAAAACGAAATTGAATTTTAGATAGCAATACAAACTCACATTTACAAATAGTCTGGCTACATAATTGTGAGATTCTATAGCTAGTCTTAAATTAAAAACAAAATCAAAATAAAATCTATCTATTTTTTTTAACATAATTAAATCAAAGAGAATCCAAACAATTCTTTACCGTTTCATAGATTAGACAATTAAGCATCTGATAAGTCTGAGTTAATAATAGTGTTGAAATTCGTTGCACTCTTGATAATCACATTACCATCTCATTTGAACCTTTTACTTTCCCTGTCAGCATTGGATCGAATGCATTCCTTTAATTCTTCATTTTCCCTCTCAAGCAAGGAGTTTCGAGCTACCATATGTTATAATTGTGCTTGGAGATAAGGCATATCCTTGTAGTATCGTTCAACCTAGTCAATACAATTCTCACAATGCACAGGTGATATGTGTTTTGCAATGGGTGCTTTGGTTTGTTTTGTATCTTGTCTCAAATCCTGGCTTAAATGAGCGAAGCCTTCATGATTTTTTAGGAACGAAGGTAGTTCAAAAACAAAATCGTATTGCATAGCTTCAATACCTATTTCATTTCCGAGGAACTGGTAATCTACATCTTCTCAGGAAAGAAATTCATTGATCTCATCATTGGAAAAGTGATCATAGACCTCGATCATTGAGATTGAGCTAAGATGATCTTGCTGGAAATTTCTCAAACTTCTGGATATAATCCTACATGGTCTCTTGTTTGTGAAATTTATATCTGAATTTCCCTATTCCTTATGTTTGCAATTTTTCTTGACAATCGATTTGTTAAGGAAACCCTGAGTCATATCAACAATAGGAGTAGGAGAAACCCTATCCTTTAACACATCTATAACCTCCTCTAACAATTTTCTAGGCACAAAATCATATCGTGGATTTTTTCCCAAAGGGTTCTAAATAACAACAAACTTTCATTCTGTGGTCGCATGGTCTTCATGTGGATCAACACCTTGATTTTAGGAAGTAGGGTTATAGGTATTGGGGTTTGTATTGAAATGAAGAGGCGATTCCATTGTATTATCAGGTAGGGTGAAGTTGTTTCTACACAAAAAATCCTCCCAAGTATCCCCAATCTTAGCTAGATGTGAAAACAACATAATCTGAATAAGACGATGCTGAAAAAGACTTGACAGTGGTTTAAAATTCTATTTCCGATAAAGGTTAGACATTTTGTGCAGGCTCATAAATAGATAGAAAGGCATATTTAACTTAAACCCTAGAAAAATCATCAATAGGCGGATATGATACAAGAAAACTAAGCCATACCTACCCTCACAAGTTATGAATTGTTTAAGAATTAGAAGCAGGCTGTGCCATCAGGTTTTTATGAGAGTAATCGGTGTACCTTAAGGGTAGCATTTCAATTTCTTAGAGACCATGAGAAGACTCCAAGGAATTCCTTCTAATTTGTCATTTTTGAACCATCTTTCTCCCTCCTGTGACAGTCCTGTAGCTCGTGCTATAGAATCCTCAGTTACTTCGAGTTGCAGATCCCCAATTTTAGCTTTAGAGCCATCTAACGATTGAGCGAACTCCTGTGCAACTTCTAGGTTATAACCCTCAAAATTTCATATGAAAATGTCCCAACCATGTGCCTGTATATCACTTATGGCATCGTCATGAGCGAGGAGGGATTGTGATCCATTAGGTTCAATTCTTACTATGAGAGCCATGGGTGTTATCACACAGACACAGTAAAGGCAACGAGAGGTGGGTTTATCTTTCCAATACACAAAACTAGGAAGAGGTCTGTGAAATCGGGAGAGGCCCTATGCCTAAGGACTCGAGAGACTGTCATACTTGGAAATTTGAGTTTTGGGTGGGTAAGAACCAGAGGACGTACATGCTTGTAAACCACTCTGCGTAATGAACACTAAACCCAAACCATTACCACTTACCTACTCGAATAATGAATGTGAGTCTGAAATATGTAGGACAAAAGGATGATGTGGAATTGTAAGTACATCAGTATTGTACCATAGGGATAGGATTGTGATACGACTGGTAAGAGAAAGATTCATATTTTAAATTTAATCCAAGGTTCTGTGAGATCAAGCATATCAAATGTAAAAATCATATAATCAACATATATAAGACTCAATTACATCTCCCAAAGTGAATAAATCAATGACAATGGATCAATCAATTAGCCTACAAACTTTAAGATTTATAAACATGTACATGCCCTTTAGGTGTAATCCCTTTAATAAAATAAACAAAGAAATGAAAAAATGTAAAATGATGACCCAAGCCAAACTTTTGTTTTAATTTCATGCTTTCATTCATGAAATTAAACAAAACAAACGATAGATTAAAAAATGAAAAGTCTTATACTCATCTAGGCCAATGAATCTCTTCAAAACCAAAAGACAGAAATGTTTGTAACCATAAGGAGGAGGCAGATACATAAATTTTCTATCCCTTGGTGATGACTTTTTAAAATGATAAAATTTGACAGAATTGTTGGCTTCCAACACCTAGGAAAAATATGTACTTTAGATTTAATCCTCTGATGACTTCCTGTCTATCCTATAGGGTGGAAATTAAATCTATAACAAATGTCTCCTAATGTGTGAGGTTAGGAAAGGAGTGGATGGACGAAATACATTACAATATTTCCATGTTAGGCAGTATGAGGATAGAGAAATAGAGCTTTGGAAACCAAATAAGTCTCGCAATCATACATCAAGGATGAGCATATATAGACCTATCCCATAGGTAGACATACTCAGATTCATAATGAACATGGCCACCAAACAATACACTGCAGATCCATGGAATGAAATGCTATACCATGGCCATGAAAGAATACACAATGGATCCATGTCATCAATAAGACAATAGACACAAAACAATACAATGTGGATCTACATCATGAGCTCAATCATAGCCACCAAAAAATACAATGTGGATCTATGTCAGGAACATAACCATAGCCACCAATAGATACAATGTGGATCTATGACACAAGATATAGATGTCAAGAAGACAACGAGCACTGAGGAGAGTGCCCCTGAAGTGTTCATATACAAGTGATATACTCCAATGCAAATTGGGAGGGGATGCTCTAAAAGAAGGATATGGTCCCAACCCAAGGTCTTCGTCCCAAATCTCGATGGTACAAATCTAAAACATGTGACTAGATGACTTGATGTCGAGCATGGTAGAAACCTTTTGATTACCGATCATTGATGTATATTGTTAATAGACACGAGGGGACCCACCAATGATGAAGATGGAACCTAAGGTACCTAGTAAAATCTAATGAGTGTGAGTAGATTATTTGGTTTCGAACACTCATAGATTCAATCGATCAAGAGTCAATTATTAAAACCCGCTTTCGATCATGAGGAAGCTTTCCACTAATGACTGCAAGCTCCAAAGTACTAGTTGGTTTCTAGATCCCTCTCCTAGACAATGTGTTGAATTCGATAGGGAGAGATCCATTGAAGAAGTTATTTAATGTATCTCCCAACAATTGACATGAAACATACACCGAGAGAATATGGGAAGAGAGAGTACCACTAAGTACAACTCATAAAGGGATGGTTGAATTAGAAAGTCAACGAAACAACATATGGTTGGATCATGATTAAAATTCCCTTGAACATATATAACGACACAATGGTGACTTGGAAGCAAGATAAAAGAACTGGATGAATATAGTGCAATAATGTAGGAGGTGTTGAAGCACTCTCCATTATGACTAGAAGAGTAATCAGTCGGAGGAGTATCTGTGACTCATATTACTGGGAGGATTCCTAGGGAAGCTAAAAGTCAACTGTATGATGAGGACTCAAACATGTGCCATGTTCAAGGGAGACTTCACTGACGTTGCCATTTTGAGAATATACCAATGGTGAAAAACTCCCACTCTTTTTATTTTTATTTTTTGTCTCCTTCATGGTTTAATGAGAACGAAATAATGACACAAGTATGCTCAGTCTACTTCATTGTTTAACAAGCATGAAATACTGATGCGAGTAAGCTCGATATATTTTCCATTCAGTTTTAATGAGCCCAAAAAAGAGATAAAATTAGATTGTCTAGTAGAGAATGAGTGGCTTAATATCATGCTCCTATGCTCCACGCGCATGGAACCAAATTAAGCAGTGAGTAATGAAAATCATATTGGAAAGTGAGATCCACTCTTAACAGTTTTTCTCTCCCTGGGTAGGTGAATGCAAAATGGAGGCCAAATAATGCAAGAGGCAGATGGTCAAGGCTACTACATAGTGGTAAGTGGGATATGGGAAAACAAAAATGCATTGGCGGGAGGTATGACATGAGCAACAAATGGATAGGATACCATTAAGAAACATTGATTGAGGAGGATATTGGTGGCCACCCACATATTCCATTTGGATCATCTTGACAATTTTTAGTTCAACACGTTCTTCTATAATTCTTTGTAATTGTGGGTTCTACACTTTCGGGGATATCTGAATCCCTACATAGCTTCCATGTGGATATTGGTGGCTGCCCACCTAATACAACTGGCTTATTTTGNGTCTTGACAATCGATTTGTTAAAGAAACCTTGAGTTGGCTCAACAGGTGGATTAGGAGAAACCCTATCCTTTAACACATCTATAACCTCCTCTAATGATTTTTTGGGCATGAAATCTTATCGTGGATTTTTCCCAAAGGGTTCTGAGTAGCAACAAAGTTTCATTCTGTGGTCGCATGGTCTTCATGTGGATCAACACCTTGATTTTTGGTAGTAGGGTTACAGGGACTGGGGTTTGTATTGAAATGAATAGCCAATTCCATTGTATTCTCGGGTAGGGTGAAGTTGTTTCTACACATTAAATCCTCCCAAGTATCCCCAATCTTAGCTAGATGCGACAATCTGAATAAGACGATGGTGAAAAATACTTGACAGTGGGTTAAAATTCTATTTCTGATAAAGTTTAGACATTTTGTGCAGGCTCATAAACAAATAGAAAGACATATTTAACTTGAACCCTAGAAAAATCATCAACATGAGGATGTGATACAAGAAAACTAAGCCAAACCTACCCTTAGAAGTTATGAATTGTTTAAGAATTAGAAGCAAGTCGTGCCATCGAGGTTTTATGAGAGTAATTGATGTACCTTTAGGGAAACATTTCAATTTCTTAGAGACCATGAGAAAACTCCAAGGAATGCTTTCTAATTTTTCTTTTTTGAACCATATTTCTCCCTCCTGTGACAGTCCTGTAGCTCATGCTATAGAATCCTCGGTTACTTCGAGTTGTAGAGCCCCAATTTTATCTTTAGAGACATTAAACGATTGAGCAAATGCCTATGCATTTGCTAGGTTATAGCCCTCAAAATTTCTAATGAAAATGTCCTAGCCATGTGCCTGTATATCGCTTATGGCATCATCGTGAGTGAGGAGGGCGTGCGAGCCGTTAGGTTCAATTCTTACTACGGGAGCCATGGGTGTTATCACACAGACACAATAAAAGAAACGAGAGGTGGGTTTCTCTTTCCAATACACAAACAGTAGGAAGAGGTCTATGAAATCGGGAGAGGCCCGATGCCTAAGGACTCGATAGGCTATCATACTTGGCAATTCAAGTTTTGGGTGGGTAAGAACTAGAGGACGCACAGGCTTGTATACCACTCTGTGCAATGAACACTAAACCCAAACCATTACCACTTACCTACTCGAATAATGAATGTGAGTCTAAAATATGCAGGACAAATGGATGATGTGGAATTGTAAGTACATCAATCATGTATCATAGTGATAGGATTGTGATACGAATGGTAAGAGAAAGATTTATATTTTAAATTTAACCCAAGGTTCTGTGCGATCAAGCATATCAAATGTAAAAATCATATAATCAACCATAGATGAGACTCAATTACATCTCCCAAAGTGAATAAATCATTGGTAATGGATCAATCAATTAGCCTACAAACTTTAAGATTTATAAACATGTAGATGCCCTTTAGGTGTAATCCCTTTAACAAAATAAACAAATAAATCACAAAATGTAAAATGATTACCCAAGACAAACTTTTTTTTTAATTTCATGCTTTCAGTCATGAAATTAAACAAAACAAACGATAGATTAAAAAACAAAAAATTCTTATACTCAGCAAGGCCAATTAATCTCCTCAAAACCAAAAGACAGAAACGTTTGTAAACATAAGGAGGAGGCAACTACGATTTTTTTTTATCCCTTGGTGATGAATTTTTAAAATGATAAAATTTGACAGAATTGTTGGCTTCCAACAATGGCGACACACTGGGCGAAGCAGTTATCTCTACATCACCAAAACTTCACATCAAGGGCGCAGATGAATTAACAATAAATTTTAGAGACAATTAACGACAGATCAAGCATTTCGACAATAACTCAAAAAAAATAACACAGTCATAGTATTGGATTCATTTCTGTCCAAAATCGTAGTCTGGTATCTTGTTTAGATCACAGGTGTAGCGATGTTTATACATATGAATTCGATACCGTTGACAGGGCCACTGCTACCAACATGTGTCCATAGCCTTGGAAAGGATGTCATTTAACCCACTCTAGTACCTCTATCCCATCCAACTGTCATCCATTTATGATAAAAGCATCCCGATACCTGATCAATTTAGAAACATACCTGAGGATCTCTGAAACCCAACATTGCTTTGCTGCTAGCAGGCCTATTCTGTACCCCGATGAGGTTGCCTTGGTATAATGTATGCATTTACCCACTGCCAATAGACCTGTTCAGTGTCTCGACGGGTTTACATGCAATTCCCACACATTGCAGTGCTTCCAAATCTCTAAAATTTGTTTATAATTTCCATAAACTTCATGATATTAAGAGAGCGAGGTGATATTGAAGATCTCACAATCCGGTAATGAAAGGATTGATCATTTAAGAATCATTTTTCTGTTCTGATGACTTCCATCATGTTTTGGACAATCAAATTTCTGTTAAGAAATCATCTCTAGGATGGGGAAGCACATTGAGTTGTTTTCATTAAAAGATGGACAACGTTAGAAATTTGTTAAGGATAATCGTGTCTTCCTGTGATTTTAATGAGCAACTAGAAACAATAATTGGACATAAAATTACTTCTTCTGATATGAGTTTATCACTTACTGTTCAGGTTCTTGAACTGTTATCAACTGCTACTAATGAATAAAAATTATGATTCTCTTCAACAAATGAATGGTGATTCAGACATAATCACTTAGAAAACAAATCAAAATCAAGCAAAATGAAAAGAACCAAAATCAAAATAGAAAATAAAATTAACAATATTTATAAGGGGATGAATCTAAAATCATCAAGTGAAATATCTCTTGAGAGCCTAGCCATTCACTAGGAAAGTGTCTGGTTGTCCCTCCAAGTTATGCAGACAAAAAGAACTAGGACCTAGTTTTCAGAAATTACAAATGGTGTCAGCCACAGGTTTTGGAACTTGGTATGTTCTCCCTTACCCTCATGCACTTTGTCCCACTTGAGAACCAAATCCCCAACATCAAAATTCCTTTCAGAGGATGAACTTGTATCGAACCAGCTCTTCACAATTTGTTGGTGCTGGTCAAGTTTCTATTTTTCTTGTGTTCTCACCTCTTCTAATTTTAATAAAGCATTTATCCAGTTTTCTAGAGGAGGACACTCCTCTTCTTGAACTTTCTGCGATAATTGCAGAGAACGAAGCAATACATGTGGGTGGGGGGATGGATTCTCTTCCATAAATGAGGAAGAAAGAAGAATTTCCAATGGAGGCCTTTGGAGTTACCCTATAAGCCCAAAGTGCTTTGTACAATGCATTGTGCCAATTCTTGTGGTTTTCTAAAACTATCCTTTTTATAATATTGATTAAATTCTTATTTGTCGACTTAGCTAGAATGTTCCCTTGAGGGTAGTAGCTGGTAGAATAATCCAGTTTAATCCTTTTTTCCAAAGTGAAAAAATTCATATATAAGGAAGAAATAAGAAGCATTGTAAAAAACCAGACATTCAGGAATTCCGAATCGAGTGATAATATGGGAGTTCAGAAATGATACTGCCTGATTGGTGTTGACCACTTTTAAAGGTAAATCTCCAGACCATCTTGTAGAATAGTCTGTTTCTGTGAGAATTTACTTGTGTTGTTGCGAGGAAGGGGGATTTATTGGTCCAATAATGTCTAGGCCCCATTGCTGAAAAGGTGCATCTATAGTAACATGTTGCAAAGGAAAAGATGCCTTTTTCACCCGTCCTGTAGGCTTTTGACAAATTGTACATTTGTGGGACATCATATGGGAATCCTTAAACAAGGTAGGAAAATAGTAGCCAACCCTCAGAACTTTGTCAGCAGTGGTATATCCACCAAAATGACCACCGACATCACTAGAATGAAGTTCAACCAACACTTTTTTGGACTCCTCTTTTTCTAAACAACGCAGAAAAACATTGTCAAAGTTATTTCGAAATAATGTATCATTGATTAATTGGAAAGATGCAGATTTAAGCCTAAGTGCTCTTCTATTTTTGGGATCAAGATTGCAAGGAGCATATCCATGCAGTAAATAAAACCTAATATTCTCATACAATGAATTGGGTGCATTTTGCGTACAACTGATTTCTTTATGTTGATTTATAGTTGATGTGTTTATTTGACTTTCTAATTTCTCAACTAAATCAACCACTAATTTACACAGGTCTTGACCTCTAACAATTTGGGAAGAGGTGATTTCAAGATCATATTCCTGAAGTGATGTCATCCAATTTGCCCTTTTCTCACCCAACTCATTTTTTACTAACATATTTCTCACAACGGGGTAAGGAACAACAACTTTGGTCTTGGATTTCAACAGGTAAGACCTAAAGTGTTTGAATGCTTTAAATACACCATACGCCTCCTGATATACCATAGGGTAATTAAGTTCTTCTCCTTTAAAATAAGATCTCATGAAGGCAATGAGTATCTCATTGCTTTCAACATTTTTTTGTGTAAGCACAATAGCATATGATCTGTCAGATGAAAAAGTGTATAGAGTGAAATCCTAAGAAAAATCAGGGCTCATCAGGGAAGGTGCTTCTATTATGGATTTCCTAATTGAATCGAAAGCTTGACTTTCTTGTGGTCCCCATCTGTATAAAACATCCTTTTTTAATTAGATTTTGTAGAGGTCTAACCATTTCAGAGAAACTTGGGACAAATCTTTTGACAAAATTAATTTTACCCAAAAAAGATTGCATGGCCGTTTTGGAAGAAGGAGGGGGGGTTTCAGCAATGGCTTGGGTTCTTTCAAGATCAATTATAATTACATATTTAGATACTATAAACCCAAAAAGTTTCCCTTGTTCTACTGCAAACACTGATTTTTTGGGATTGAGTGATATGTTGAACTTGCAACATCGTTCTAAGACAACCCTAAGGTGAGACAAGTGATCTGTCTTGTTTTTTAAAAAGACAGTGACATTGTCAAGATATACCATAACTAACTGGTTGATGAGGCCACAAAAATCAATGTCCATTGCTCTCTGAAAAGTGGCACCGAAATTTATCAGTCCAAAAGGCATTTTCCTGTAGGCGTAAGTGCCCCACGGGGTACGAAAGGTGGTTTTAAGTTGGTCTGAAGGGGACATGAGGACCTGGTTGTATCCTGGAAAACCATTTAATAAAGATAGTCTTTCAGAACCAGATACATGTTGCAGAATTTGTTCCATTGTTGGAACAAGATAGTTGTCTTTATCAGATGCTCGATTAAAATTTTGAAAATCGAAACAAAGTTAAATTCTCCACTCTTCTTCCTTACAGGGACTAAGTTAGACACCCATTGAGTATGCCTAACCAGAAAATGTATCTTTGCATTAAGAAATTTATTCAGTTCCTTTTTAACGGTAGGTTCTAAATTAGGATGCATTTTCCTCAATTTTTGTTGGAAAGGATGAGTCTGCGGTTTCATAGGGATTACGTGGTGTATGATGTTTGGGTCGAAATTTTTTAGATCCTCGCACATCCAAGAAAATAAATATTTAAATTATTTTCATAATTTTATAAAATATGACCTTTATTGTTCATAACATCCCTTTCCCAGATTAATATTTTGAGGGTTATCTCGTGTTCCTAAATTTACAGTTTCGTACAACAAAGAGGAACTGTTTGTTTTGCAATTGACTACCCCTCTAAACTTGTCATGTAGGTCATGAAATTTCTCTAATATCACAACATATTTGGGGATAGAGTTTACAACTCAAATGATGATTCTGGAGATCGAGGAGAAAATATTACCATGAGTTCTCAAAGATTCTCATCGTGAGTGCTTTCATCAATAACTGCATCCTGGAAGGTATCTTCCATATGCAGAAAATTGATGATCTACCGATCATCATCAAATACTCTCCAGTTTGTAATGTTGTCTGGAATAGATGGCCTAAATAACAATTCGATCGAGAATGCGTTAGGAGAAAGACCTTCAGCAGGAAACACTTTAGAAGCAACAATGGCTAGTAAATCAGCTTCTAAATTACTCATCCTAGGAATGGAATTTATATTGAATGCTAGGAATTTATGCATTAAATCCCATACCTCGGTTTTGTAATTCTTAAAATGCGGTGACAAACAATGTATTGAATTTCTTACCTGTTTGACTATTATTTCTGAATCACCAAATACTAGCAAATTTTGCATGTCCATGTCCAATGCCTTCCTTAGTCCTTGCAAAAGTGCTTCGTACTATGGTGTGTTTTTAGTACAATCAAACTGTAATCGGAAAGAAATAATTTTTTTATTACCTGTAGGTTCGATGAGTACACAACCAACACCTGCCCCTTCTTGGGATTTGGATCCATCAAAATACCGAGACCAGATTTGTGCGTCATTAGCAATATTTGGCATATTTGGAAAAGCTAGTGCCTGAGTGTAGGCTGTTACTTTAGATTGTTGTTTTGGATTAGTGATAGAGGAAATTTCAGTCATGAAATTACCGAAAAAGTTATTCATTCCTTGTGTTTCGATCGAATTTGTGGTGGTAACAAAAGGCTCATTTGGGTCGTTCAGATGTATCACGGTATACTTAAGGTAACGTTCTCTGTTTATTCTGATCTTGTTGGGCTGCCCATTTTCTAGCAGCCACAAATGAGATCAGTCTGTAGAAAAACAACCATGTAGTTGTTATGACCAATATCTACTAAAAAATAGACCATAGACTTCAGGAATGTCAACGAAAATAATATCAATAACTTGATGAACTTTGGGATTGGAAGATAATCTTATCAACATGTTTTTTAGTTCACCAATGACTTTGACATTAATTCGATCTAACTGAATGATTTTTAAATCAGAAGGTTTCACTTCTACATTAATTTTTTGGCATATAGACAGAGACATCACATTTGATGATGCACCAGAGTCGACCATACAATTATGTACATTCCTATTAAAAATTTCAAAAGTTAATAAAAAAAGAGGCACATTTTTTTCGCGCGGAAACAACAGAATTCTGTTGATTTTTTTATTGTTGTTCCTGAAACAGTTTTATCTAAGTTTCCTACAATTTTTTCTGATGCGTCCCTTCTATCTTGGTTTTCATATGTATTTTTACTTGGGACATTTTTAGTTGTGTTTAAGTCAATTTATGTTGATTTCTTTTTGCTAACATCATTCTTTTTACTATTTTCAACAATTCTTTGGAGCATTTTCTGCAAAATAAGTGGAAATTTCAACAATTCAAAAACAAAAATATCTGCCCTTATTTTTTTCATATCTTCAATTAAATCACACTCTAAAACTAGGGCAACTAGGTTTTGTCTAGTTTTAGTTTGATTTGACTATTTTGAAATCACATTTTTACTTGTTTCGGGTGGGGACTTGTTTTGTGTTTTACTTCTAGTGTTTTAGGGGTGGACAATTTCAAAATTTGCTTGAAAAATATTGTCCGACAAGTGCCCGAAATGGGAGGAGATGAGTCTTCCTCTTATGGTACCTCTTGCTCAACTACATCATCAGGATTTTCAGGATGAGCAGAAAAAAAATTGTCATGTGCTTCCAATATTGTTTGCAAAGCATACTCTAAACTTTCAAAATTTAGACCTTCTGTGGTCGGGTTTGGCCAGTTTGGAGGGAAAGGTTTTTTAAAAGGAGGTTTGAAAATTCCTTTACTTGTAGATGACTCCTTGGAGGATATTTTCAAGTCAACAACCTGATTGGATAGTTTCTGGAAAGATTTTTGCAAGATTTCCAAATCTAGTGTTTCATGTTGATTTTTAGGTTAAGGAGGCCCAATGAGAATTTCTATTTTGTTCTTAGAAGATGAATTTGTTTCAGCCTCACTACTTATATTATATTTTAAGCTCAATATTTCTTTCTCAATTTGAATTGCCTCCTCAAAGGATTCAAATAACGTGTTCTTTTTGGACTTTTTAACCCATATAGTTATGTTGTTATGCAGGGCCTTAGTATAATATGCAATGATCAAGTTTTCTGCAGGCATCAAATCTGCAAGGATTTTATTTTTCAGTGTGAGGAATATCTGGTTAAAGTCTTTAACCTTTTCTTTAGGGTTCATATTTAAACTAGAGAGTTCCATCACCAAGACTTCTAGATATTTATCATCTCCAAAGTTTTCTATAAAACAAGTTTCAAACTTGTCCCAAGAGACGATGGTCTCAGGTTGTTGGGAGAAATACCAGGTTGAGGCATTCCCCTCAAAGGTGTAAGGAAATAATATTCACATGAAATATTCGTGTTAGACACTTCGGAGTCTAAGGACTAGCATACATTTCTTGATGTGATCCTCAGCTGATTGCTTCGAATCTGGATCAAATTTGGGCAGCCATTTCTCCAAATGTTTAGGCAATGGGTGTTGGGGTCCTGGCACAACCATGACATCTTTATCGAGCTAAGGTCTGGCAAGATTATTTTGGTTTTCCATGGGAGTTGGTGGAGTAGAAGATTGATATGGTTCAGATGAAGTACTGCCTTCATCTGAGGATTCACCTTCCGAAGAAGGTGGGGAAGAACCAGGTGGGGATGGTGGAATACCAGATCTTCCAGCACCAAGAGTAAGTGGTTCAATAGGATTGGTAATATTACCACCTAAAGTGTTTCTAGGAAGACTAGTGCCTTGAAGTTGTTCTTGGAGATTTGTAAAATCAATGGGTTGATAAAGTTATCTACCAGGTTGTATGATTCAGGATAAAGCACTTTGATTTCTTATGATCGACTGGAAAACAATTTCTTGGGCGTCAATCCCTTGAGGAAATGGTGTCATTGGTTCGACTGGAATATCATGGGCAATGTTTGAGGTAGTATCTGGGTCAAGTGAAGCATTATTGTCTGAGTGACTACGCATTGTGACAGGAAAACGATGTTTTGGAGGGGTCTTGTGAAACACCATTTGTTGATGGGCATAAGTGACACACCATCAACTGGAAGGTCATATACGGATCAGGTTGTCTAATTAACCCAATCTGTTTGGTATGACTTCACGGGATGGGTTTAATGGATCCATTATCTAACTAGAGTCCTAAAACAGTAAAAGAAATAAAATAATCTAAATATATGATTCTAATAGTTGATATACTAATTACAAATGTGAATGTACAAATGATTATAAACAATCTATATACAGTTTACAAGATTTCCTTGAAATCTTGCAAAAATGGATGTTTGTAATAGAGTTTAAAAATAAATAAATTAAGAAACATAAATCTTTCTAATGTTTAAAGATATCAAAATTATAAATACTAAGTGAATATGATTGAAACAATGAAAAAGAAACAATCAAAGCTAATTAATGAAATCATCGTTTCATTAATAAATAATTTAATTAAATAACACATAGACTAACCTCTAGTTGATTGGAAAAAATAAGTTTATCTCTCTCTGTAGTTTGAGCTCCTTCTTGTCCTGCATTTAAGGGAAACCTATGAAAGAACAATACTAGTACTTCCAGGAAAAATTCAAAGAAGTGTTTGATATTTGGAGTAAATTTATAATAGAAAAAAAATAACTAATTTAAAATCGTGTGATCTTAATATAATCAATATCTGAGAACGAAAGAAAACTCAATTCTGAGCATTGATATTATCCATAATCTAACATCAGAAAAAAACTCAATAATATTTAAATGATCGATTGATCACACATACAAAATGAACCAACATATTATGGACAACATTCAAATAATCATCGATATGAAATATCATGCGAAGATAGGCTAAAGATAAATCAAGAGGATGATAATTCACAACATAGAAATACCATGAGAATGCAATGGAATAAGCATTGCCCAATTCACACAAGTCTAAAGACAACAATGAATTTTTTTCCCATATCAATTCAAAAATTACATGTCCACATTATAGTCCCAGAAAAGTTGTCCATACTACTAAACAACAACCACTATTTAAATATGTCTTGGATCAATAACCTCGTATCATAAGATAGAGGGTAATCCCAAAAAATAAGTTTTCTTTACAAAAATAGGATAACAAGGAACACTCCTGTAGGAGTTCGTTCATCAAAATTAATTACATAAATGAAATTGTTTTATCAAACAAAATGAGAAATCACTAAGCCATGCAACGCATAATCAATGATTTCTTCTTTTTGTGAATAGCGTCATAACTATTTTTCTCCTGAAAATGATAAAACGAAATTGAATTTTAGATAGCAATACAAACTCACATTTACAAATAGTCTGGCTACATAATTGTGAGATTCTATAGCTAGTCTTAAATTAAAAACAAAATCAAAATAAAATCTATCTATTTTTTTTAACATAATTAAATCAAAGAGAATCCAAACAATTCTTTACCGTTTCATAGATTAGACAATTAAGCATCTGATAAGTCTGAGTTAATAATAGTGTTGAAATTCGTTGCACTCTTGATAATCACATTACCATCTCATTTGAACCTTTTACTTTCCCTGTCAGCATTGGATCGAATGCATTCCTTTAATTCTTCATTTTCCCTCTCAAGCAAGGAGTTTCGAGCTACCATATGTTATAATTGTGCTTGGAGATAAGGCATATCCTTGTAGTATCGTTCAACCTAGTCAATACAATTCTCACAATGCACAGGTGATATGTGTTTTGCAATGGGTGCTTTGGTTTGTTTTGTATCTTGTCTCAAATCCTGGCTTAAATGAGCGAAGCCTTCATGATTTTTTAGGAACGAAGGTAGTTCAAAAACAAAATCGTATTGCATAGCTTCAATACCTATTTCATTTCCGAGGAACTGGTAATCTACATCTTCTCAGGAAAGAAATTCATTGATCTCATCATTGGAAAAGTGATCATAGACCTCGATCATTGAGATTGAGCTAAGATGATCTTGCTGGAAATTTCTCAAACTTCTGGATATAATCCTACATGGTCTCTTGTTTGTGAAATTTATATCTGAATTTCCCTATTCCTTATGTTTGCAATTTTTCTTGACAATCGATTTGTTAAGGAAACCCTGAGTCATATCAACAATAGGAGTAGGAGAAACCCTATCCTTTAACACATCTATAACCTCCTCTAACAATTTTCTAGGCACAAAATCATATCGTGGATTTTTTCCCAAAGGGTTCTAAATAACAACAAACTTTCATTCTGTGGTCGCATGGTCTTCATGTGGATCAACACCTTGATTTTAGGAAGTAGGGTTATAGGTATTGGGGTTTGTATTGAAATGAAGAGGCGATTCCATTGTATTATCAGGTAGGGTGAAGTTGTTTCTACACAAAAAATCCTCCCAAGTATCCCCAATCTTAGCTAGATGTGAAAACAACATAATCTGAATAAGACGATGCTGAAAAAGACTTGACAGTGGTTTAAAATTCTATTTCCGATAAAGGTTAGACATTTTGTGCAGGCTCATAAATAGATAGAAAGGCATATTTAACTTAAACCCTAGAAAAATCATCAATAGGCGGATATGATACAAGAAAACTAAGCCATACCTACCCTCACAAGTTATGAATTGTTTAAGAATTAGAAGCAGGCTGTGCCATCAGGTTTTTATGAGAGTAATCGGTGTACCTTAAGGGTAGCATTTCAATTTCTTAGAGACCATGAGAAGACTCCAAGGAATTCCTTCTAATTTGTCATTTTTGAACCATCTTTCTCCCTCCTGTGACAGTCCTGTAGCTCGTGCTATAGAATCCTCAGTTACTTCGAGTTGCAGATCCCCAATTTTAGCTTTAGAGCCATCTAACGATTGAGCGAACTCCTGTGCAACTTCTAGGTTATAACCCTCAAAATTTCATATGAAAATGTCCCAACCATGTGCCTGTATATCACTTATGGCATCGTCATGAGCGAGGAGGGATTGTGATCCATTAGGTTCAATTCTTACTATGAGAGCCATGGGTGTTATCACACAGACACAGTAAAGGCAACGAGAGGTGGGTTTATCTTTCCAATACACAAAACTAGGAAGAGGTCTGTGAAATCGGGAGAGGCCCTATGCCTAAGGACTCGAGAGACTGTCATACTTGGAAATTTGAGTTTTGGGTGGGTAAGAACCAGAGGACGTACATGCTTGTAAACCACTCTGCGTAATGAACACTAAACCCAAACCATTACCACTTACCTACTCGAATAATGAATGTGAGTCTGAAATATGTAGGACAAAAGGATGATGTGGAATTGTAAGTACATCAGTATTGTACCATAGGGATAGGATTGTGATACGACTGGTAAGAGAAAGATTCATATTTTAAATTTAATCCAAGGTTCTGTGAGATCAAGCATATCAAATGTAAAAATCATATAATCAACATATATAAGACTCAATTACATCTCCCAAAGTGAATAAATCAATGACAATGGATCAATCAATTAGCCTACAAACTTTAAGATTTATAAACATGTACATGCCCTTTAGGTGTAATCCCTTTAATAAAATAAACAAAGAAATGAAAAAATGTAAAATGATGACCCAAGCCAAACTTTTGTTTTAATTTCATGCTTTCATTCATGAAATTAAACAAAACAAACGATAGATTAAAAAATGAAAAGTCTTATACTCATCTAGGCCAATGAATCTCTTCAAAACCAAAAGACAGAAATGTTTGTAACCATAAGGAGGAGGCAGATACATAAATTTTCTATCCCTTGGTGATGACTTTTTAAAATGATAAAATTTGACAGAATTGTTGGCTTCCAACACCTAGGAAAAATATGTACTTTAGATTTAATCCTCTGATGACTTCCTGTCTATCCTATAGGGTGGAAATTAAATCTATAACAAATGTCTCCTAATGTGTGAGGTTAGGAAAGGAGTGGATGGACGAAATACATTACAATATTTCCATGTTAGGCAGTATGAGGATAGAGAAATAGAGCTTTGGAAACCAAATAAGTCTCGCAATCATACATCAAGGATGAGCATATATAGACCTATCCCATAGGTAGACATACTCAGATTCATAATGAACATGGCCACCAAACAATACACTGCAGATCCATGGAATGAAATGCTATACCATGGCCATGAAAGAATACACAATGGATCCATGTCATCAATAAGACAATAGACACAAAACAATACAATGTGGATCTACATCATGAGCTCAATCATAGCCACCAAAAAATACAATGTGGATCTATGTCAGGAACATAACCATAGCCACCAATAGATACAATGTGGATCTATGACACAAGATATAGATGTCAAGAAGACAACGAGCACTGAGGAGAGTGCCCCTGAAGTGTTCATATACAAGTGATATACTCCAATGCAAATTGGGAGGGGATGCTCTAAAAGAAGGATATGGTCCCAACCCAAGGTCTTCGTCCCAAATCTCGATGGTACAAATCTAAAACATGTGACTAGATGACTTGATGTCGAGCATGGTAGAAACCTTTTGATTACCGATCATTGATGTATATTGTTAATAGACACGAGGGGACCCACCAATGATGAAGATGGAACCTAAGGTACCTAGTAAAATCTAATGAGTGTGAGTAGATTATTTGGTTTCGAACACTCATAGATTCAATCGATCAAGAGTCAATTATTAAAACCCGCTTTCGATCATGAGGAAGCTTTCCACTAATGACTGCAAGCTCCAAAGTACTAGTTGGTTTCTAGATCCCTCTCCTAGACAATGTGTTGAATTCGATAGGGAGAGATCCATTGAAGAAGTTATTTAATGTATCTCCCAACAATTGACATGAAACATACACCGAGAGAATATGGGAAGAGAGAGTACCACTAAGTACAACTCATAAAGGGATGGTTGAATTAGAAAGTCAACGAAACAACATATGGTTGGATCATGATTAAAATTCCCTTGAACATATATAACGACACAATGGTGACTTGGAAGCAAGATAAAAGAACTGGATGAATATAGTGCAATAATGTAGGAGGTGTTGAAGCACTCTCCATTATGACTAGAAGAGTAATCAGTCGGAGGAGTATCTGTGACTCATATTACTGGGAGGATTCCTAGGGAAGCTAAAAGTCAACTGTATGATGAGGACTCAAACATGTGCCATGTTCAAGGGAGACTTCACTGACGTTGCCATTTTGAGAATATACCAATGGTGAAAAACTCCCACTCTTTTTATTTTTATTTTTTGTCTCCTTCATGGTTTAATGAGAACGAAATAATGACACAAGTATGCTCAGTCTACTTCATTGTTTAACAAGCATGAAATACTGATGCGAGTAAGCTCGATATATTTTCCATTCAGTTTTAATGAGCCCAAAAAAGAGATAAAATTAGATTGTCTAGTAGAGAATGAGTGGCTTAATATCATGCTCCTATGCTCCACGCGCATGGAACCAAATTAAGCAGTGAGTAATGAAAATCATATTGGAAAGTGAGATCCACTCTTAACAGTTTTTCTCTCCCTGGGTAGGTGAATGCAAAATGGAGGCCAAATAATGCAAGAGGCAGATGGTCAAGGCTACTACATAGTGGTAAGTGGGATATGGGAAAACAAAAATGCATTGGCGGGAGGTATGACATGAGCAACAAATGGATAGGATACCATTAAGAAACATTGATTGAGGAGGATATTGGTGGCCACCCACATATTCCATTTGGATCATCTTGACAATTTTTAGTTCAACACGTTCTTCTATAATTCTTTGTAATTGTGGGTTCTACACTTTCGGGGATATCTGAATCCCTACATAGCTTCCATGTGGATATTGGTGGCTGCCCACCTAATACAACTGGCTTATTTTGAAAGTTTTCATGTCAGTACATTTTTTTGTACTTCTAGGTCTATTTTGGGGCCCCAAACAATGTTTTTTTGGCTTTCCACATTCAAACTATGTGTAGAGTCAAAGTTTAATGGAATAATGTGTATTTCTCAAAAATACCTTTCCAATGGGCTATCACGCGCCTAAAACGAAGGTTGCATGCAAACGTTACGACCTCGAGAAGTTGAGGTACCAACTTACCCATCGAGGCCCACATAATGTTTGGCATTTCATCTCCTAGGGTTAGGTTTTTGGATGTCTATGGTTTTGGAATTCATGAGTAATGTTAAAAATAACTTTGGAGCCTCATTGTAATCATTCTTCTCAAACGGATGTGCGTAGAAGCCACATCTCTTCTCAGAGATAACTACCACCATTCGAGCAAATTGTTTTCAGTTCTACAGTTTTACAATTTCAACCTATTTTATTTATTCAATAGAAGGTATTGTTCACTATATATATTTTTATTGTTCTCTGTATCTCTGTGTTATTGCATTTAGTCTATTATTCCTTTCATTTTGATCATAAATCTGGATCAATGGTATCAGAGCAGTCTGCTTTTCATTTATTTTTCTTCGTGCATGTCCCCGACAAGATCTAGGTACAAGAAGTTGGGACTCAAACTAGTCGATCCTTTGCAAGATTGGCCACGTTGAGCCCAAAAACAACCCATGGGAGATGAGAAGAGAGATGATGGAGTAGGATATCCTTTTAAAATGTTGCTCGAGGAATCCCTTGCATGACAAAGGAACGAGATGAAATATTTTGAGTCAGAGGCAGATTTTGACTATGAATCTAATTCATTAAGTGGGAAGTAGATCGATGTCGAACCCAGTTCCACTTTTGCTACCACCAAATTCCAACCAAGCGAACCAAAAGAACCATAGGAAGGGGAAAACCTCTTTCACTCACAGATGTGGTTAAAGGGGTCTCCGCTGCATTTAATTATAGATAGCGACAATAAGAAGAAGTTGATTTCAACAGAGGTCATTAAGTAGTTGGACCTTCTGATAACACTGCACCTGTAGCCCTTCACCATCTGTTGGCTTCACCAAGGATGAGATATCTATGTCAGCCAACAATGTCGTCTGCCCTACAACATCAAGCCCTTCAAAGACGAGGTATTGTGTGATATTTCTCCCCTTTAATTTTGTGATGTTATTTTAGGCCAACCATATTTGTGGAAGTGATATGATGTGTATGATTCTAGACCCCGTATTGTTATTATTACTTTAGGTAGACAATTGTACATGATACCAGAGGTAGTGCCACCTACTGCTATTTCTTTAATCTCTGCTAAGAAATGCAGTAAGGTCATTTGATAGACCGAGAAGTTTGTATTCTTTGTGATCCATGCTCACAGTAAGAATAAGGTCACTGCCACATCTGTGACCTCTAGACAAAGCCTCTCTTTTCAGTAGAAGCAAGTGGAAGAGATCATGGAAGAGTACAAAGGAATCTTCTCCTCACCCACCAAGGTATAGACTCACTATCAATTCAAACATCCAATTAATCTAACCCCCGGTGCACTGCTGCCTAATGGACCAATCTATCCTCGATCATTGATGGAAAATGATGAAATCAAGCTCCAGATCCAAGAGTTTCTTCAAAAGGGGAACATATGACCCAACTCCTCCCCTTACAAAATCCCGAGTGTGTTGGTGTAGAAGAAATATGGGACTTGGTATCTCTGCATTGATTACAGAGCATTAAACAAAATCACAGTCGAGAACTGGTACCCAATTCCCTGAATAGATGACCTTCTTGACCAACTCTAGGGGGGGAATTTCTTCAGCAAGATTGACCTAAAGTCTGGCTAACACTAGGTTCCCATCGAACCAACTGATGTATGGAAGACAACTTTCAAATCTAAAGAAGGTCTCTTTGAATGGTTGGTCATGCCCTTTGGCTTAACTAATGCACCAACAAATTTCATGCGATTGATGGATGATGTATTGGGACACTTCACCAACTCTTTTGTGGTGGTATATCTGGATGACATCCTCATCTTCAACAAAACTTTGGAAGAGAACAAGCAACATATTCAACAATTTTTGGGAACTCTGCGACAACACAAGCTATATGCCAACTTGGAAAAATGATCCTTTGGCATGAACAAGGTCCAATTCATGGGCTGCATTGATAATGAACATGGGGTACATGTGGACCCAACTAAGATCCAAGTCATTTGTGACTATCCATAACTGACCACACTAACCGAGATTCAAAGCTTCTTGGGACTTGCCAACTTCTATCGAAGGTTTGTGTTGGGATTATCTCACATTGCATGGGCCCTCAACCAAGTAAACAAGGGCGGTGGCAAGGAAAATTTTGCATGGGGGAAGGAACAACAACAATCATTTGATGATCTACAACATAGCTTGTGCTCAGCCCCAATACTCTCCTTACATGATCTGCAACAACCGTTCGATATTGAGACTGATGCCTCTAACTATGTTGTAGATGTAGTTCTCACTTAGCATGGTCATCCAGTAACATACCATAGTGAGACACTCTCAGATATTTTCCTAAAATACCCCACATATTAAAAAGGAATCTATTCCATTGTTCAAGCCTACCATTAATGGAAACATTACATTCTGGGAAAGGAGACAATCATCCACACCGATCAAAAGCCTTTGCAGTTCATACATACATAAGGGAAGTTGCCGAATGACCACCATGAAAATTGGTCCACATACCTACAACAATTCCATCTCAACATCAAGTATAAAACATGGAGCACAAATCTGTCACTGATTATGTTAAGCCCTAAATAGTGGCACATTACCCCTTAATTGGGGCATATTACATTAGTAATGTTATTTTATTTATGTCGGCTTGGGTCCATTAGTTGTAATTGTACCTCCTAGTCTCCTATATATACCAAGGAGAGATTTTCATTTGGAATCATCTTGTATTTGGATATTTATGTGGTTTATAAGGAGGTTGCCCCCTAGAAGAGGCTTATTATTTGAATTTCTCTCTTTTTCAAGGGGTTGAGTACTTATTCTGAGGTTTTTCTATTCTATATTGATATTTGGTTCTTAACATATGGTATCAGAGCTCAAGGTCTTGGGGTTTCTCTACTACATCTGAGACACCTTGGAATTTTCACTATAATTTGTTTCATACAACATTTCAGAAGGAACCCCTTGGAGGATATTTATTAGACGGATCAAGGTGTGTTGGGTTCAAATTTAAGTTCCCGAGGCCTTATACTTTTGGAGATACAACCTGTGTAAGATAGGATTTGGGAATCATCCCGAATTGATTCATCGCATAATTTTTGCTAGAAATATTTTTCTGTAATGTTTCAGACCATGAAATCTAGATGATATTCACATAAATTATTAAAGTATATGTGATAAAAATTTCAGATTCTGGTTCATCTTGAATTTGTAGATACAACTTGTGGAAGATAGGGTATCTTACTAGTCCCATTGACTCGTCTCAAGCAGGTATTTTGGGTAAACCAATCATAAATTGTTCCTAGAGTATCCAAATTGAGTGAGACTAGTTGCATTGGATAGTGGATAGTCTTTAGTATTTCTGGTACAATTTTCAGAATTTTATATCAATTATTTTGTGTGGGGCACACTATACAAGTGAGATCTCCTAGAAAGGCCAAAAATCAACAAGATATGGAGAATTTACCATAAAATCCACTTGGCACATCTAGTTTTGATCAGACCTATGGAATTGTAGAGAAGAAATATCATAGAACTAGAAAAAATAAATTTTCATACCTAGAAGGGCTGAAATTTTGGAGATACAACAGAAGAAAGATTGTCTAGCATAACCACCTAAAAATCAAGGTTTAAAAGTGATACTTGGCCAACATGCTACCAAAAAAGGGAACTTTTACACCAAATAAGCCTCCAGACAATCCTACTTGGATTCTTGATGAAGTTGAAGAAATGCATAGGGACATAAATGATTTACAAAATAATACAGTGACAAAAGATGAACTACAAGGGATGATGGATTCAACTAAAGCTAAATTGGAGGAAATAATGGATACTAATATGGATTGTTTAAAAAGGGAGATCATGGAAGTATTGAAATATTTTCTAATTAAGAGGACACCTGAAAGTGAAAATGTATCCCATGAAATTCATGATGAGGACACAAGGAATATGAATCAATAATGGAGAAACTCCAAATTTGGTTTGAATACCAACCACGTTCCTAAGATTGATATGAGTAAGTTCAATGGAAAGGACTCAATCACATGGATACTTCAGATGGAGCAATTATTTGATCTACATAATGTGCCACATACACAAAAGGTATGAATTGGTTCTTTATATTTAGAACCCAATCGATTTTTGTGGTATCAATGGATTTGTTCTCACAAATCACTCGTCACTTGAACAATTTTCACGAAAGAAATGATAGCACACTATGAGGATACAAGGAGAAATACCTTCTCTAGACAATTGATAAATCTCAAGCAAAAGGGTTCAGTTATAGAGAACATTGAGAACTTCCAAAGATTGAATATAAAGGTAACATATATTCCAGATGAGCACTTGATTGATGTATTCATAG